>JARHVA010000812.1:2715000-2940000 GCA_037957365.1 Torreya grandis | reverse complement strand
TGGATCTAGAAAGGTGATAATGCATTTTATTTATCATCTTAATACATATCACTACAATTTGGAAGTAAATTGATTACATATTGAAAGTATAATTGTCTTATTTTAATTATTGTTTGCATCCTTTTTATCTACCTTTATTAATCAAAGTATTTAGGTGAATTTGGATTGATTTTGCAGCCATTTGATTTACTTGAACTATCATTTTGCATTTGAATTATCGTTTTTAAGTTTTTCCTAATACACCATGATTATTAAAAGTATACGAGGAAATAAAAATATCATTAAGATAATTGATAGTTATTTATAAAAGTCATTTTCAAATCACTTAAAACATATACAAGTAATTTTTTAATAAAAATAAAAAATATATTTTAAAATTATTCATGAAAGTTTTCAATTGCCTAATAATATATGATTATGTTATAATTGGGTTAATCTTATGTTGGTAAGAGTTATGAGATACAATGATTTATAAAGTATTATGCGTACCAAAATCTTTACAATAAGAAAATATGTTGAAATGTAAGAATCCCAAAATGATCATTAATAACTATTTATGAAAATCATCTTAAAATAATTTAAAAGATACACCAAAAAAACTCTCACAAAAACTAATAATATAACTTTTCGAATTGTGTTTCTTATTTACAATTCTCTGTGTGTGTGCACGCACGTGTGTGTGTGTGAGAGAGACTTAATTTTTACATGCAATCCATGTGTTCATAATTTACATCAATTCCATGGTGTCTTAGGCTTCTTACATGTAATAGACTCCAACTCAAATTAACTTGGCACATCTTGATAATTTTGTTAATTTATCTTTCCATCCTAATTGAAAATCTAAATTACTTGTAGTTTTGAAGAAGTTTTTTTTTGATGAATCACTACTTTACACGGTGATTTTAAGCTGAGAACCAAGGACCGAACGATATCCACTCCACCAAAATAACTTGAAGCATGATCCCAATTTCATATCATTTATGATATAGAAATCAATATCTAAATTAATTTTTAATATATAATTAGTCAACTATTACATTAAGAATTATAAATATCTCTATTTGACTTGTAACCAGTAGTCATCACTTGTTAAAATAAATATATAAACAATTCTACACCTTCTTTTACAAGCCCAAGGTCATATGAGATTATAAAGTAGTAGCAGTTGACAATCATTTCATTTTTATTGTTGTTTCGTCAATAAAGTTGTAGGAAAGGGACCAAAAAGACACAACACATGTTTCTCCTCCTGCTTTTTAATTTTACTGAAAAGTGTGATTGATTTTTTTAATCACCGTTCAAAAAGTGGGTGAAATGGCCTCCCCACCCTTCTATTCTCCTATTTCACTTTCCCCTTATTCAACTGGGCTCACATAATAAAAAATCAAATAATCTATTTAAATAATTATTATACAAATAATACTTTTTATTTCATAAATTTTAAATATTATATATATATATATATATCTCCAAATAATTATTATACAAATAATACTTTTTATGAATATATATATATATATACACACAAAAAATGTTATTTGAATTTTTTTATTTTTCTTCTAAATATAAAGTGGACTCTTTTGAATGAAAGGATACAGTCGTTGATCACTTTACAATTTCTCTTGTGATCCCTCTTCCTAATCTTATAAGTGATTCTGTTGATGGTTTTCACTAGATGGCTCCTCAGGGTCCTGAACCAAGCATTGTGATTTCATCTCGGTCTGCCAATGAGTGTTTTAGTGCAGCTAATGGGGTTGAAGCTCTTGATGTTTTGAATTAGCCAATAAGAATGATGCTTTTGGAGGACTTCTAGTTGGTAATCCCACATCTTCTAATGTGGATCCTGGTAGTCTGTGTGTTTTGGATGAGTGGATTATAGTTTAGAAGAAGAAGAAAGGGTGGTTTGTCTCATATTCGCCTTCTATGATTCTTTGTTCTCACCATAAAAGAGGGAAAGAGAGGCCATGAAGTTTGGGTTTCTTGGCCTTTCCCTATTATTTAATTTGAATATGGTGGCAGTTGTTAGCCTCGAGGGATGAATAATTTTCCCCTGCATTTTGTGTTTATTGGTGTATCGAGTATGTATGGGTGTTTTCATCTTTAGCCCTATTTGATTATTTTTTTTATCTTGGGATCTTTTATGTATTCCTTAGCACTATTTGTTCTTCCCTTGGTAGATTTGAATTAGTTTAGTCAAGTTTTGATAACATCATTCCCTCGTATATTTTCATCCGAGATGAATGGATAATATTTTATATCAATCCTTATTATGGATGAGGGACTCTTAAACCCTTAATTATCTATAAAAAAACCCCACATAAATTAATCTCTTATTAAAATTGTTTATGAAATCCTTAAATTTAATGTTAAAATTAAGGCTTTATTAACATAAACTAATTGAAGCACTGCAACAAAATATGTATGACCACAAAAACATAGGGCTTTAACATGCCTAAGTAGGGTTTTTGACACTGTGCAAAGTCTATGAAATTTATTTTTCAAGAATATGTAATTCAATTACCTCTCAAAGATTTTAATTATTTAACACAAATAATAAATCTATAAATAAATTAATCTTACACACACACACACACACACACACACACACACACACACACACACACACACACACACACACACACACACACACACACACACACACACACAAGACTTACAATATAAAGGTGACTTATTTGAAAAGTTTTGTAGGAAAAAAATGGTTAAAGAATGAAAAGTTTAAAAAAGTAAATTACATTTATTATTAATCTCCAATTGATAAATATTTAAAAATACTTATATGTTCTACCAATTGGACACTGACACCATAATAAGGACATTAGTACCACATGGCACTAGTGTCCCCTAAATGGCGCTAATGTCCTTTGCCTTATCTTTTCCCAAACAAATGTCTTTTTAAAACTAAAGCCTCCTAGGGTCAACCTAGACATCTTTTATCATCTACATAAGCAACATAATACTATATATACATGAATTTTATCCCTGTAATTATTATATGGAAATCAGATGCAAAATATACATTCAAACACATAAAAAGTTGAGCAAAATTAAGGTTATCAATCCTTATTCTTCCCTACTTATGCATACTACCATCTACAACAACCCTAAGCTCATATTTTCTAGATTTCTAGTCTCAAGAACATTTAAGGTACTCAAGGCCACTATCATACTATCATCATTTGCACTTGCACCAACATTTAGGTAAAGAGAAATACATCAAGCTTGATCCCTCCTTAGAGTACCAGTGGGGTGTTGAGGATGTCCAACCTTCATTACTAATGAGCACACTTTTCAACTCATGTCATAGTTGTATGGAGGATTAGGGTTTGCACACTAAATTAATTAATATAAGAAAAATATAGGGTTTCAAAACTCATGAGCATAAGAACAAACCCCATATATCCAGACACATATGCACCTAAAAGCTTGAAATAGATCTGCACAAATGACTCTATCACCAATATCAAGACACTACCAACACTTTTCTAATAATGCCACTATTTTTGAATTATGGCACTACTATATATGAGGGGTTATGACACTAAGATATAGTTTATGATACTTAGACCAACTTCCATATTAGTTTCTAGCACCTAGATCATTTGTATCAGGTGTTTTCTAGCTAAGTCATTATTTGCACTATTTATTACTATTTTTAAAAAAGTCAAAGTTAGTCAATTCTATAACAAATCAGTGGTTATATTTATTGCATATTATTTCCATGATTTAGTCTACTAAACTCTTTAATAAACATAAGATTTAAATTCACTAAGTCCTAAAAATTTAAAACATTTGGTGAACCCAATTTACTTTGAACATTGCTCAAATCATAACCCTAGATGCTTTTAGGGTTTTTATCTTTTTTGTGTCTATGCTCAGATTTCAGTTCCAAAATTTCATATCTGTTTAATTTTTTTTTGTAAAATTTCTTAGATTAAAATTATTTAAATATTCAAAATATACAACTTATTTTCCTACTTCCTATACTACAATGGCAAAATTCAACAACCAATTTGATGAGACCAATAAAAAACAATTGTAAGATTTTATGTCCAAACATTTAAATATGCAAGATGACTTCATAATTATTATTGATGAAGAGCTTTAAAAATCAAATAATGGTAAATCTTTAACTCCCCCAGCTAGTAATATTATTGCACCTAAAGTGGGGCCAACTCAGCTAGCGCAACCAATAATTATAACTTAACAACCTTCAATGACAACTACACCTATTGTGGCTAGTTCTTCCACTCCACATGTATAATCCCTTATGCATGAAGTTAATAATCTATAGGCTAAGGTGTTACATCTTGAGAAGGGAGTAACTAGGCCATCGCATGCCTTGGATTCTAATGTTCTCTTACATACACCTTTGGTACATCACATAATAATAACTCCCTTGCCATCCAAATTTGTGGCACCTAAACTTACATTGTATGATGGTAAGGGTGACTTAGAGCACCATATACAAACTTCTCACATATCATGTTTGGACTATGTCTAATGATTAAATTCTCAAAAACTTGTTTCTATGTAGTTTAAAGGATTATGCCTTATAATGGTTTTATGAATTACCAAATCAATCTATCACATCATTTAATCTTTTGGAAGACATGTTTTTATCACACTTCTCCATAAATATCAATGATAATATCTCGTATGCTAAAGTTTCATAGTTGAAACAAAAGTCAAATGAACCTATTACAAAATATGTATTACAATACAAGAATATAATAGCTAAATTGACTAGCCCCATGGTAGATGAAGATCTTCAAGACATGTTCAAATAAAGTCTTATTCTAACATACATGAAGCTATCTTCTTTAACAAGTTTCTAACATTCATAGATTTGTGCCACATGGTAAAAGAAAGAGAAGTCAAGCTTCTATCAATGGGCAAATTAAAATATACCAATGGATCAAAATCAACTACTAAGAGTTCAAGTAAGTATCCATACAAGGTAAGGGCCACTGAAAACAAGAGTGATCAAAAGGCCACAATTAACATAGCTTTAGAACCATCTCCTCATTTAGCTTTATCGGCTCATCCACACAGAGTCTTCACCAATCTTATAGAATCACCAACATGAGTTTTACAATATGTTTTGAAATGCAATGTCATATCTCTCCCTCTCATCAAAGAGGATGATACGACATGGCCTCTTTCAAATAACTATGATTTCAATGCATTCCATAAATATCATAGGGCACCAAGCCATATAAAAAATAGATGCAACAACTTAAACATAAGATGCAAGATTTGATTGAGGCTAACATTATTGATGTGGACACACCCATAAAGGTACCAAAAGTACAAAAAATAGAAGTTAAGGCATTAAATAAATTCTCAGATCTATTTCCAAAGAACATAATGAATAAGATAGGGAACACTTTAGGTGTTTAATACAAATATCAAGCACATCCACCACCAAATTTATATCATACTATTATAGAGGAGGCACACCAATTACATAATATCATTAGTATTTAACACACTACATTTTCATCTACACCACTCATCACATTCTCAGTGTAGGAGATTATTGATGATGATAAATATTTACATGCACTCTTTATACGAGCCTTCATATACCATCATCCTATCTAGAGTGTTATGGTTGACAATGGGTCAAGCATTATCATGTGCACCATGACACTTTTATAAAATTTGGGGTATTAAAAGTAGGATATATTCCCTATAGACATAATTATCAATGGTTTTAGTGGTTATGTTCAAAGCTCCCTCAGGGAAATTATGCTTCTATTATAGGTTTGACCAACACATGTGGCTACTCAGTTCTTAGTAGTATATAGTGCAAGTGTGTTTGATATGTTATTGGTAGGCCATGGATATAGTATCTATAATCCATCCTATCCATATTACATAGACACCTAAAATATATACATATAAATTAGGTGGTTAAAGTTGAAGGTATTCCATATGAGTGTCCTCTATCTATTCCACAAGTAGTTACAACATAGTTACTAGTTATAATGTAGTTACCAATTACAACATAGTTACTAGATATAACATAATTATTAGTTACAACTCAAAGTAAAATTCATATTCATACACCACAAAGTTTAGTAGATCCACTAGTACAAGTGAGGTATACTCTTATAGTATTGACACATACACATACTCTCCTTCAGAGACCATTATTAGAGAGACCATTATGACAGAGATATGTTATATATTTTAGAGGGCTTCCCTCTAGTAATTTTATGTCGAGATCATTATTATTGAGTTCTTGGGATTCTCAAAATAGGGAACCTATGCCACCTAGATATTCTCCTACCAGATGGGTCCCTAAGACCCCTATAGTTCACATGACACCACAATTAGTGCCACAAATTCCTAGCACCACTACATAGGTAGATATAAATGTAAATCACTCAATAAAATAGATTATGGGACCACAATTTCCCTTTTACATAACATGCATGATTATAACTCCCTTATTTGACATAGGCCACATTGATAGTGAGTCTCCCATGAGACTCATTGGTTAGTATGGTTTCTCTCTTCTTGTACATACTTTTCCTCTCTTTTGCTCTTTGTAAATAGTTCCCTTTCATGTTAGTTGTACATATATTATATCCATAAAGTATAAAAATAATATAATATTTCAACAAAAATTAAAAAAATTCAAATATTACTTAGAAAGCACAAATTTATAGATTGTATGCATTTCTATGTTTACATTTTTTACATTTTACAAACACTCCATATGCTAGCTATCTTAGTATAGTCACTTTTTATCATACATACATGCTTCACTTGTTCTTGTCGAGTGCTTATAGATTACTTACTGAACTTAGGTCCACTACACCAATCCAAAATTGCTATTATTTACCCATTAGGGGTATATACACCAATATATGGGTCTTCACTTGACACATTCTCCCACTTGGGGGTATATTATACGTAGTTTTGATTACCAAGTTCTATCCTTGTATACTTTACATCTCAACTTTAGCATTGTTATATCTTGATATTGATCATGTTAATCTTACTCAAATTTTTTGTGATGATTACTAATTTAGACTCAACATATGTACATCTTAATCTTACATATATTTGTATTACATATTCATGCATGCTCTCATTTCTATCATACCTAGTTTAGACTTGATTATTTTTTGTAGAAGAACATAGATTATAAAGCTACACGAGATACTTATCTAATATTTGTGTGTTATGTACTCATTTTATCATTATA
This sequence comes from Torreya grandis, assembly GCA_037957365.1. Classification (NCBI taxonomy): domain Eukaryota; kingdom Viridiplantae; phylum Streptophyta; class Pinopsida; order Cupressales; family Taxaceae; genus Torreya; species Torreya grandis. The sequence continues at coordinate 2,932,760 of JARHVA010000812.1, read as the reverse complement.
TAAGTCTCTTTTGTGTTATCTTTATGACTTGTAATAGGCTATAATTTGAAGAGACTCCACTTTTAGCACCAAGTACGAGAAGAAGATAAACAATCATAGACTGGAAATGCCTATATGTACTTTTATCTATGAGAATAAGAGGGTTCCACTTTTTAAGAGATCAATAGATATTTTCTAGTTATGGTTATCTATGTGATTTATTATTATGTTCCTTACGTGTGTTCTCATGTGTAATGTTTGGTTACCTTTTGTCTAACTATTCTCAATGCATTATTTTAGTTTATGCAATATTGATTGTTCTTAATTCCTCAATAACATAGGATAATTAATGCTTCATATGATTCCATTATCTAAATTCTTATTTTTATATAATAAACTATTATGTGCACACAAATTATATCATAGTTATCCTCATCCTTAGCATGTTATGATGTTTCAAGAACCTCAACTAACAATGGTGTGGTGAGCATGAAACTCCTTTCAGATGGAATTATGCTAAGATGGTTACCAAGACAAATAGATATTGAGATATGGTTAGACCAAATGATGTGTAATTTTATAGAAGAAGATTTAAAAAGGATTGGTCTTATCATTCAAGAGCATATTTATGGAGAAATTTATGAAATTATTTTGTGTGAGTTACCTAAATTATTAGTTAACTAGTTAGCATAGTTAGAATGCTATTACTTTAACCCAAGGATGGAATAAACTATAATTTGGACTAAAGAAAAGATAGACTAGTTGTAGAGATTGAAAACTAACTGGATAAGAGCAATAGATTATTAGGTTGTTAATATAGTAGATGAATATATAAATGAGTTTGTAATATAAAGATACATAGATTTTGAAGCTATGAAGGACTTGTTCATTATAAGAATTCAATGGATTTTTTTCAATGACTACCTATCCTTGTGAAGATGTTGTTTGTGGACAAGGCCATGGTACTTACTCCAGCCAATATGGAGTAGTCACTTGGAATATATAGAGGTGTGTGTGACATGATAGTGAATGATGATTAAATGAGTAGATAAGGACTGAACATGAATCCAAAATGGAGACATGAGGGAAGAAGAGTCAAAAAAGAGTTTGGATTTAGAATTGAGCTATGATAGTAGAATAGATGGAGTAAACCAAAAAAACCTAGGTAGTTACGAGTAAAATTAAGAATAGTAGTAAGATAGATGAATAAAAAGAAGGAAAACATGATGAATGAGAGAGAAGAGATAAAGAAAGATGAGACAAAAGAAGAAGATGAATGCTGAAAAAAAAAAGTGATGAAGAATGAGAAGAAGAGATGTTTGAAGATGAAAATGAGAATAGTGTAGAGGTAGATCAAATAGATGATAGATGTAGTGCATAGCTACAAGAATGAGAATTATCAGAAGAAGGACATGAAGTATTAAGTAAATAAACATAAAAAATTCATAGAGTAATTGCAAGTTCAAGCTTAGAAAGAGAAGAAGTCATAGGAAATAATCATTCATCAGAAAAACACATATCCTCACAGCCCAATTTGTTATGTTACAATAGATGTTTTAAACTAGAAGAATAGGCAAACAATAGTTGGGAAGGTCCATTTTTAGAACATGTGCATCATTGGGGTACCAAAATTTAAATAGCCTAAATTCATAAGGCTTTGAAGGCCATAGAGTTTGTTGAAACCACCTAGTGAAAAATAATAAATATAGAAATATAAAGTGTGCATATTAACTCTCCTAATATGCAAGTAAATATTTATGATACACAAGTAAGATCACACAGAACATATATTCCCAATGTAATAATTATGTAGTAGATTCCTTTGACACTATTTTATAATATGGGTCCTATAGGAGCATTTATCAAATTGGTGACATATGATGGGTCTACGGACCCTAAGCAATATTTACTAACATGTGAGATGAGATAACAAGCTAAGGGTATTACCAATAAGGCTATAAAGGAGTGAGAACTACCAGAGGCATTGAATGGAATAACACTCAAGTTTATGTACCATAAAAAATATCTCAAGCAAATCTATAATAGGTTAAAGAATGTCTCATTATAGAATTTAAAATCAAGAAAGGTACAAGTTAGACTATTCAATACCTAAAGGAGATTAGGTAGAAGTTATGAGAATTAGCCTATGATTATGATTGTAGGTTCTTATATGTCATGAATAAGGTGGATTTTATGTTATTAGATAAAGATAAAACTACTAGTTTGTCAAAAGACTGCACTCCAAAATTAGGTTTGATATAGTGCAAACTTAATATGCTACTAAGGTAGGCCAGAGCTATTGGTTTTGAGGTGGAGTAAATTGAAGTTTATGGGAAAGCTCCCATAATGGGTTCTAATATTAAAAATACATTGCATGATTTTATGAAGAGGATGGAACAATATAATGAAGCAGACAAACCTAAGCTAAATCTATGGTGCATGGAGTGTGGGAAGGAAGGACATTACTTGAATGATTTCCCTAAGGTCAAGATAAAGTTCAGTGAAATTTGTAAAGTAGTAAGGCATGAAATAATATAGTTCCATATTCTACAATAGTATGTCAAAAGCCCAAAAAGTTTATACTATAATTTTTATAAGTCGCACACTCATGATGAAAATAATTGTAGGGATTTATAGGAGCTCAAATAAGACATTATAAATAATGTATTTATCATTGCTATGTAGCAAGTGTCATCAATGAAGTAAATGATTCTAGACCCAAAGTGTTGAAAAAACAATGACTAAGGGGTGGGGGTGAATCAATCTCTTAAAAATTTCTCTCACATGTGTATTAACACTCTTTGAACCATCAAGGCAATACAAAGATATAATAATGCATAAAGAGTCATTCACATGAACATAACACAAAAGCACAATGAGTGGGAAACCCTCAAGGGGAAGAAAAACCACTGATCCCTACAAATGGACCAAAATCCTATAAGTAAAAATATCAAAATTTTGTGAATCCCCAACTCCACATGGAGCACCAACCCCAACTAGCTAATCACCAACCCAACTAGGCTTTAACAAGCACTAACTTGCAAGGAAGCTCCAACCCCCTAGATGACTCAGCACCAACTCAACCACCTGATTGATTTAATCACCTTAAATAGACCTTGTTACTCATAAAATAGATGATCAACTTATTCATCTCTTCTCTCTCTTATATCCCTCTCAAACTTCCTTCTAAGCTCCTTCACTCAACTAGGTCTCTTCATGATAGGTTAGGTCATATGAACTTGATATTCATCTACAATACCCTTGTTAGATATGCATGATAGTTTATCTGCACCCTTATGATGGTCTTTAAGAAATTATTCATATTATTCAAATTTTTATATCCTTTAATTTTTTCTCACTCCTTCTCTAACTAGTCAACTATTATGCCTTGTTCTTATATTAGGATCTTGATCATACACATCTTGGTTGGCCACATAGATTTGCCCACTAAGATTTTCCACACAATAGGCCTTAGGAAAAGTCATAAACATGAGTCAATAATTATATTAGGTTAGCCATATTCCAATCAAATAGACCCATACTAATCTCATCTTAGGTCCATGACACTTTTTAGATCCAATCACCACTTGAAGCATGCCATTATTACTATTTACATTAGGCTTTCACACACATAGAAAGGTCTGTCTTAAAAAACTAAAGATAACATAATGTTTAGCCACATAACCATTATCACTTGGATTTTCACCCTTTGAGGAGATGGAAAATCTCTCCTCATCCAAGTGGCACAATGGAAACACTTATAGACTTGTGGGTAGCCTAAGGAATGAGGTGAATCTCTAGATAGGGTTAGCTCCCTTGATGTACCACTTTGGATCACAACTAAAACTAAACTTGGAGGTGAAAAGGGAGAGAGATAAATTTAAAAAACTATCCTAAGTGAGGTGATACATAAAATAGATTTATTAATTCTAACCATATGCATGTACACTTGAAATCAAGGGACAAATTGCACATACACTTCTCCAATCTTCATCTTCTCACATCAATGTTACATTGTGAGGTTAAGGATGAATGTGCAAAATTAGGAGGACTAAGAAAGAGGCCTATAAGGGCACTAATGAATAAAATAACTCACTCAATCTTTGAAATATCTTAGAACACTTCACATTCCCTATAAGAAGAAGCTTTCCAACTGCAAATAGATGATATAATGAAAATAATCATGCTAAGGAAATAAGAGTTATCACTTATGAAAAATAAAAATTACCAAAGAAAACAATAAGAATAGTCATGGAAGAGGTAAAAATAAGTATTATTATTGATCAAAAGGTATACAAATGAGCATGTATTTTCCATACTCAGGTGGATCATAAGTTACAATGGCCAAAATGGCTAATTCTTATAGAACTTGAGAAAGAGAAAAGAAGAGATAAGTCCAATGGTCACGAAGACACTTGTAAAGTTGAGAGAATTAGTTAATTGTGAATGAGAAAATTATATGGTATGAACCATGTAAGGTCAATAAGTATAAGTTTCAAATCAATGAATAAACTTTATGAAAAGTGGAATAAAACTCCTTGTCTTGGCTCAGAAAAATTACCTTCATGATTGGCCCTATTTGAATGCCTCATAAATAATTAGGAGTAGGTAAAATGATTGTAAATAATGGTAATGGTATAAATAATTAATATTTATGTATTGTTTTCATGCTTGGTCCTCTCGAATCATCTAGAAATGAGCTATCATCATATTTAGTCTAGAAAACTCTTCCTCCATGCACCCTACACACTTGGCCTAAAAATTGGAATAATTTACTCCTTAAAATCCATGGAAAGGAGTATATGAAACATTTAAAGACCATAAATATGCTTATAATCATCAGGTATTCTTTAAAATCACCTCACATGAAGAACTCCACCCTTCTTCACTTGATTGTCCACTAAGCCAGTTTTGACTAGCTGAGATGAAGGCTATTTTTTACACACTTATAAGATTTTATAAGGTATTAAATGAATATTTTAAGTTATAAAAAGTATAAATATTCCATCCAAACTTTATTTAATCTTCATATTCTTCCTGTAGCCTGCATAATGCACATAATGGTCAAAAATACCTTGTTTCTCACCCCATTTGTATAAGTATGTATAAATAAAAATAATGTGAGGGAGAATAAGTGAGTCATATGAAACTTATAATAGTTTTAATGGTTAAAATATTCCATTATAATTTATTTCTAGCTTCATTTCTCTAATCGGGTCACTAAGAAGGGTTTTAGAGGGTTTGAGGTCTATTTCCACTCTTAAGGTTTGTTCATAAAAAATTGACATTGGAATTGCATTAAAATTTCAATAACATGATATTAAAGGACCCTATTAACCTCAAATAAATCATTTGGACTCCATGTAATTCCTCATGAAATATATGAGTACTTGAACTTCTCCTATCGAGTTTGTTTTCACCATTTGTACAGGTCTGAGATGTTTCAAGGTCCAAAAATGGCTTTCCTTGGTTCTCTTATACAATTTAAAAACTTTAAAATGTATAATTTACATCCATAGGCATGTTACAATATATTTTAGTGGTCATATAAATCCAAATATAGATTGACCTCCTTTTTTGATGTTAGGCCTAGCCATGCCTAATAGGCCTGAATTGCCCTTGAAGCCCAAAATGAGTTTTGATGATTTAATTTGCATATAAAAATCTTTAACATCTCTATTATGGTCCCTTGAACATGTTTTATAAAATTTAAAGGCATTTCTAAGGCTAAAAGTGACGTTGGTCTCTTATTTAGTCTTTTGGCTTAACCCTTGCTTCATAAGCCTATTTACAATCTTAAGAGGTTTAAGCTTATTTATTTACAATACCCATTACTCACTTGATTTAATAATTTTCAATAGGTTTCTCTCAAAATTTAAAACCATTTTGAAGGATATATTTATCTTTTGGCTCACCATATCACTTATTTTCCTCCAAAACCTATGAATTGCATATTGAGGGGAGTGCCCTCTATCTGAGACAAAATAGAGGGTACTCCCATATTTAACTAGGAAAAATGAATGATTGAGTGTCTTAAAATAATTTTAAGGTCACTCTACACAAAATTTTAGCCCTTTTTTTGGTGTTTTGACCTCTCAAATGCTGTAAAACCCAAAATAGACCATGTAAAGGAAAACTTATATGCAAGATTTCACAAGAACTGTGTTAAGTTTATTTAGAACCCTTTTATATTTGTTTTACATCAGGATAGTGCCAATAGGTTTATTTATATTATATTTAATGTTATCTAAAATTATTTTGTCACTACAAATATCCATGCTCCTTTCTCATACTATTGTTTAGTCAGGACTGAGTGTCATTACCCTGACTGTAACTGCTCTTTGGAATCCTATCTATAGGTGTGTGTATGATATTTAAGGCATAGTCACAATCTGAATATACTCTCCATTAAGTATGATAAACATTTAATAACCTTTCATACATTTTACTCACCTTACATGCTCTTTAGGTTTCAAAACTAAGTAATTTCTTGCTAAACTGAGATACCTTGCCTATGGTTCTTGTAGGTGTACATTTGGCTTAAGTTTAGCCTGGTTATGATGTTTGAAGACATTATTTTCATCCAATTTATGTATCATAACATTAATGTACATATATAATTAGTTTTAGTGTCCTAAACAATAATTAAAAACTCACGCCAACTCACTACCTGTATACCCCACCTATCTAACCCCTGTAAGTGACCAATAACTCATTTAAAATTGGTCATGATATCTAAGGACGTCTCTTGAACCCAATTTAGGTCATTTTTTTTAGTAATATAATTCAACTTAAATTCACTTTAAATGATCTAAGACATCACCAAACCCTTACTTGAGTCATTAAATACCCTCTAGTTGTAGGTGCCTATTTTCTTCATAAAAGGACACCTGTAGATGTCCTTAGTCTTGAAATTGGCTTTGGATATATACCTCAGACCTTTAAAAACTTTCAAAAATCATATTAGGTGTTTATAAATTTCTAATAATTTTTGGGGAGTACCAATCAATAAGGAATCTCTCTTTCTAGCTCACTGTATGTCTACTCAGCTAATTGTAGGCTTCACTATGGTGAACAGGGGACCTACATGTATAAATGGGGAGAAAAAGACTGAGTATGACTTACCTTTATGATTGTTTAAGTTAATTAAGGTCAATTTAACCATTGGGTACATTTAGACATGGTGTATAGTCTAGTTTACAACTTGGGTAAATAAAGTGTCATTTGGTTCACTATCCTATAGGTGAATATTCCTTGAGCTCAGTGCTTTTGCAAGCAACTTTGGACTACCTAATAACCATTATCCCTTTATTATGTACCTTATATATTTTTCAAGGTGATATACTTATGTAGGGGATAATATTCAAGGTCATTATATGTACCAAGACTCTTTGTAACCTTGTAATATGATATTCTCAAAGTGCCCCTGGATCTCTATTTTCATGCTTTAGGGACAATAACACTAAACCCAGTCATATCATGTTTTGAAGGTTTTCCCACTTTAAGTTTCCATATTATTCATTAAAAAGGGTCAATCATGATATATCCTCATGTTAATACCTCAAATATGTTTTGATCATCAATTTAAAAACTTTAAAATGGCTACCTTGCTCTCTGTGGCAACACCTATAAGTGCACATTCTGAATATGCAGACAATGAAGAGGAATGTGGGTAGTGTGTATATTTTATGCCTCATAGGGCAGAATTAGAATCATCACCAATCATCCAAAGGTTTATTATCATCATGGATATCTTTCAATTAGTTTCTAAAACCCATATTCAACATGATATTCCCATTTAATGATGTCTACAACATACTTTCATGGCTGTATAACTATGTTTTCTTGCATATGACTATGATTCCATGGAGAGATACTTTGGGAAAGGATATTTGGAAGTGAAAGTGACCAAGATAACATGGAATCATGTAAACCAAAATTTATTCACCCTCAAATGCCACCATCAAAACAAGAAAATCCATCAAATGGTGAAGAAACTATCTGTTACATAGAAAAGTGTTCTCTCCTACAACTCAAGATGATTAACATATCAAAACACCTTTAACTGATAGAACAAACATGGATGGAATTATATAAGGATGGTAACATCATATAGAGTCAACTCAAGCAATTGGTTTGTATGAAATTACTCAAACTAAGGTAAAAACTATAGGGTACATGAAATAATAGGTATAAAAGTATAGTCACCTTCATGAGGTTGGTTCATGAATCATAGGTCACCATTTTTCAAAATAATCAAATGTAAATGAAGGTCTCTGAATTTAATTTAACCTCCCCAAGGCATTTGATCTAAAACCCCCTGAGCTATTTATACTAAGCACAAACTTGAAGGTCACTTTTATTTGCCAAGAAGACTAAAAAAGGAGTAGAATAGTTTTAAGAAAAAAATGGAACTTTCAAAGTAATTAAAACATGGAACTATACTTAGGGAATCTGAATAGACATACCATGATCCTTTCCCATATGGCACACTTCTCAAAGATACATACAAGTTCCACACTTCTTTTCTTCAAGAAAACTACCTTTACTTCTAATGAACCTACCACTTTTTAGTTATGTCAATTACGTAAGACTATAAGGACACATGGGATGTGATATAATGTTTATAAACCTTCACACTTCCCAAAAAACTCATACAACTCATTAAATGCATAATTTTGACCCCTAAAAAGACTCAAAAAGACATGTTAGCTAATAAAATAAGTGACCAAGGATAATATAACATTAAATGACCTATGATATACCTTATGACCAAATATTAAACCCCCCTAAAACACTTAAAACTCAAGTTTTTACATAGGGGTGCCACAATTTGACCTAAAAGTCAAATTTGGTTAACAATAACCATGATAATAAATCATATGCACATAACCTATAAGAATTTAACAAATTCACCAAGTGCATTAGACTTCATTACACAAGGAAAAGGACTCAAAAACACTCTTACAACTTGCTCACTTAGAACTGCCAATTTTCCTCAAAGACCAGTCATGGTGACTCATACCTCCAGTACATGTATATATATCTTAAATGACTTATGATGCATATAGATGATCCTATGAGATCATTAGACCATTATTAGATATAAATATAATATGGTCAAATGGTAGTATTGGTCTTGCAGACCAGTTTCATAACCTTATATCTCATTATCTCATTTGAACCAGATAGTTCAACTTATGAGAAAATTTTTCATTATAACCACTGAGCTCCAAAAATTCTACCAAACATGAACATTTCTTAAAAGTCATGAGAAAAATTTACATGCACTTGGTTTCATCACTGTTTCATGATAACACATCCCTATTTGACTTCTCACTATTGCCTGGATTTCTCATTGTTTCCACTATTAGGCCTATTAGTGACTGGCTAACTTGGATGACCAATTTAGCATACTTAAGGGATATAAATTATCCATAAAACTTCATGGACATGAAAAATGAGTATCAAACTTCATCATCTATCCACTTGTATATTTTGACTTGGTTAACTCTGACTACTACAACAAATATTCAAGAAATGTGCACTTTCTTGTAGGGTCTACTCACACACCTAACAACTCAAATAAACCTAGAGGAGCCTGGGAAAGTTGAATATAACCTCCAATAGATTACTTGAACATAAAAATCTCTTTTGGGTACTTTTGATCAACATCTTCAACATTGGGTCCTTATTAGGGTTCTAAGAGGATTTAAGTTTATTTCCATTCTTAAAAATCATTCATAAAACATAATCCTTCAATAAAAAATAAATGCCTAAAATTTTGAGAGTTATGACCCTTCCCCATCTACCATGAATATCTTAGGTTCCTATTTAGAGTTTTGACAAGCCAATGAGCATAAGAAAAACCTTCTCAAGTAGATAACCCTTCATTATGTGCACTCGAGAGACCTCAAAACCACTTTTCATTCCTTTTATTTTAAACCATGACTTAAAACTTTGTGGAAATTCTTGGAACAACATATAATACATATGAAAACACTTGTATATCCATACTTTCTTTGGAAATGGAATATCATACCCCATTAGGCCATAGTCTCTCTTTTTGCTTGCTTAGACCTTGAGCTATAAACCACATTAGGCCTTAAAATTTACCTTTATGCCTCTTTCCATGTGCTCTCCACCTCACTAAAATACTCAATAAAACTTTCTCATGATTAAATATTTACATACATCCTTTATATGCCTTGATAAATGATCATGATTCCTTATTAGTCTAGGTAGGGTATATAAATGGTCTAGTTGTAGACTTGATCTGTAGTTCTTACCCATGTAGGCTCACCCTGAGACTCTCATGATTGATCCAATGACTCACATGCATGATCAAGTAACCTTACACATCCATTCATTCCTATGTGAAATAATTTCAACAAGCCATCATGCTCCTTTATACACAAGACTAGGCATTCTATGCACATACCTTGTCAAGATACTACAAGGCTATAGCACTTGACAACTTTGACAACAAGAACCTTCCATGATGACTTTTAAATCACTCATGAAGTCATATACCAATCATATATTACTCTCTCATAATCACTACAATACTTATCAATATAATCTCTCATAGTTACACTCATCAAATACCTCATGAAGACCTTCTCAAGAACCTTTGACATCAATGAAAACATCAATGCCAAACCTCAACAACATGAACAATGCTCAACAATCTCCCCCTTTGTCATTTATGGAAAAACATACTCCAAACTAATCATTCTTATCTCCCCATTCTGGTCTTTCTCCCCCTTTGACATAAATGATAAAGTGATGTTTGAAACTCCTTGGATCACACTTATTGTAACCAAAATACTCAACACATAGGAATATGAGTTTATGAGACATAATACATACATTCTCCCCTATCTCCATGCATACCTTCTTGTAATAACTCACCTATTCTTGAATCTAATGATCTTGATTAGCTCCCCCTAAGTACTTGGCTTCTTCAATGATTTCTAGGGGTAGGAATTACACCCAATTTCTATCTTAGGTGTTCAAATATTACCTTTGAAAGTGGTTTGGTCAAAATGTCTACAATTTAATCTTGCATAGAAACATATTCAAGTCTGACACTTTGTTCACTTACCTGATCTCATAGAAAATGATAATTGATGAGAATGTGCTTAGTCTTTAAGTGCATGATAGGTTTTTGTGAGATGTTTCTATCACTTGTATTGTCACAATAGATAGGGATAGGACCATCATACTACACCTTGTAGTTTTTAGGGTCTGTATCATGAATAAGACTTGAGTACAACATGAAGCTACTACAATGTTCTAATCCTCACAAGTAGATAATGCTAATAATTATTGCTTCTTTATTATCCATGAAGTTATGAATCTAACTAATAAAAAGGCTCCTTTACTGGTAATTTTTATATCATCTAGACATCCTACCCAGTTTGCATCTATATAGGCTATCAATTGAACACCTTACTCCTTAGATACCATAGGTGTTATTGGGGCTTGTTGGGGTGCATCTGGTATCATCTCCAATGCTATTGGTGGTAATACGAGCTCTAATATAGGTATTGGGGGTGCATTCAAATATGATTTTGCGGCCTCCTCATGTGTTTCTATAGCAAGTGGCTGAGGCACTTCTAGTCCTTTCTTGGGCTCCTCTGTTGCTTACATAGGCTTTGTAGATGTCTGTTGGGGACCTATAGCTATTTGTTGGGTTGTAGCCAAATGGGACTGGTGATGATTCCAAGTGATGTTTTCTTATGAAAGATTGGATAAGCCTCATGATTACATCATAGATTGAGGTTGCCATATTTGAACCTCCACTTGAATCTCATCTCAAAGTCTGTTGATGAAATAATATTATAATAAATCATCATATAGTCCTACCATCTAATTGGATAGGTGTTTAAATGATGTCTAATATTCTCACACCATTCTAATTTGATGAATTTGAATTAATGCACCAGTGAGATTATCTTTGTAGAAAATAAGAAGCCTCATGAGAATAAGAGGAGTGGACATCAGTTTCAATAAAAAATGCATCCTTTACAATACCACAAATAATTTGATTTTATTTTTTACAACATAATAATAATCACCAAAACTATGATAAATTTTAAAATAAATAACAAAAATCAAAACTGTAAACTATTCTAGAGGTGCACCAAACCTAGAAATTGTTTGGCTCAATTCACTACCATCTTTCAGCAGTTTGAAGAATAATAGTTAGGGTATTTGAGGACAAAAAATGTAGATCTACACTTGAAACTATAAATAATTGACAAATCTAGTTGGCTTTAAAGAACCTACAATGTAACAATTATAATATCCCTCTCATTTTTTAACAAAAGAAAACTATCTCACTAATCTCAATTTATCTTTCAAGGGAAAAAAAATTGGCTCCAGAAAGTGCTCTGATACTAGATGATAGGAACTTAAGGCTCATAACTCACACTAAGAATCTGAAATACATATATTGAACTCAAAATTCTGATTACACACACCAATTCCTTTTATGGAAGGAAGAACTCCATATCATGGGATTCTTCAAGGGGGAAACCTCCTATTAGAGTAAGCTCTAATTACAAATAATTTATTTGATGCCTTAAAATATACTATGCCCCTTTATTTATGATAGTTCCCATCCACCCATTTCTTCCTTCTTATGGATGTGGTACTAAACCATTATTCATTATTCTACTAAATATTCTACTATTATACTCCTTTCTAGGTACATTACACTCTACTAATATTTTTTATATCATCTAGATGTCCTACCCAGTCTGCACCTATATAGGCTATCAAATTGAACTCCTTGCTCCTTGGATACCACAACCCATACTCCATAGTACCCTTGAGATACTTGAGTATCCTTTTGATTACTTGTAGATGATTTTCCTTTGGATCTACTTGAAACATTCCCATAATACCTACTACTTTCATGATGTCAAGTCTAGAGGTGGTAGTATATAGAAAACTTTCAATCATTGACCTATACGGCATCTAATTGACCTTTAGAGACTCATCTTCCTTGCTCAACTTACATGCTATGATCATAGGTGTACTAATTGTCTTCCAATATTCCATCTCAAACTTCTTCAACATCTCTCTTATGTACTTAGCTTATGAAATGAATATACATTTTTTAGATTGAGTGATTTGTAACCTAAGAAAGAATGATTGTTCTCCTAGAATGGACATCCCAAACTCTTTTTTCATCACCTATGTAAAGCCTTTGGTCATGTTATCATTATTTACACCAAAGATGATGTCATCCACATAGACAAATACAATCAATTGATGGCCATCTTCTAAATTTATGTATAAATTACTATTTACAACTATTTTGAATCCTTGATCTAATAGATACCTATCCAAACTAGCATACCAAGCTCTACAAGCTTTCTTTAAACCATAAAGAGCCTTTTTAAATCTACAAACATAGTCCTTATCACCTGATAGTGATAACCCCTTAGGTTGCTCTATTTACACATCTTCCAATTTCCCATTCAAAAAAGCATATTTGATATCCATCTAGTATACCTTAAACTTTTGAATCTTGCATATGATAGAAATAGTTTGATGGCCTACAATATTTCTACTAGTGTAAATGTATCCTAAAATTGTATCCCTTCAAATTGTGCATATCCCTTGCATACCAATCTATCCTTGTTCTTAGTGACTTTTCCATCTTCATTCAACTTGTTTCTAAACACCCATTTTGTCTTAATGACATTCTTATCTTTAGGCCTAGGAACTAGTTCCCAAGTTTCATTATTCTCTATTTGGTCTAAATACTCATTCATAACACCTATCAAAAAATTATCTTTACTTTCTTCTATAAGATTCTTAGGTTCAATATTAGAGAATAGAGCAACATTTTCTTGATCTAGATTACTTATCAGTCTCCTCCTTGTTTTCATACTTGCATTCTTGTTGCCAATGATTTTAGATTTAGGATGATCTCTTTAAATATATCTTGAGGGGAATTTTGAGTCCTATCTCTCCTCAACTTATTCTTCTTAATCATAAATATCTATAGATTCATCTTCATTCTTGAATTCCATATTCTATAAAGTATCCTTTGACTATGAGTGTGATTTCTTTATCTTATCAATATTCACATTGGTGCTCTCCACTATCTTCTATAACCTTTTTTTATGACATCTATAGGCTAAATTCATTACTGAGTATCCTAATAATATACCTTCATCAGATATGGAATCAAAATTTTCTAAGTCTTCATCATCTCTTTTGATGAAACATTTACTATGAAACACTCTAAAGTGTTCCACATTAATAGGTCTACCTTTCCATAGTTCATAAGGAGTCTTGTTACCACTAGTCCTTATCTATCCTCTATTCAAAATGTAGATTATAGTGCTTACTACCTCTCTCTAATATCTATTAGATAATATAGACTCATTTATCATAGTTCTATCCACATCTTAAACTATCCTATTCTTTCTTTCCACTACTACATTCTGCTAAGGTGTCTTAACTACTGAGAACTATCTATTTATTCCATGAAACTCATAGAAGTCATCAAACTCATTGAACTAAAACTCTCCTCCTCTATCATATATTAGATACTTGATCTTCTCATTCTCAAAAAGATCCTTGAATTCCTTGAAATTTTTAAGATCTTATGACTTTTCTCTTAAGAATGATATCCAAGTCAGTCTTATGTAGTCATCTATGAGTAACATGAAGTATCTATCTCCTTAAATGATTTTAATTCTTGTAGTACCATAAATATTAGTGTGTATTAACTCCAAGGGTCTATTAGTAGAGTACTCCTTGATCTTGAACCTTATTCTATCCTGCTTACCATGTTGACATGCATTGAAAAGTATGTTTGTAGGTTTGGTGATCTTAGGCATGTTCTTCATAGAATTCTTCATGATTATCTTGACTAGATTGTCAAATTTTAAGTGACCTAACCTTATGTGCCATAGCTAAATTTCATCTATTTTGATCATAAATCATCTCTCCTTCTTGATCTCATTCAAGACATCTAGATTGTTCTTAGTCCTTTTATCATTGACAATTAACCTTCCTAATTTGGATTTCCTTATCTCACATCCTTTGTCATGAAAGATTAATGTGTGTCCTTGATTTCAAATTTGACTTACACTAATTAGGATATGTTTCAAACCTTCCACATACAACAAATTTTATGTCTTGGTCTTCCAATTTTCCAAACTCAAGATACCCTTGCCAACTATAATGGTAGTTGTATTGTCTCCAAACCTCATTGTTCCTACAATATTATTTTTTAAAGAGATGAAATTATTTTTGTGTCCTATCATGTGGATTGAGAAACCACTATATATATACCATTTCATGCCTTCATCTTTAATGTGAAAGGTAGTCTGAGCTAGCATAAAATCCACTTTAGTATTTTGTTCTTCCTTGGCATATAGTCCATCTTGACTCTTGGTCTCAATATGATCAATTATAACTTGCTTTGGATTCTATACCAATGTTTGAACCTTATCATTCACTAAGTAGGTTATGTTTCAAACCTTCAACATACAACACATTATGTGTTTTGGTCTTCCCATTGTCCAAACTCAAGATACCCTTACCAACTATATTAGCAGTTGTGTTGTCTCCAAACCTCATTGTTCCTAAAATATTATTTTTTAAAGAGATGAAATTATTTTTATATCCTATCATGTGTATTGTGCAACCAATATCTATATACCATTTCATGCCTTCATATTGAATGTGAAAGGTAGTCTGAGATATCATAAAATCTAATTTAGTCTTTTGTTCTTCCTTAGCAAATAGTCCATCTTGACTCTTGGTCTCAATATGATCAATCCTAACTTACTTTGGCTTTTATACCAATGTGTGAACCTTTTTGTGCACTCTAGGAGATTCATATATATTTTTTAATCTTAAGGTCATTATAAATATATTAGAACATAATAATCAATGTTTCCCATATTATGACAACTATAGAAAACAACATTTCTATACTTAGCTCTTGACTGATTACTCCTTTTCCCATGATTCCATGATGACTTATCATTTTTTATATTGGGTTACTTGATTGGTATTTTCATGTTATTAATCTTGGATTGTTTTTAATTATCATGATATTTCTCAAGCTTGATCATATTTTATATGAGTTGTTGATGCTCAACCTTCAAGGAATCTAGCTCCATCTTCAATTGGTCATACTCAACTTCCTTTGACCTAAATCTTATGTTGACACATTCTAACTGACTCTTAATATCCTTGATAGTATTATTTTGATTATTCAAATCATCAATGAAACTTATGATCTCATCTTCAAGGTCTAATTCAGCTTCTCCTTCTTTACTATCATAGTGGACTTCTTCATCATATATGTTGTCTTCTTCTTTTTTATCACTAGGCATCTTATGCTTCTTAGGATGACCTTCAAGCTATTAGACTTTATTCAAATGACCAATCTCTGATACCAATTATTTTAAACATAATTAATGAGATGGGGGGTGAATCAATCTCTTAGAAATTTATTTCACGTGTACTTTAACATTCCTTGAACCATCAAGGCAATACAAAGATATAACAATTCATAAAGAGTCATTCACATGAGCATTACACAAAAACACATATATGAGTGGGAAACCTTAAGGTAAATAAAACATATTTATCATTAAAAAATGAATAAATTCTTATAAGTCAAAATATCATAATTTTGTGAAGAATTAACTCCACATGGAACACCAACCCCAACTAGCAAAGCACTAACCCAACTAGGCTTTAATAAGCACCAACTTATAAGGAGGCTCCAAACCCTTAGATGACTCAACAAAACTCAACCACCTAATTAATTTGATCACCTTTATTAGAATTTGTTTCTCATAAAATATATGATGATCACCTTCTTTAGATTTTCTCTCTCTTCTATCCCTCTCAAACTACCTTCTAAGCTCCTTCACTCAACTAGGTCTCTTCAAGATAAATTAGGTCATATGACCTTGATATTCATCTACAGTACCCATATTATATCTTAATGATAGTTTTTATATATAATTATAATTGCATTCAATACCTCCTTCTTTAACTTCTTAAAAGTGCTACATCCTTCACTTTTTACTCACTCCTTTTCTAACTAGTCAATTAGGCCTTGTTCTTATACTAGGCTCTTACTCATGCACCTCTTAATTGGACACACACACATGACCACTTATATTTTATAAAATATAGGCCTTAAAACATGAAAAAAATATGAATCAATCATTATATTAGGTTTTCCATAGCTCAAATGGACCAAATCCTTCTTTAGGCCTTAAGGAGATCTAATTCAATTAGGCCTTCACTAGTACACATTACCCTTTGATCTCCTTGGAACATTTTAAAATTTCATACATAGAAGGATAAATTAATATTAAAATAAAATAGACCCCTAATAATATCATATTATGTCCATGACACTTTTTATCTCCAATCACCACTTGAAGCATGCCATTAGTACTATTTAGATTAGGCCTTCACACACACAAAGAGGTCTATTTTGAAGAACTAAAGATAACACAATGTTTAGCCACATAACCATGAAAATAAATCATATGAACAGAACCTAAAACACCTTAAAAATTTCACCAAGTGAATTATAATTCATTGCATATGGAAAAAGGACTCAAAAACACACCTACAACTTGCTCACTCAAAATTGCCAGTTTTCCTCAAAGACCAATCATGATGACTCAGACCTAAAGCACCTATATAAACATATTAAATGACTTATGATGCATTTAAATTATCCTATGAGATAATTAAAATATTATTAAATATAAATATAATATGGTCAAATTGAAATATTGGTCTTGTAGACCAATCTCATAACCTTATATCTCAATATCTCATCTGAAGCAAACATGTCAACTTGTGAAAAACTTTTTCACTATAAACACTAACCTATAAAACTTATACCAAATGTTAAAATGTATTACAATTCTTGAGAAACATTTACATGTAGTTGGTTTCATCACTATTTCATGATAACACATCCCTAATCAACTTCTCACTTCTACTTGGATTTCTCATTGTTTCCACCATTAGGCCTGTTAGGGACTGGCTAATTTGAATGACCAGTTTAGCATACTTGAGGGATATGAAATATAAAAAAAACATCATAGACATGAAACATGAGACTCAAAATTCACTATTCATACATTTTTGTATTTTTACTTGGTCAACTTAAATTGCTATAATAAATCTCTAAGAAATGTACACTTTTTGGTAGGGTCTACTCACACACTTGACAACTCAAACACACTTGGAGGTGCCTGGGAGAGTTTAATACAACCTAAAATATCTTACCTAATCATACCAATACATTGTGGGCACTTTTGATGAACATATTCAATATTGGGTCCTTATTAGTGTTCTAAGAGGGTTTAAACCTATTTCCATTCTTAACAATCATTCATAAATCATAGTCTTTAAATCCCAAAACAAATGCCTAGAATTCTAAGATAAGAACCTTCCTCATATACATTAGGTTCCCATTCATAGTTTTTATGGTCTAATGATCTAAATAAAAACCTTCTTGGGTAGATAACCATTCATTCTATGCACTCAAGAGACCTTAAAACCATTTTTCATGCCTTTTCTTACAAAACATGACTTATACTTTTGTGAACATGCTTGAAAAAACATATCATACCTATAAAAACACTCATGTGTGTTAATCATAAGATATACTAAGAGGGGGGGGGGGGGGCGGTGATCAATATATCATATATCTTATAAAACTTTCCTTTAACCAAACTCCACTTAATCAAACATTCAAGATATGCAATAAAAATCAAACAATAAACACCACACAAGATAGAGAGAGACACTAGATATAATGTGGAAACCCAATGTGGGAAAAACCATAGAGAACAATCTCAAGTATATGAATGAGCACCAACCCAAACAATATTCAAGAGCATCAACTTGCAGGAGCACCAACCCCTTTGTTGAGCACCAACCCAACAACTATTCATGAGCACCAATCCACAAGAGCACCACACCCCTTTTCTGAGCACCAAGCTAGCTACTATTCATGAGCACCAACCCACAAGATCAACAACCCCTTTGCCGAGCACTAACCTAGCAACAATTTGTGAGCACCAACCCACAGGAGCACCAACCCCTTTATGTATACCACACACCTATCTCTCAATGTTTCTATCTCAAAAAATGATAGTTCAATACAACATCTCTTTCTTCTCTCTCTCCTTTGCTCTTCTTAGCTAAATATAACAAATATAAATCATATTCATCTCTCACAATTGCTCTTCTAAGATAGATATTAAAATATCAAATCAACCTCTATCTCCCATATTACAAATGGCTTCTTAAGCCTTCATTTATATCTTTCCAAATGACCTTTGGCCTCCCCCCTTTATAACCCTTCAATCCTCATGGAAAATGGCACTAAACTTGTATGACCCTTCATATTCAAGCCTTTGAAAAGTCATGTGGCGATCCTTCATGGCCAAAAACGTCCTTCCCTCTTTTGTCCTTATCTTGGTGACTTTTCGTATTCCTCAAAGTGTCCCTTAATGAGAAATTGTGCCCTTACTCTTTTGTCTTCACTTGGTGACTCTTGGAATTCCCCAAGATGACTCTTCATGGGAAAATGCATCCCATCCTTCTTTTGTCTTGACCCTGTGGCTCTTTGACTTCTCAATGGGCCCTTCTTTTGTCTCATATGCAACCAAAAATATATTCATTAATATTAAATAAATATTAACTCATATTAGCCAAGATATATTTATTACAAACAACATTAAATGCAATGGGGCCTTTATCACCAATAATTCTAGACCTTTGAAATCAATGACAATATTTCCAACAATGTGTCCATAATTTCCTTGGAAATATAATCTCATACCCCATTAGGCCATACTATCTATCTTTGCTCACTTAGACCTTGACTTGCAAACCATATTAGGCCTTAAATATAACCTTTATACCTCTTTACATGTAATATATACCTTAATCAAATAATAAAGTAGCCTATCTCATGCTTAAACATTTCCATATTTCCTTCATATGCCTTGAAAATAGATCATGATGCCTTATTAGGCTAGGTAGGGGTTAGAAATGGCTTAGTTGGAAACTTGATCTGTAGGTCCTACCCTTGTAGGCCAACCCTAAGACTCTCATGAGTGATCAAATGCCTCACATGCATGATCAAACAAAATTATACACCCATTAATTCCTATGTATAGTCATTTCACCAAGCCATCATGCTATTTCATACACAATACTAGGCATTCTATGCACATACCTTGTCAAGATACTACAAGGCTAAAACACTTGACAATTTTGACATCAAAGACCTTCCATGATAACCTTCACATCACTCATGTATTCATATACCAATCATATCTTACACTATTATAATCATTTCAATACTAATTAATGTACTCTCATAGATACACTCATTAAAGACCTCATGAAGACCTTCTTAATAACCTTTGACATCAATGATAAAATCAATTCCAAACCTGAACAACATGAACAATGCTAAATATAGAGGTTACTAAGGGGTGTGAAAACCAAGAAGGTCCATAATAGATTCTTAGTTTACCTTAGTTTTAGCCTCAAGGTCTTGTAAGATGGACTTCTCCTTCACCCAGTTGGACACCACCATCATTGCAATACTA
Organism: Torreya grandis; assembly: GCA_037957365.1. NCBI lineage: Eukaryota > Viridiplantae > Streptophyta > Pinopsida > Cupressales > Taxaceae > Torreya > Torreya grandis. The sequence continues at coordinate 2,912,133 of JARHVA010000812.1, read as the reverse complement.
GTACTCAAGACCTTGGAATATGGAAATGATGCAATAGTATCAAACTAGTTAGACCCCACCAATTATAAAATAAAAATTTGGGATTGGAGATAATACCAAACAACATCATCAATAAAATACAATGTAGTAATAAGGGGGTTATAGAAGAGGTTATCAGTCAAATAAAGGAGGATCTAGGGGTAGATACATATGGGGTTACCAAGGTGGCATAGGAAATAGTTACCAATGCCCTCCTATGCAATGCTACTTCTGTGGAGAGTATAACCATGTGATATGCAACTACCCTTTGAATCCCCAAAGATAATATTACTACCCACATTGCAAGGTATATGAGTAGTATGAGATAAAAGACTGTCCTATTTTGGAAAAGTAAAGAAAGGAAAAGGCCATTAGGATTGTTAACATGGTGAGTGCATAGCCTAAGGAGGATGCATTTATGAATGTCATTATAAGACACCAACATGCATAAAGAGGATTACCTCCTCTTGAAATGTCTCAGGACTAGGGAATCCAAAAAGTGAAATATGATAAATAGCTGGACCCAACTATAGAAAAGGGGCTCATGTATAAATCTGCACAGATGTTAAAAAATATTCAACACTAAGAAACTAATGAAAGACATGCTACAATAATAGATTCCTAAATGTATAGTCAGTTTATGTTCATTATGATCCAAGATTGAGTTGTTACTACATTGACATATTTATTGAAGTTGTTCAATACACTACATAATGAAGACATTTCTTAGAACATCACAAACTTTCTACATAATTTACTAGAGTGTGCATAGTGAAGGAAAAAGAAGATAGAAAAACTTGTTTGGTATGTAAAAATAAAGAAGACATGGGATGTAGATGCATGAATTGACATTGAAGTTACAGGATATGAAATTCTAAATACTATCTTTAATTTTGGCAACATGATCAACATGATCCCCAAGTTTACATGGGAGATGATTAGATGACCAGTTCTCAGTTATAGCCTAGTGACTCTGAGCTTAGCAGACTATAGAAGAGTTGAACCCATTGGTAGATTATAAGGCATTGAGATTAAAGTCACATAACTGAGCCTACAAGGTGACTTTGATGTCATTGATATGAAGATAACAATAACTCATTAAAATATGCTAATTATTAATAAATGGGCATATGATGGTTAGATTACAATCAATACTATGCAAAATTAGTTAAAGGCACATCAGGGAGATAGGATTGTAGTAATTCCTTTACATAAGACACATAAAACCTACATCATTATAGCTGAACCAAAATCTCCTTGTCACACAAGAAACCAATTGGATGAAGGTAATCTCCGAGGAGAACCCAAAAGCTCTACACAACTGAGTGTAATTTATTATATGAGCATACTAAAACTTAGGTGCAATATTTACTCACTCAATAGTTGAATACATTTGAATAATGGAAGCGTAAACCAGTATTCACTTAGCCATTGGCACCTTAATTTGTCTTAGAGTAATGCATGTCCATATTGGCTAAATCCCCTACTCATTTAGAAGTTGATTTTTGATATCAAGTAGATAATCATATATAGGATTATATTGAGTCAACCAGAGAAGGCACCTTGACTTAGGAAATAGATTCATATATAATTGGAGATTCAGATACACATCTACTCAACTGGACTCATGGTGATCAAGAACTCTAGCTTATGAGAATGGTGTTTGCCACAAAAAGATAACTTCCTTCATACTATGCAACTGAAGACATCAATCAATTTATTATGCACCTACAAGCTCATGTGCCTATGATTAGTCAATGGGTCAGTGCCTTGAATTATGCTTTGAAAGGAGTTATAATGACATGGTGGATAATTAATAGAGATGATCAACCCAATTGGGATGATGAATGCAAACTTATGATTAACATATTCTAACTACCATAGGTTATCAGATATAATTGGCCTTACTTTTAGGAAGGTGATTGCCTTGAAATACATATCCACAAATGTGTTCAAGTTTGGAGTGAAGAACATGTGAAACATATGTATTGAGTTCATATCTTTCACTATACACTTTCCCTTTTATCATCAACCTAGTCTATGCATCAAGAATGCAGGAGGGAGATAAAGTATTGGGCATAGGTGTAGAGTGAATTCATAGAAAATTTTGTATATGAAGATGAGAATCCTATGGTTTATAATATGTTGTTGAAAATCAAACATTTCTTATGCCATGGGTGTGAAAAATATTTAAACACCATGATAGAGTCTATTACGTAGAAAAATGCAACATGTGATCTAAATACAACATTACAAAGATATAAATCTATCAAGATAGAAGAATAATCTCTTATGCAACCATGCCATCAAATACAAAATGAAGAGGATGAACCTAAAGATTTAGATACTGATGGTGATATCAATTTGACTAATTTGTCTAAACTTGAACAACTAGTAGAACCATTAAAGAATCCAATCATAAAACCCATTGAAGAAGAAAAGCTACACACCATATAGATTCTAGAATAGCAAGGATAAATAATGATACAAGAATCTATTATTGAGGAAAACACAATATTTATCAGCAACCTATTAAAAAGTATGTGGAAAACATTATAAGTGAAGAGATTCCTAAACTAACACGTATAGGAGATTACTAGATTGAATCCAAAGTTTTAAAAGTTATGCAACTCCTACAAGATTATCAAGATGTGTTTCCCATAAAATTTTCAAAATTCCAAGGAGGAGATCCATCCTTGGGTTAAATGCATATCGAACTCAAGGAGTGCACATGACCCATAAAGAAACGACCATACAAGTTGAATCCAAACATGAAGTTGAAAGTGAAGGCTGAAGTGGATAGAATATAGGAAGAAGGTATAGTCTATATTATAAAATAAGTAGATTGGGTTAGTTTCATAGTAGTGAAGTCTAATAAAATAAGGGAGATTAGATAATGTGTTGACTACCAAATTTTGAATGATGCCTGTGTGAATGATCTATTTCTGATTCCCTTCATAGATGAAGTTTTAGAATCTATTACAAGTAATGAAGTTTACTCTTTCATGGATGGATTCAATGGATATCATCAAACACCCATAAAAGAAGAAGATAGAGATGAAATAACTTTTTTCCACTGATTGGGTATCCTTTATGTATAAGGTAATGCCTTTTGGCCTCAATAATACACTTGTAGTTTTTTCTAGAGTAGTGGTGACTGACTTTAAGGATTTTATTCATGATTTCTTAGAATTATATCTAAATGATTGGGAAATATTCTCTTTGTTTAAATAACATTTGTCCAAGATATTCCTCATGTTAAAATGTTATCAAGCTTTGTGCATTGCCCTAAATTTTAAAAAATGCTTATTTTTACACCTTTTGGTGTCTTGCTAGGTTATTTAATGTGTAATAAAGGGATTTTGGTGGACTAGGCCAAAATTTTAGTCATTCTAAGTATGATACCACTAGTCATCTTCATAAAAGTATGATATTTTATTGGCCATACAGGGTACTATCAGAATTTTATCAAGGGATACTCATCCATTTCATCCCCACTAGAGTATTTGATGCACAAAGGTACAAAGTTTGTTTAGACTTCTGAGTGTTAAACAACCTTCATATAACTGAAGCATCAACTAGTCACTTCACTTATTCTTTTTTTTTCTAGATTGGAGTAATCCCTTTCTAATGCTTCTAGTATCACAATCACTACTATGCTTGAGTACCTAGGTGATGGTGGAATGGACCACCCCATTCATTTTTAAAGCTAAACATTGTCTAACATAAAAAAAATTACATGATAACTAAAAGGTAAGAACTAGATATAGTGTTCATACTATAAAAATTTTGACATTAACTTCTTGCAACACCATTTAAAGTTTTCATAGGTCATCAAGCTCTATGTTATCTAGTCAATAAGTCTATGCTCAGAGGACACATTTCAAGATGGTTAATGTTGTTTTAGGAATTCTAATTTCACATCAACTTCAAGCTAGGTAGATAAAATTTTGGGTTCGATAATCTTAGTCTCATCACAAATGGGGAAGAACTAGAAAAACTACAAGAATATTCACTTGATGCCCATCTATTTTGAGTTTCTACGATCCCTGAGAATTTTGAAGAAATTGTTAACTTCCTATAATAAGGAATATTCCCTATAAAATACTAAGAAAGGGATAAAAATCAATTTTTCACCAGAGCTTTTCCATATACTATTATAAATGGGCTCTTGTATCTTTGGGGAAGGATGAAGTACTACACAGGGTAGTTCTAGAACATAAATGACCACAATTCTTATAAGAAGCACACCAAGGAATAGTAGGTCATTTTATTAGATAAGCTACTATAAGGAAATTGTTACAAAGTGGGTTATGGTGGCCAAACCTTTTTTAACATGTATATATAGTAGTGTAACATTGTGATGTATATCAATGAATGGGTAAGCCACTTCAGAAGGATGAAATTCCCTTGCAAACTTTGTTTTCTGAACAATATTTTGAATAATGGGGAATTAATTTTGTAGGACATATCAATACCTTGAATAAACACAACAAATATAAATATATTATCACTACAATTGATTTCTTTACCAAATGGGTTGAAGATGTTGCAACACCCAATTATGGGGCTAATGATGTAATAAAGTTTTTTTATGAGAATATTATCACATGGTTTAGATGCTCCATCAAGATCATTAATGGTCAAGGGACACAATTCCTAAATAATACTATCAAATCTATTACTGAAGAATTCATTATTTCTCATCATAAAAGTGCTATGTACCATACACAAGCTAAAAACAAAGCTGAGGATTCTAATAAAGTGTTGGAAAAGATGTTGACAAAGATCTGTGATGTCAAGAGGGATGATTGGGAAGATCACATTCCTATGATTATTTGGGCCTATCAAACCCACTATAAGAGGGATATAGGTTTTACTCTATTTTAGTTGGCCTATGGGCTTGAAGCAATAATGTTGATGGAATACGTGGTACCCAGTCTATGCATTACAATGGTTATGAGACTAGGCGATATTGAGTCTTTCATAAAAAAGCTTGTCAAATTGAATCAGATGAATGAATATCGATGTAGAACATCTTAGATGTACTAAGTTCATAATTAGAGCCAAAAAACATGGCATAAAAAGAATCTATGCCTTAAATAATTTCAAAAATATCAACCAATTTTGTTATATGATAGTCATTTCAAAACATTCCTAGGTAAATTACAGATTACATGGAAAGGGATTTATGTTATACATGAAATATCATAACAAGGAACCATTATTTTGAGAGATCTATAGGGAACTATTTTTCCATGGTTAGTCAATGGCTATAGGCTTAAGCCCTACCACTAATAATCTTAATTGATCTCTTTCTACCAAATGAGTGGGTTCTAAGTAACATCAAGTAGATTAGGATTTCCCATTTCTATATGTTTTCTTATGTGTTTATTTCTCTCTCTCTCTCTCTCTCTCTCTCTCTCTCTCTCTCTCTCTCTCTCTCTCTCTCTCTCTCTCTCTCTCTCTCTCTCTCTCTCTCTCTCTCTCTCTCTCTCTCTCTCTCTCTCTCTCTCTCTCTCTCTCTCTCTCTCTCTCTCTCTCTCTCTCTCTCTCTCTCTCTCTCTCTGTGTGTGTGTGTGTGTGTGTGTGTGTGTGTGTGTGTGTGTGTGTGTGTGATCTCTTCACTAGATTTTGAAACCATGATAAGAAGTATAACATATACCAAGCATGAAAAAAATAATTTAGGCACATCATTATTGATGTCAGTAGGAGTAAAATAAATCAATTAAGTCCAAGAAATGTATGATCAAGTCATACCAACCAAGATCCTAGTTGTATAATTATCACCCCAAGTAGTTATTGCTACAGCCAAGGTTCAATTGATCTAATCTTTACCAAATTAGTGGTTAGTAAAAATCATCCATTCATACTCTAGTATGAACAACAAAGAATATAATGGCATATCTTAATGCATGCACTAATAATTAACTACCTTAAATACTAGATCAGATAAGATTTTCCATGTCATCATTCACATTGATATCAAAGGGACAACTCAATGATGCATTAATGCATAAACCAATAGGCATAAAATCTATAAACGCACAAGGTTGAGAATTAAGTCTGCATTTTAGTCTTGTAAATATTTTATGAGCTAAAGTTTTAGAGTTGAGTTAATTTCCATTGCACAAAAAACACAAAGTTTTTCATTTTTTGTATTAAGATATTCTAGATCATTCATAGCTCTTTCAGAATTTGGTAGATGTTCAAAAGAAAGAAATGGATGTCAATCTTCCATTTTGATAGATAAAATACACTGATCTAGATCTATTTGATTACCTCAAAGTGGTAGAGCAAAAAATATTATGACCAAATCTAGTCGATGTTATGTAATCACTTGCACTTGTAGCCTCACATTGATTCTAGAACACAAACATCGAGTGCCTACTTCACATGCCCACCTTTAAAGAATTGGGGGAGATTGTGAAAATCTTGCTTGGCAACTACAATGATGATACTAGTTACATTAGCCCCAACACCACTATAGTCTTCAACACTAAAGTAATGGCCCAAGCTTTAGGCATGTCTATGCAGGGTGATTCTCTTGATCCATACAAGACAAGAATGCCTCCTATCCTTCAATAGGTTAGAGAATTATATGTTCAAGGTTATAAAATAATCCCAATTAAAGAAATCTAATATGAACTAGTGTGCATCTTGGTTGAGTGATTCACATGATGATTCAAGTAGACCACTAAGTCTATGAAGAAAATTCCTAAAGGAATGGTGGACATTGCACATCACATGATCCACCAAAATGATCAATTCAATTGGCCCAAATATTTTGTATAGGAGCTACTTATAAACATAGACAAGTGCTACATGAATTCCAAGTAGACCTTCTAGTACTAGTTTCTCATATTTCTATTGTGTTTCACCTAGTGGAAGTTCTCTGAAGGAGAAGTGCACCCCAACACCAACTATTAGCTAGTGTAAAAATTTCACAATATGATATGGAAACTTGAGTGTGATACCTTAACACATGAGGGAAAATTAAAGATATTGTGGGAGGAGTGTTTAGTGTTGATTGATACATATCCATGGGTACTACCAAATGTCATGTAGTACTTGGGATAACATGATATTGTCACCTTGCTTCCAAAAGGTGTTTTCATCCACATTCATGAGTTTCCTAGGTCACCGTTTGGACCCCTACCATTTTTTTGACCATGGATATGATGCAAGACAAAGTTTCCAAGAAAAAAACCTATGCAGCCATGTGTGCAACACTGATCTAATCCATACTTCCTGGCATAACAATTCCTTCAACATAGTAATAACCTAAAGCCATAACCTCACAAAAATAGAAAGGAAAGGGCAAGATCTTTTCCAAACCACAACCACCATCACCTACACTAAAGTGAAAGACAAGGAGAACCATAACCTAGATAGATGACCCTAAGGTGCCCCAGATCACAAGCTCCTATGACCTACCATAGATGGGAGTGGATGAACAAGAAGTTTATCAGGTGATGGTCACATATATGGCATGTGAATTCTATGATAGGGAGGAAAAGGAGTTCTTATTATAGAAGGCAGTGCACATGGTCCAAGTGCATAAGAAGGTCCCTCCAAATCTTTGGGTGGACCTACCACCATGCCATACATCCATTGTTGCTGACACTATACATGAATAAATTAAATAAATGTAGTGAAGGGTTGACCTCTTCTAAAATCAACCTTCTACCAATTTTGTAGCTATCAAGTTATTTGATTCACTACCAAAAAGTACATAGGAGTCTTTGGTGCATCAACCCAAAACTTGACAAGAGGCTAGGGTTTCTCCTACCCTAGAAGAATGCACTTTTGGTAGGAAATCCATGATGTAGGAAGTACACCCTTCCTTCTTTGACTTCACTATCACCCAAATGTAGGCTAGTTATTTTAAGGTGAAAAAAGCATCTATCTCCATGATCCAAAAATTAGAATTTTTGGTTGACAAATATTTCAAGAACACAAGAATAACATAGTAATAATGAATTCTCTAAGAAGAGATGTTTTATTACTCAAGATCATAATAAAACTATATGCTTATCTCTTAAAAGAGATGTCTGATTTCCATTTTAGGTTACATCTTAATTTATACACATTTTAAAAATAAGGAAAGGATTTGGAAGGTCACCAATCTTGAGGGAGATCAAGTAGTTCAACTTCCATGATTTAAAACAATACAAGATTTGAGGAATTACTATTTTTAGATTGCACTACTAAAATTAAAATTTGGAGCACTTCCATTGGGTTTTCAAGGGTCAAAATACATTGAGGGGATCTCCATGCCATCTCACCATGTTCTCATCATTATTAGATTTCCAACGGTTCAAATGATGAGTCAATTGGAGCTACGGTGCAAAATTTATGGCTCCCAGAAGTTTAGTCATCAATTGGGGTGGAACCATCACCCAAATTGTCACCTAAATTGTTGCCCGGATCGTTCCTCCCTCCTTGAGAAGAAATGGTCCCCATTGCATCAATGATCCTCATTAGGTGTGGCATTTGTGTCTTGATTTGATTCTCTATGAGCCACTCACCTTGGTGGCTAAGCTGGCCCCTTTTGACCACCTGATAAAGTAGAATAGAGCATCCTCTTGTTGTCTTCATCTAGGTGTCCACAATTTGATCCTCCTCCACTGGAGAAAAACTCTATGGATCAAGCTCATCAATGTCTAGTTGTTCTGATATGACTAAAGTGTCCAATAGAGATGGATGATATGGTTAAAGGAGCTCCACATTAAATATTGGATGTAGACCAGGGTAGGCTGGTAGCTTTAACTAGAAAGCATTTTCTTCAACTTTTTTGGTGATGGTGTAGGGACCATATCGTAGAGGCTAATTTTTTTTGTGTGGGCTTGTAAGTCATTTATTTTAAAGCCACAACCAAACCTTGTCACCCATAGTAAAATGGTGTGTAATCCTATGTTTTTCATGACATTTCTTATACTTCTAATTCATCTTCTCAAAGATGTCATGAACTTGTTGTTGGATGTGTTGCATTTGTTCAATGAACTTTGTTGCTTTTATTACCTTAGATATTCCATGAGGTGTGTATTCCATGGTGGAGAATGGAATGGCTATATCAATTGGTGCCATGGGTTAGAACCTAAAGCATACTTGGAATGGACTATGCTTGGTTGAGCTATGCAAGGCCCGATTGTATCCATGTTATATGAAAATAAACCCCTCATCCCATGTGCATGGATGTTTGGAGTGATACATCTAAATCATGTGAATAATCAAGTGGTTCACCACCTCTATCTGACCATCAGTCTATAGATGGAAGGTTGTGGACTTCATTAGTTTGGTATCCATCATCTTCTATAGAGTGGACCAGAAGATGCTCAGGAACCTACTATCTTGATCTGAGACAATGGACTTGGGGAGACCAAAATGGAGCCATACATGACTAAAATATAGTTGAGCAGTTTATTTAATAGATATATTTTTATTACAAGCAATCATGATAGCCATTTTAAAAAAATGATCAACTACAAAAAAAATATAGTCCTTTTCATATTTTTAAGTGGGCAAACCTGAGAGAAAATCCATTGAGACAGATTCCCAAGGCCTGGTTGGTTCTGGTAATGGCATGTACAATCCTTGCTTCTTATTTATTGGCCTGGCTATTACACATGGGGTGCAAGATTTTAGATACCTTTCCACATCCTTTTGCATATGGGGCCAATAGAAGTGTTTTTGAAGAACTGCTAATGTCTTTTCTACACCAAAATGTTTAGCTATCCTACTGAAATGTGCTTCCCATATCATCTTCAATTTCTTTATAGCTAGAACATAGATGTGCTCTATATGATAGAGAACATTATCTTGAAAATAGAAATTAGAAACATGTTTACCTTTTTGAATCACTTGATATGTATCATCAAAGGTAGGATCTACTTCATACAGAGTACCCCCAGTGGCAGTCTCATGTCTGCACAGGTCAAGAACTATTGTGAGTGCAATAATTGGTGGGTGGCTTAGACAATATATATCCATATTTGAGCTCCCATTTTTGTGTTTGATTATTATATGGAATTACTAAAGATATGTGGCCTACTTTTGGTTCCTCTCATTTCATAGTTTGCTCTATGCCTGGATGAATTCTAATGGTCTGTGGTTAGTGTGGATGGCCATCTATTTCCCCAAGATGTAGTGTTTTCATTATTTGTAGCCTTACACAATGGCATAGATATCCTTATCATATGTTAGAAATTTCCTAACTATATCAGTGAAAGTTTCACTATGATATGCAATAGGATGGCCATGTTGCATGACGACATCTCCCATGGCATATTTAGATGCATCTATCATCAACTCAAAAGGTTGATGCAAATCTAGCAAGGCAAGAACAAGGGTTGAGCAAAGTCTATTCTTAACATTTTCAAATTCCCTTTGTTGTATTTCACCCCAATAAAATGTAGCTTTATCTCCTCCTTTAGTCACTTGGGTTAGTGACCAAGCAACATGTGAAAATCCAAGAACAAACCTACGATAGAAATTTACAAGACCCAAGAAACTGTGAAGTTTTGTGAGGGTCTTTGGTGTAGGCCATTCTCAAATAACCTAAATCTTTTCTAGGTCAACATGGACCCCTTCCTCATTCAAAATATACTTCAGGTACTAAATTGTTGTCATCTCAAATGTGCATTTGTTGATATTTGCATATAACTTGTGCTCCCAAAGAGTTTGAAGCACCTTATGAACATGTTGTAGATGTTCCTCCTATGTTCTGATATAGATGCATATGTCATCTAGGTAAACAACCACAAATGAGTTGGTGAAGGGTCACCAAATGTCATCCATCATCCTCATGAAGGTTGCAAGTGCGTTAGTTAAGCCAAAAGGCATAACTAACCATTCAAAGAGCCCCTCCTTAGATTTAAATGCAGTATTATAGACATCATTTGGATTGATGAGAATTTGGTGATAGCTAGATTTGAGATCAATTTTGATGAAGAACTTCTCACCATGAAGTTAGTCCAGCAGGTCATCAATCCTAAAGAGAAGGTAGCAATTCTTCACAGTGACTTTATTCAAGGCTAGAAGTCAATGCAAAGCCTCCATGTTTCATATTTATTTGGTTTTAGGACAATTGGGCTACCATAGGGTGAAGAGATTGGCTTGATGTGACCCTTTTGGATCAATTCTTAAATCTATCTTTTTATGTCATCATTCTCCAAAACTGATCTGCGATACACAAGACTATAAGGCAAAGGTGATTCTAGGATCAGATTAATAGAATGTTTTATTTGGTAATGTAATGGAACTCCTATGGGTGACTTGAATAATTCATCATATTCTCTTATGATTTGTCCCATTTGATTTTATTATTATGTTGATTGTGTAGTCAGGACTGCAACATCAACCTTCTTGGATTTCTATGGTTTGACCACCATGAGAATGAATTACTTTGTCTTTTTCACCAATCTCTTACATTGCTTGGCACTAATCAGGGTGAAAAATGTGGGAGGTGGTACCTCTAGTATCTTATAGCACCATGTTCCAATAGTGAGGGTGATTCTTTGGGTTTCTGATTCATAGATGCCATGTCGATCATACATGAATGGCTGACCAAGGAGTACATCACAAACATCTAGATTGACCACATCCCACAAGACTTCATCTTGGAAAGGTTTTATTGCATATGAAAGAAGACTCTAATGGGTGACACAAAGGTTTCTCCCTGGGCTCAACCATCCAATATTGTATGGCTTTGTGTGAGGCTTCATGGATAGATTTAGACTTTTCACAACTTTAGCAGAGATTAAATTCTTATGACTCACTATCAAGAATGAAATGTAGAGGCTTACCTTTTACCCATAATTTCAAGTGGAATAATATTTACTTGTCATATGACCTTTCCTCATGAGTCTATGATGAAGTGATGATGGTGTCAAGCTCAACATCTACAATCTCTTCTTCATCCTCTTCCACTATAAGTTGTGTATGAGATAGGGTAGTATATGTCGCATATTGTGACTTAGAAAGTAGTGACTTGATGGCTCAATAGTCTTCTTTGGAGTGAGTTCCAATTTTATGGTAATCATTCCATTTTATATCCTTCCCCTTTTTGGGTTTCTTATCTTGAAACTCTTTTTACTTCTAATTTTGGCCTCATGTTTGACCTTCCTTGTCACTTTTCCATTTTGAGGGATGACTCTTCATATTTTTTCTACCATGCTTCTACTCAATCTTCACTAAAAACTTGTATGCCTCATCGAGGGTTTCCAAATTAAAGAGTTACATTTCCCCCCATATGTACCATTATAGTCCACCATGATATTTGAGTCTTATGTTTCTCACTTTCTTGGATGCCCAATCTTACAGATAAAGAATGAAAAATATCTGTGTAATCTTGAACAGATTGGTCCTTACCTTGGTGAAGTTGTTACCACTATATGTACAGATCATCATATGCTCCAATGGGATAGTATTCTTCCTTTACCACTTCCATGAAATCATCCTAGGTAGGTTCCATCTCAAGGCCAATGTCATCTATACTGAACCTCTTTTTGTACACTTCCCACCAATTTTTCATGGGCAATGATGCTATCAAAAGAGCAAAAGTGATATTTTATCCATTGGTGAATTTATTTACAGAGAAGTAGGAAGACAATTGATCCAACCAATTTTCTACTACATCAGCATTTATTGTGCCTTCAAATATAGGAATATCAAAATTCACTTAAACCTTGAAGGGTGTTGGGGCACTGAAAGGATGTTCTATGGATGAGGAGCTCAGAAGTGTAGATGAGGAGCCAAAATTTCCCATCGGGAGTTGTTGAAGAATTTAGGAAAATTTTTGTGGCATCTATGATTATTGCCATTAGAGGGCTTCATTCACCATTTCCTTGAAAGGATCAGATGTCTTGATGTCTTCCACCATTTGAAGTTGTTTGGAGTGAATAAGTGGATAGTTTGGAAGCTCTATTGTTTTCCACCCAAGCTTCTTATAGCCTGACCTCATCCTCAAGATCATACACTCTCAAGACAAACTACTCTGATACCATTGATCCAAAACTCAAAAGTTTTGGTTGACAAATATTTAAAGAACACAAAAATAACATAGTAACAATGAATTCTCTAAGAAGAGATGTTTTATTACTCAAGATCACAATACAACTATATGATTATCTCTAGGAAGAGACGTCTAATTTCTATTTTGGGTTACATATTCATTTATACACATTTTTAAAGTAGGGGGATGATGTGGAAGGTCACTAATCTTGAGGGAGATCAAGTGGTTTGACTTCCATAATTTAAAACAATATAGAATTTGATGAATTACTATTTTTAGAAAATTACTATTTTTAAACTACAATACTAAAATTGAAATTTGGGGAACTTACATTAGGTTTTTGGGGGTCAAAATCCATCAATAAAAGATCCATGCCATCTCACCATGTTCTCCTCATTCTTAGCTTTCCAATAGTTCAAGTGATGAGTCAATTGGAGCTACGGTGCAAAAGTTAAGGCTCCTGAAAGTTCCATCATCAATTGGGGTGGAACCATCACCCGAATTATCGCCTACATTATTGCCCCAATCACTCCAGCTCTATGGTCTAGTCAAGTGATTTTCCACCTTTAAAACAAGCCCAAGAGGCCAAATAACTCATGTGAGAGTAACCTACAGCTTAAGAACAATAGGTGTCATGGTAGGAAGCACCTTGTATAGCAGAATGATGAGTTGGATAAGAAGAAAAGAAGTCCCAAAAAGATCAGGCCTAACAACAAGAAGTTGAGCAAGCAAGTCATCAAGATAAATAAGTTAAGGCCATGAAAATTGCCCAAGATGTAGAGCATGACTGACAAAAGGCTCAAAAGGTGGACAAGAAGACACAAGAAGCTATCAATGCAACAAAACAAGTATATGAGGCACACCATAAGAAGAAGGATGAAGAGTATAAGAATAAAGAGGTTGTGCTCACTACCAAAGCTAAGGTAGAAGAAGATAAGTAACAATAGGATGTAGTAATGTAGGCAAATAAGGATCTAGAGGATGCCACTCTCACACAATAACAAGATGATGAAGTTGTGAAGAAGAAGAAAGAAGATGAAGCCTTATAGAAACAATAGGAATAAAAAGCAAGTACAACTAAGTTATAGGTTGACCTAGTAGTATAAGCTTAGGCTAAGGTCAAACAAGACAAGGATGTTGTACTTGAGGAAAAAAATAAGGAAGAAGAGCATGCATAAAAAATGTAGGAGGAAGAATAAGAGAAAAATAAATCTATGAAGGATGAGCTTAACAAGAAAGTAACAAAGGAAGCCAAAAGAAAAAAAGGATGAAGATGTTGTGCAATAAATCAAGCCTATAGTAGATGCATGGTGCAGCACTAAAAAGTCCCTATATAACAACCAATAGGATTAGAGTAGCTGGTGCAAGAGGAAGAAACATCTGTAGCTATAATAAGTGAGAAATAATTGGCTTTGCCTCAGGTGGAGTTTGTCTATGGTACGTTCCAACTATGGGTGCTCAGTGCACCACATTCTCACTTCCATGTGCCACCATGCCCTGACCTGATCTTTTGACTACCATGGGAACATTGGTATTATTTTGACTCCAATAGGAAGCATCATTAGATGTTTCTAGATTACCACTAAAGAAATAGTTAGAGGGCACTACAACATTCTAGGAGTCTATTACACAGAAGGCCACCTCTCTCAAGAAGGAGATTGCTCAATACAAGGCTAAGAACATTGAGTTGAAGGCTTGAATTCATGAAGCTACTAAGCTTATCTAAGATACTTGTCCTGAGTTGGTCATTTAATCAATCAAGGACCAAGTAATGTCTAACCAATGTAAACTCAAGATACTTATCTCTGAGTTAATAAAGGATTAGTGTGCAACACAAAAAATATGCACAATCAAAACATTGGTTCAAGATATTAAGACCAAGGCTACCACACTCATCGCTCTACTGGAGGAATATCAAGGAATGATTAATGTTACCATACTTCAAGCTCAACAAGTTGCATGAAGATTGTTTGACTGGAAGCAGTAATTAGATACCTCCTTAACTAGTTCTAGCATAGAATTTACAATGACCACCATCACCAAATCAACCATGGAGAGTCACATTAAAACTAAAGAGGAGAAGGAGATAACACTCTAGGAATCACTCATTGATAGAGATAATGTGCATGACAATGTTATAAATTTTTAGAGTCAAGTTTTGTATACTTATTTCATTGGCCTCTTAGCTCAATTACATGTCGATAAGATAGAACAACTGAGTAGAGATATTCAGACAAGGGTTGTGAACACTAATTAGCCTTGAGAATAATGGATTATGAAAATATAAATTAGATCATCAGCTTCCATGCTCCATTGTGCACCCTACTATAGTTGATCCAAGAAGTGATGCTATATTAGAATGCTTAAAAATTAGATTTATCTCCTTTCACTAGTGTATTTGCCTAGATTTTCAATACACTTGCATATAAGACACCTTCAGAGCTCTAGCAGATAATCACTCAACATAAGGTTTCACAGTATAAATCAAAATACTCTTCTGGTAATTATCATCTGCATCCATTCCACCACCATCAAGTTAAGAACTACCTAGAGTACAATTTTTTAAAATTTTATATAACATTTTCTATTGGGGATGACTTAGTAAGACAAATAGGTCTACGTTGGTTGAAAACCATAAAGGGTGGCCACCTAGTTATGGCATCCTATTAAAAACCCATAAAGGGTGGTAGGTTGGTATGATACTTAGTTGAAAACCTGAAAGGGCAGCTAAGTGGTACATAAGAGGTGAAAATTGGAAAGAATGCTTTGAGTGATTACTATGAATCTTACTAGTCTAACCATTTCTTCAGCCTATGGTCACTTGTGCAATCTCAAAGAACCTACAATGTTGTCTTAGGATGAGACAACCTTTTAAGTTTAGGATAGTGTTGGTAGAGGAACATGGATTATAAAGTTGTGTAGGATATTTGTTTGATATTCATGCATTATGTACTAATTTTGTCAATATATAAGTCTATTTTGTCTTATCTTCATGACTTGTAATAGGCTAGAATATGAAAAGACTCCACTTTTAGCACTAAGTATGAGAAGAAGTTGAATAGTCATATACTAGAAATGTCTATATAGACTTTTGTTTGTAAGAAGAGGGTTTCACTTTTTAAGAGAACAATAGATATTTTTTGGTTATGGTTACCTATGTGATTTCTTATTATGTTACTTGGATGCATTCTCATGTGTAATATTTTGTTTACTTTCTATCTAATTATTCTAAATGCATTATTTCAGTCTATGTAGTACTAGTTGTTCTTAATTCCTTAATAATGTAGGATAATTATTGATTCCTATGATTCTAATACCCAAATTCCTATATTTATATAATAAACTATTCTATACACACAAAGTATATCATAACTATCCTTGTCCTTAGCATGTTTTGATGCTTCAATAATCTCTACTAATAATTATATTTCTATTCTTCTTGTATTCAAGAGAATTAGAATATGTCATTATTCTTTGGATCTATGCCACTTCTATTCATAATATGTATGCCTTAGACATGTGCCCATTTCTATTGTGTGTGATTTATTGATTGTGTATGTAGACATTTGAACATGTCCTTTTATGTGACTCTAATCCAACTTGCTAGTCACTTGTGTATCTGGACATTTGAACATGTCCTTGTATGTCTTGCTTTTCCTAAATTTAGTGACACATGCCCATGTCCCTTATATTGTGCCCCCTTGGCCTCATTTGTGTGCCTTGTGTGTTTTGTATGTATGCTTTCTTATAGCATCATGGCCATGACACTTGATTTTTATTATTACACAAACTAGTTTTTGATGCCATGAGGGACCTCATGCATCTACCCTTTCTAATTAAGTGTTGTGATGGACATCATCCCCCATCCCCCTAGGTATCTACCTAATATTACTCAAATTTAATGTTATATACATTTTTATATCTATCTTGACACCCTTATGAATTCTAAACATGGCATACATCTTATATTACATATTTATGCTCATATCATCTTACATTCTAATATTGTGTATGCACATTATATTGGATTATCATGCAGTTATCATATATGCTTCAACTATCACACATTTGGTAGAGATTTTTATTTTGATTACAATTCTTGCATAGGTTCAACAATTTCCCTAAAAATATGGGGAATTCATAGGGCTTTGTCACAAATTTTAAGCTCTTATATTGCACTCATAGTAGATTTTTTATCACAAAGGCTTAGTTAAAAAAATCAAACATAAGTGAACACAGTGCAAAAATAGTGACCTAATATGTAGTATAATCACATGAAATCTAGACCAAAAGGACACTAGAACCCAAATGGGGAAACTAGTACCATATGACACTACTATCAAAGATATGCTGCTATTGTCTAGTAGCCTCAATTTCATGACAATGTGGATTGGCCAAAACAATATAGAAGGTATAATACAAGTTTGCATATATTTAGTTACAAGTTTATCAGTTATACTTAGTTTAGCTTAGATTCATATCAATTTTATCAAATTGGGGGCATAATACACAACATTACCATTCCCATATTCCATTCATATACCCAGATATAATTTATTACAACTCAATCTAGAATCCATATGCTCAAATACAAGATTTGGGGGCATGTGCATAGCATATTGTTTCCATATGCTTACTTACACACTGGTTGATATGATGGAATGACAAACTCCATGTCATTATCTATGCTATATACACCCAACATCATATTCCAATTTTCACACCAATTTCATGCCTTACTCCATTGGCAATGGTTTGCATTCTTGAGTGGTCCAAAGCTACCTAATGTTCTTAAGTGGCTACATAACTAACACACACAGTTAGTATACTCAGTTAGACATTTACAATACTTCATGAAATTCAATTTTAGATGTATCTACTACACATGGGTGGGTAATGATGTAGTCATATCCTAGTTGAGTTCTTGAGACACCTATATGAGATGATTGGACACATCATCGATATAATCCAAGCTATTCATAGGTCATGATCCACCAAGCAGGGGTGGGCAATGATGGATTCAAAATTAGATTAACTTATTGAACCAAACACAAATGAGGATGGATCAAGCTATTAGCTCAATCTAATTTATTCACTAATTGATCACTATATACATGCACACACATAAGTTATCATCAACTTCATGCATTGGTTTGTGTATCTAGTGAGGTATATTCATTATTTCCTCTTTCCACTCTATTTATTGAGTTGTAATTATTTACTTAGTTAGTATTTTTATTTTGATATATCTTAAGTAAGGAATGATTTATACATGTTTCATTTGTTAGACATGCATTAAATCATGATTCACATACTCATATCCAACTTTAAGGGCTTAACCTCTTAGGTAAGTCCAAGTACGCTTCTTTTTCCTTTATCCTAGTCATTTCACTTTGTTTCCTTTCTAAAATAAAGGGGGGAAGAAATCTAATCACCAAAAAGTGGTATTTGAGTGCTAAGAGTGATAATTGAGACTACCTATCCCTAGCTTATCCCTAGACTTATCCTAGAGCCTGTTGTCACACTTATTCATCTTTTGTGTAGGCCACAAGCATCCCTAGTCAGCTCCAAAATAGTCTTAGACCCTCATTTACCAATCCTGGCCCTTCTTACCTAGTGTTATACAAGTTGGACACTAGCAAAATAATAAATACACTAGCACCATATGGTGCTAGTGTACCCAAAATGGTGTTAATGGCTTTTGCCCTAGATTTTCCCAAATGGATATATTTTCAAAACTAAAGCCTCCTAAGGTTAGCCTAGACATCTTTTATCATTATAAAAGTAAAATAATAATATATATACATGAATTTTATCCCTTTAACTATTATATATAAATTATATTCAAAATACACATTTAAACATAGAACAAGTTGAGCACAATTAAGATTATCAATCCCTATTCTGCCCTACTTCTGTATACTACCATCTAAAGTAGCCCTAAGCTCAGATTTTATAGATTTCTAGTCTCAATCACATTCAAGGTAATCAAGGCCATTATCAAACTACAATCACTTAAACTTGTACCAAAACATAGGTGGGGAGAACTACATTAGGATTGATCCCTTTGTAAATTATTTATATATAGACAACTCTCTTCATAGTGGGGTGTTGAGGATGTCCAACCTACTATACTAACAAACACACTTTTTAGCTCATGCCCTAGTTGTATGGATAAATAGGGTTTTAATAATAAATTAGTTAATACAAGAAAAATATAAAGTTTTAAAAATTATGTGCATAGGAATAGACCCTAGATATCTAGACATAGGTGCACCTAGAAGCTCAGGTTAATCCTGTACAAAGGACACTACCACCAATATTAGGACACTACCACCACTTTTACAATAATTGTGATATTTTCCAAATGTGGTGCTTCTACCCAAGAGGGGTTATAATATTAGGATCTAATTTACAACACTCAAAGTATCTTTCATCTTAGTTTCTATCACCTAGATCATTTATATTAGGTGTTTTCTAGCTAAGTCATTACATGCACTATTTATTACTATTTTTAGAAAAGTCAAAGCTAGTAAATTATATAATGTTAGTTGTAGTCTAATGGAAATAAGGAATAATAAACATTTGGGCAACATAAATTAGAATTAAGTAAATATAACCATAATTAAATAAATAAATATGGAGACAATAAATGAGACCCAAATAATATTTCTTATTCATGCAAATGGTATCTCCTCCTTCTCCTACGATTCTTTATAGAGTTTTCCATTTCCCATTAAATAATTCCCTTGATTCTTGGGATCTAATTTCCCTTAATTATTGGGATATAACTTCCCTTAATTATTTGGATCTAATATTCCATTGATGTATTATATTCTTGTTCACATATATAGATATATTTAGTTGTAAATAATAAATATTACTCCTTATCCCATGCTAACACTCACCCAAACCTAATATGTGTCTCACCTTAAGACACAAAGAGACCTAAAGCAAATCAAGTTTTAAAATTTTATGTTTGTATAACTACATTTAAGGAAAGAAATTACTTCTACTATACTCTCTATGGCCACATGTCAAAGCTCTAGTTACTTCTACTCGAAACACTTCACTATTTTCCACGACATCTAGTCAGAGTCCTATTATTCTAATCTACTTCTCTTTCCTCATCATATTTTAACTATACTAAAATCCTTAAATACATAACTTTATAAAAAATTCATAGAACTTATCTTTATTTTAGACCTTAGATAAAATAGTAATTCTTTCAGTCGATGAGTATGAGTAAGAGAGAAAACTAAACCTAAATGCACAATAAGATTTAATGAGAAAAAACCATTAAATGAGGGTAAAAAAATAGAAAACATGGAATCCCATTTATTGAATATATAAAGCCTTAATATCTTTGGGATAATCAGTTATGATAACTAGAGAACCAAAAAAAACTTCATCCATTATGTAACGCTCGTGTTCACTTTGAAAATCGCATCCCCACTTTACTAGGAACTACATTTTTTTATTTGCTTTCAAAAGTGTTTAAATAACATCATTATAAGTCAATTTCACAAACTCCTTTTATTATACATTAAAAAATCAAATAATTATCCCCTTCTCAATCTAGTTATTAAAGAATTTCATATCTTAATTGCAATTATCTAAAATGTACTTTATAACATACTGGAGATACATAATTACACAAGCCATATCATCATTTAGATTTACAAAATCAAGCTCTAGTTCAATCATCCAAAATGTTTCTAAATGACGTGTAGTGTTTAATTTTTTTGCTCGAAACATAGGACCAAATGTGTATACATCACAAAGAGCATATGAATAAGATTTTGCATTTAGCTATCCAAAAACTATCAAGAATGTTGGTTTTCTAAAAAAAATTCCTCTAATCAATCAATTGAAACACCCTTTGTGCTAGGGGTCCTATTAATCAGACAAGCAATGCCCTCTTAAGAGAAAGGAATCAAATTGTAACACAAATTTTTTTCCCTACAACTTCATAGTCTAAAGCAATAATTATTGGACTAGCTACCTAGACAAAGCCCATGTCATGGAAAAACATGTGCATAGCATATGCTAGAGCATTTCTTACTTTAGAAACTACACCAAAATTATTTGTTCAAGGATGCATGGTGTTACACTCCTAAGATATTCTCTACTTGTCTTTTTCTTTTGCATAGGAAATGTAACATGATCACTACTCCCTATCAAAGTTAGTTTTGTGGCCTTCAATTTTACCTTTTGATTAGAGCCTTCACTAGCTACCAAAAGGAGTAGTGTTTAGACTTATGAACATGGGTCTAGGTTGAAGGAAAACTTCAACTACCATGACCACCTCTACTATGGATTCAACCATATGCCACCACCATAGCTTCCACCACTAGTAGTAGTACCCATAGTATCTGCTCTTCTATCCAAAGAGCTTGTCATTAATCCTCTCACCATCATGACAACCCCACCTACCATATCCCCTATCACTACCCCACTCGTCACCACACTAGCCTTAACTCCCACCACCACCACCATCACTTCCACCCTAAACATAAGCATTGTTTGGGCCAATAACATCACCCAAATACACTTACAAATTAATTCACTATTACAAATAAAGTTTAATCACAACTAAATCATCTTTCACCTAATCATGACTATTAATGATGTGGGGGGAATCAGAATGATGCACCAGAGGAAAATAATGAACTAGTAGATGACCGAAATAAAAATGCATCCCTCTTATCATTAAAATGAATTCCTTAGTTTAAAAAAACTACTTTATTCCTAGATCATAAATCCAATGTTCGAAAAGGGATGATTTTGAGATGAGATTTTACTGAAGTGATATCACATTTAGAAGAGAACTCACCAAAAAATGGAAAATTCTAATTTATTTGCTAAAATCTATAATATAGAATAGGTCTAAACTCAAAAATCCAAACATTACACAAGAGTGATTTCAATACCTGATCAACAACCCAAATGCATTTTCCTCCAAAATAATCCATCAATCTCTAGATGCAACTTAGTGGAGGACTATGGATGGTATAGCCAATTGCTGCTCCAATGAGCCATACCATCAAACACGCTACCCAACACCAATATTGAGACTTGTAATGATCCCAAAAACCACACCATTTTTAGTTATATTATAATGGAAAGAAGGAATAATAAACATTTGGGAAACATAAACCAGAACTAAGTAAATAAAACTATAATTAAATCAATAAAGGAGACAATATATGAGACCTAGATAATATTTCTTATTCATGCAAATGGTCTCTCCTCCTTCTCCTTCTACAATTCTTTATATACTTTTGCATTTCAAGCTCAACAATTCCCTTAATTCTTGGGATCTAATATTTTTTTATGTATTATATTCTTTTTCACATATAATGACATATTTAGTTACAAATAATAAATCATACTCATAACTAAATCTTACTCCCTATCTCATGCGAACATGTAACAAATCAATGGTTGTATTTATTTCATATTATTTCCTTGATTTGGTATAATTTAATCGTTAACAAACATATGATTTACATTCACTAAGTCGTAAAAGGTTAAAACATTGCCTCTATATCCAATAATCTGAGAGAATTTAAGCCCACATAGGTCTCCCACCTAGACTATTTCGTGAAGTATTATTACTTTTGATAAATGTGTGCATATAAATATGGCTTTAATACTTGATAATTATTTACTTGACTTTGATATAATAGGATCGTGACTTGGATAAGGGCTGATTCAAGTAAATATAATCAAATTTGGATATAACATGGAAGCTTTGTTCAGTGTATAATAATATAAGTGTGCCTCAATAGTGAAATTGCCAAGTGGTGGAAAAGGTAGCTTAAATGTGAATTTATAGAAATATAAAAGGGTAAAACTTTATCCTACTTATCCTAAGGGAATGTTTAGTTTTGAAAAAGAGTTATTGCTAAGGAGAGGGGCACTATTGACCCATAAGAATGTGATCGACTTTTGATCTTGACTCGTGTGGGTCAATTCTAACTTGGGAAGTTAATGTTATTTTTAATAATTTATAATGTATGTATATATGATTAGAGAAGGTTTATAGTGATTAATAACATTTTTTTAAGCATAAAATAATAAATTTATAAGGGATGGGCCTACATGACTAATTAGGATAGAGTGGTTGATTAATTTGACCACAAGTCAAACTAGGTCAACCCTTTATATTTGAATTTTTTTATAAGGGTATAATATGGTATTGTATTTTGTACCATGGTATTATAGGGTTAACATTATGTTTTAACTTTGTAATATTTGTCCTAGATAGTCCTATGTCATTCTAAGGCTATTTTTGGGGTCATTAACTAGATTTGTACAATTTTAAAAGAGAAACAAATGTTATAAAATGTATTTAAATGTCCTACATGTTATATTATTTTTAGATATGGAAGTCATAACTTAAAAATTACAAGTGCTACATTAAAAAAAAGAACACAGTTGAAAAGAGCAATTTTTGGTTGTTGTATGAATTATACATAAGATTTAGCACATGTGAAAGGATTTAGAGTGACCCTTTAGGTCCCAAAAACTCATTTCCATGGTTGATCATCTTTTAATATCTCAAAAATGGCATAAAATTGTTCTACTTCTTCATCACTCTCCTTTGTAAGAAAGAATGGTCAACTGATCTTTGCATGGTATGGCTAGGAGGAGTTGAGTTTGGTAAAATTATTTTAAGGTATTATATTACTATTTGTCTACTTCCAATTCATTATGATAGTTATAATATTGGTTATTTTTGTTTTATAAACCATTTATTAGAGTGCTAGTGACTCTTTTATGCATGCTTATCCCCATACCATTAATTTTCTCTTATGTTTGGGTTGGTCCATACAAACTAATTATTGTAAGTGATTATGAGTGTAACCATACTTATCACATGATTATTTTTCTAGTTTGAATGTGTGATGTGAATAGTTGGCATGATCACTCTCACCTTACTAGGAAGACTCCATTAACAATCTATAAACAAATGTTTTCACTCTTGCAATGCTTAACTTCCTATAGTGGCTTTAAAATAAAGATAAAGTGTTGTCTTAAAAATCTCATAATAATGGAGATAATTTAACCTCCATTAAATTATTTATCTCAAGGTTTCATTATGAGATGAAAGGATTTAAAGATACACATAGTTAAACTTCTTTGTAAACAATCATCTACAGTTAAATGAAATTAAGCCTTACATAGTCATGGTGGTCAGACATGAAGATTTCAAGGTGGTGATAAGTCTCCTGAGGTGAAATCAACATGATTGAGATATCTAAGATTGTTTAGGATTGGTTATGATAACCAATGCTTCAATATAAACAACCTTGTATCTTGCATGTGTACCCACAAACAACTCCACAAAAGACTGAGTAAATTAAAATGGAGGCATTTAAACTTTTTTTAAGTCTCATTAAGGGTAGAGCCTCAATATTTAGGAAAAATTGAACCCCATGTCCATAAGTGGAAAAAGTTATTTTTTGGACATGCTACCTTAATAGCTCCAAAATAGAGATCTTGTCTCACAAAGGACCATTCCATGATGGGATATTTTGAAGTACAAATAAGTCTAAGTGTATCCATCATATAGCCCAAACACATGACAATGAATTAACATGATAAATTTTTTATTTGGTCAATATAAGGTAATGTAGATAGGTTTTCCATCTTAAGCAATTTCTCACTGCAGACTGTTAGTGTAATCTAAAATATTTTTGAAGTCTTAGTGGTCTTATAATGCAATATGATAAGTGAAAGCAAACCCTGAAAGCATAGTTATTTATGAAAGTTGGAATGACACTAATTCTAAGGATCAATTAAATGTAATTTAAAATCAAGGTTTTGAATCAGAGTAACACCTATAGGGGCCCCTTTTGTCTTCAAAATGACATCTACAATTTCACTGTAGAGTGATAGTACACTAGAACATGATAGTTTGGATGATGGCATAGTTTTCAGATAATAATGAACCCAATAATATGAATATGATATTTATAACTCCAATAAAGGCCTAATAGATATAAAACCATGTATAATTATGAACGCCACCTATAAGAAACTCATTATCTTAGTTGAGACTGCCATCTACAATCAACATAATTTGCCAACTAGTTCTAGTTAATTGAAGAGTACATGTTGAGAAGGTTAACATAAGTATATATGGTTGGAAATGTTTTATACTACCTTAATAATGGTGATATCCACCTCATGTGATGCTCAAGACAAGGAAACAAGATAGATACTAAGTTTTAAGTTTCAACATATAGTTAGTACATAGTATATACACAGTCATCAACCCTATGAGTTTACCTTGAAGATTTGAAGTGTTGATGGCTTTTAAGAGGTTTTAAAGATATGAAAATTTTTACATAAAAATTTCATGACATATTTTAGCCTCCTATAGTATTATTTTGACCAAGGAAACATGTGAGATTCCATCTATTCTATCTTAGACAAAGGGTGCTCCCATGTAGTCTAAACTATAGGTTGGGTGAGTGAATGGTAAGAGAATGAGTGATAAGTATTTTAAAACTTAAATAATGGTTTGGGAAGTTTTTTTGAGCATGTAAAAAAATAAATTAGGCCTTTAAATCTAAATAAACTACTTAAAGGTGGTTATAGTCCATAAACACAATCAAGCCTATTAGGCCTAAGACTAAGCCTAATGACCTAATAGGGTTTAATTATTTTCCTAGGACCATATAAAAATTCCATACTATTTGATGAATTTAAAGTAGATATATAAGGTTAATTGGAGCCATTAAGTTGTAGAGAACAACCATAGAGGGGTCATTTTTGGCTAAAACCTACTTCAGGGTATGCAAAATGCACTCAAGAGCTCGATAAGCTAACTTTAAGAGAAATACCAATAAATATTTGTTGCATGGTGATCCAAGGAGTTTGGGAAATTTAATGAGGGTCATGAAATTGAAATTTATGGATTTTTTTGGGAGGTTGGATGTTAGGATTATATGAACAATCCTTAAGAATCTAAACCCTTGATTTTGACCCGATGAAGGAAATGCCAATGGGAATGCATTCAAAATGGGTTGTTTGATCAGGAAATTTTTTTGGACTTGTGTAGGACTCTCTCAGGGTCCTTCCCATTAGATTGGTCTATACCATAATTATATAGATAGGGTGAAAACAAGGTTTCTTGCATGTTTTAATGTGTTTTATAGTTGAAAAAAGAGTTGAAGAATGAGGATCATTGGGGAAGGTCAAATGAGAAATATTATAACTCCATATTCCAATTTATCATCACATATTGTAATGGAAACTCTTCTGCTAACTCATTTATTATAGGCAGTCTTTGATAGAGATTTAAGATAAGCAGTGACCACCAAGTGAGAGAGTGAGAAGTTTGGTTTTGGACATTTTAAAGGTATAAATCATAAAATGGGAAGTAGAGGGACTATATAAAGGTGTCATACCACTTATTTCATGAATTTGGTTGAGAAAATGAAGGACATTTTGGTGACAAATGTGAAGAATGAGGCTAGGATTGCTAATGAATGACTACAGATGGTGAAAACAAGTGTCAAGAAGAAGGATATGAGTTAGGGATGCATATGATGATGATTAAATATTTTCTATAAAACATCATTAATATTTCATATGTTTTAACTCTCCCTAGTCTTTTTTCAAGCAATCAAAATATGCCTAATCATGAAGGTAGTTTTCAAGAAGGCTATTTGAGGACCCTGTGCCAGTTTTGGAGAGTTTCATGATTTAGATGGACATTTGTCTAAGAGGACCTTCCAAACATCTATTTTTCACCTCATTCTATAGAAATGTAACTAGGTTTAATACCTTGACATGAGGAATTATGACCCTTAAACTTTTATTCTCTTTCTCCTCTTACACATTCTATAAATGCAACACATTTTGGCTCTTGTATTCTAATTCCACACTTGGTATGATGAATCCCTATTAGTTTTATATTATAATTTGAATTTTAAATAAGATATGAAAACTAGTTTTGAGTTCACAAACTATCTTATCTAATTATTTGAAGTGATGTATACTGAAAGGTTAAGTGATTGACATCCATCCTTGCTTTCTCTCAATCCTTCCATGTTTGATGCAAGTTGTTTCCACTCTATCAAGTCACATGAAGTGTAATCAAGTTTATCTGTCTATTTTAAAGTGTAAAAGTAACCTTACTATCTACAAATTATCTTTGGTTCACTTAATTTGAGTAATTTCATGCATATCACCTCCATATTTGAAATACTAATTTTAGATTAATTCAAGACTCTAAGACTAGTGTTGTAAGTCATGTCTCTTATTGAATTTATATAATAATCTTGTGGAGATATTTATAGTGTAACACCCCATTAGAGTATCTTAATTTCATGTCTACTTATATCCCTTTTCATCTAAGTAATCAATTAGTGAAGGTGATAAGCACTTAAGGATAAATCTAGGGAGTTATCCCTTAAACCTAGAGGTCTACCTCTACTATAGGCAACCCAAAGGCCTAGAGGTATTCCAATGTTACCCAAATATTAGAGTAGGATTGAAAAACCAACTCTAGGGTGCAAGATTTGGTGACAATAAGAGTTAGGTGGAAAAATAGACAATTTAAGTGCTCAAGTCAGTTAGAGTAAAAGTGAGAAAAAACTAACACTATCAAGTATTCATTACCAAATTTGAGTGTCTACAATATTTAAAAAAACTTAAGTAGAATTTATATAATACTAAAAAATAAATCTTCATGCAAATGATGCTACTAATAAATGATATGGTATTTAAACTACTTAGTTTTACTGATGTGATATGGATATATGGGCTATCATTAAATTTAATACAAATAACACTATCATATTAATTATGTTAAAAATATAAACACTCAAATTTTTCCACTTTCATGCCTAAACTAGGATTCAATTAAATTTCTATAAAACTATGTAATCTGAGACAATAAATCATATGAATGCATAAATTCATCTGCATAAGGGATTTAATTCATAATAAATGTTTAGTTTCAAACCTAGTGAAATTACGACCTAGTAATTTGACACTTTTGGCCTATCAAGTTATTAATTCAAAATATTTAAAGAAATTTCCAAAAGCCAAAACACACTAATCAAGATTAATTACATTTAAAATCTTAATTAACTTTCCTAAGTAAAAATTCCAAGTTGAATTAGTGAATTTCATTTATCAAAGAAGGAATTAGTGCTTTGACCCAACCTAAGGTTAACCTGAATCAACTTAGGTTATTTTAGACTCAACCAAAATTATAATTTAATACAACCTCCCTAGGGTTAGACTTAGTTCTTAGAGATATAAATATAAGTTCCCACACCATATGCCAACAAGCTTTTATGTGTAATGTTATTTTATATGAATGCCTTAAAGAAGCCATTGAGAGTAGTGTTATAATGTCCATTTTATGCCAAGCTTCATACCAAGCCAAACCAATAGCAAATAATAGCCACAAGTGACCATTGGAGAAGTATTACCACTATGGAGAAGCATTGACAAGAGTTTATAATATCATAAACTAATCAAAAACATCTTTATGCCAATAAGTGGACATCAAATTTGACAAAGGAGGTAAATTACTTATGTTGTTTTTATCTCTATTTTGTGATCTTATTCATTATGTTATGTACCCCCTAGTTCTTAGATAAGAGTGTTTAGTTATAGTGTATTATTATGCATAAATTTTTATCATTTTGATATAACAAGGAAATAATCATCATTTGTGTGCTCTTAAAACTCCTAAGATACATAATGGCATGCTCAGTGGGACCACACATCATGTATGTCTATTGCACAATCTTTAGGTTTTATAACAAAAGCATTTAATTATTCAAGTTTAGAGTTTTGTGCTTGAAAATACCATCATTCTATTTTTATTATAATCAACATATTTGCCCTGTGTAATGGCTACTTCACCATTCATTTTCTATGGTTGTGATTTTTATTTGGTCAAAAATAATGGCTTAAAAATGGTGGCTTTGACCTATAAAAATTTGACATCACTATCAAGAAATGAAGGCATCAAATTTGTTAAACAACAACATCATTAGTTAAATTTACATTTGGTTTTAGTGACTTTGCCTATTTTTAGCCTATAATTGGTGGTTTCGCCTATTTAACAATGACTTTATCAAACTCTAGTTTATCTATGTCTATATTCTCAGGAAAATAGTGGCTTCACTAAAAATGATGGCTTCACTCTATTACATAAATGGAAACTTCTCTCTTAAATCCAAGAACTCTATTAGAGGCTCAATCTGCACCCTCAGAGGGGGTTATTTAGGCCTCTTCAAATTGAGCTACACAATGGAAACAACCCCAAGATGTGGGTCACCTATGGTGGGGTTGGACCTCTGGAGAATGATGACTTCCTCTTGATGGTCACTTAAACTAATGTTAAACTAATGATTCACAGGGAAAAGGGGTAGAAACAGGATAAGGGCTCTTAATAAATCTATAAGAGTGATGAATCAAAGTTAAATGGACACTCATATAATCTTGAACCCACACTAGATCAAAAATAAGGCAACTATAGCTTACACAACCTCATAATCTCACTAATTACATAGATATTTCATAAAGAGGTCCAAGTAGAACACTAATCTAAACCTACAAATTAGCTCAAAAACACCTTGAAAGAGGCAAGTAGAAGGAAAATGAACTAGGAAAACTCTGCTTCATAAATTTACCATGCACAAGCATACTAAGCACTAATCAAAGACAAGAGATAGGCAAAGAGTTGATCCTATTACTTTAAAAGGTAGTTCTTATAATATTTTGACAAGGTTTAACCATATCAAATGAGCACACTTTTTCAAGAGTATCAATGAGTATCCTTTTCCCAAAAAAGAATGAAAAAATATAAGAGCTTAGGACCCCCATAATGGGAATGAGAATAGGATATATAGGAGAGGTGGGAGCACACCATCAGAGAGGGAACACACCATCTTGGGTCATTAATTAAACTTGATCTACCACCTTTTGTTCTAATGAATGATTTTTCACCTTTTTGATCAATTAAGACACTACTCATGGTTTACTAAGTTGAAAATCCCCATAAGGCCTTGAGAATTCATTGAATGCCCCTATCTATAGTTTCCAACACTATACCTTTTCTTTGATCCTTCATGCCATCTCTCACTTGAGGATAAAACTTCATGCTCATGGGTTTGACAAAAAAAAAAATGCATTTTAGGTGGCTATTTGTTGAAAATATGGCCATGCTAAAGGACAAGGAGATTCTTCAATAATCACAAAGAACTACCTTTGATCAAATCTAGACTAAATCCTTTCTATAGATGGAAAACCAATCTCCTTTATTAGTTTTCTTATAATCACATATATCGATGTAGACTCATAGATTGAATATCCCCTTTTGATCTCCATTAGGTCTAAAAGACGTAATTTTGCCTTTCAGCATTTATAAAAATTGAGAGCTCATTATATACAGGTCTCTTTTAAAGAATGGCAGACACAGTCATAAAATGAACCCCTTATTCTACAAACTTTTAAACTAGATGTCTATATTTAACCTTCATGACATCCATATATATTATTTATACTTTATTTCATGGTTAAGGCCTTTTAATGGTTCTTTAATGAGCTTTAATGGAATTGAAATGACCCTATAAGACCTATGTTTGCTTTCATTGAAAATTGGTTCTCATGTTCGACCTTATCTTTCAAAATTGCTTAGGCTAATCAGAATGATCCAACTCATCTTCATTCCAATTGGCCTTCTATATCCCCACTATCATATTTTGAACCTTTTGACCTCCTTTTACACCATAAGATCAAGTTAAACAATTGAATATGGGCCCTTGATTTCCTACCATAAAGATCTTTTGACATGTTAACTTACTCATCCATCATTGGATAAAGATATATGAAGCAATGTGAGCTAGACCCACTTTCATATCAATTCTCATGTACCATTGGATTGAAACATATGAATGAGAATAGATAATTAATCTATCTCAAACCCACCTTATTTTTAGTGAACATGCACCATTAGATCTCAGCTCGATAAACCCATACCGTTAGATCACGTCTAACTTGTTACTTTTTAAGGAATTTTAACTTGAGGATCTTTTGACTTGTTTGACTCTATTGAAAACCATTATATCAATTATGTTAGTATGAAATATTATGTGGACCATTATATTTATATCAGCTTTAAATATTTTAAAAACCTTTTGAACCCAAATGGTCACTTTATAGATCTTAAACTTGACACTTGCACAAATGTCTCATTCTTTAAGCCTATCTTTGGACACTTAGATTTTGAGGTAGAATGCTCATGTGGACATGAAATTTATAGAATATGTTCTTGGCACAAAGGAATTCATGGTGCTATAACTATTTGTCTCATGAGAGTTCCTACGGTACATTTATTAAATACATAAGTGAACTGGTCCATTTCTTTTTTGGATGATTTCCTGGTGACAGTTTGGCTCACATAGGTTTATGATTGACCTTTTACATGAATTTATAAGGCTTGAATGAGATCCTAGGGATTTTTAAAAACTTGATTCATGGTCATAAATGTTATGAGCACCATGGAGACCTATTTTCCTAAATTTGGACAAGCTACACTTTAAGTGAACTTTAAGTGTTTCAAAAGCTTTGCAAGCTGCATGATCTCTTTGGTCTACTCATTCCATATAAAACATATATGCCTCTATTATTCCATTACAAATATAATCTATCTAGGCATAAGATTGGTATGTGGGCCAAAAATGGCCAACATATTTGGTGACTTATAGGGAAACATGCCTGCTATGCTTGATAACCTAGTCTATTTTGCCTTGACTGGTCCATTGGGTGTTTTGAATCCCAAGTTTTCTCTCACATAATCATGAAGGTAACACAAGGCTATCCCTATTTGGAACCTTTATTAAAGTAACAAGATCAAAATAAATAAAATAAAAAAGTGCCTAAGACACTTTGTGAAAAGGAAACACACAAAACACAAATAAAATGTGTACAAGGGACATAGAGGAAATCATAAACGCTACTCTAACATGTACAATATGTTACAAAAGATTAAAACTCATTCAATAATAAGGATTTAAATGAATGACATTAAAAGGGATGGGTAATACCTCTCCATCCAGTTGGGAAAGCTAAAAAGCATTATGTTTCTTGTATCCATGGATCAAATAAAGACCAATCCACAAGCTGTCAAATTTGGTATGGTTGCTTGGGTTGGCTTTATTTGAGTGTCATTTGAGGACTAGGTTCCATTCCTTGAAGCTCCTTACTATATCTCTCTTGTCAAATGCCTTTTTAACTTGAGCTTGATGTGACTCTAAAGTCTTCATAGCAAGGTCCCTAGTTTCTTCTAGCTCCATAAGATCTATCATTCTCACATTCATGGGATCGTCCTCCATCAACTCAAGCTAATGGGATAAATCTAATGTAGTTAGCTCAAGGGAGATAGGTAATTTTGATTCCATTCCATACATAATAACATATGGATAATTTCCAATGGTAGTTTTAGGAGTCACCCTATCAACCCATAATGTTGTCCTTAGCTTGGTGTGCCATGTTCTTTGATTCTCTTCCATGGTCCTCTTGTTGATCCTTAATAAATTCTTGTTTATGGACTTTATCAGTCCATTTCCTTGAGGATATTAGTTGGAAGAGGTGTTGAGGTATATATCCAATTTGAGAGCCTACTCACTTGTCTTGATTCTAAGGAATATTAATGCATTATCTAAAATTATGGTGGATGGGACACCAAATCTAATCACAAGGCAATCATAGAAGTCTAGAACTACACCCTCATTAGACTCCTTCAAAGTAATGGCTTCCACCCACCTGGTGAAGTAGTCAGTTGTAGTGATCACCCATTTATGCCTTGCACGTGATGGTGGATTGATCATCCCTATGAAACCTAACCCCCATTATATGAAGGGTTGCTCCACCTAAATTGGATTAAGTGGAAGGGCTACTAGTTTTTGCTTTCTTGTAAAAAGAGCACACTTCTCACATTTTCTAACCCATGCATGAGTATATTTGAAATGGTTGGGATAGTACTAACCAACCCTCATTATCTTTTATTTTGTGGTTCTAGGTGAAAAATGACTTCCTACAAGTCCATCATGGAACTGTTTCAAGAACCTGGTCACTTAGTTATCATCTATGCAACCAAGGAGTACCTCATTGAGGTCTTTTCTAAAATTAAACCCATCAACCAATGCATAAGGTATAGATTGAATCTTAAAATACCTTATTTTGGCTCTATCCAAACCTTGGCAGCATTTTCCTATTGTCAATAATTGAGCCATATCTTGAAGCCAACTCTTTCAAAGTGGAGTTACACCTAGTTGTAAGTTATCCTAGGTCACCAAAACAACTTCCTTGTCTTCTTTGAGTTGATTTACCATGTGCTCACACAAACCCTTACCTCTAACTAGCTTGGTAACTTTGATCTCCACATAATATTCCATGACCTTGGTGATCTAGCCTACTCTCTTTTCATTCAAATCCTTGTTAAGGAGGAAGTCCCTAACTCTAGGATGAGACACCATAATATGGATCCTACTATTGGGGGAAATTGGGCCTAAATTTATTGAGGCTTATAAAGGCTACAATAACTTACTTCCCAATGAAAGTGTACCTCACCTAATATCCTTCTAGCCCTTGACTAAAAAAAGAAATTAGCTACTCCATTCCTTCGCCATTCTTCTACATCATTATAGCTGATATGTTGTCAACATTGGAAAAGGTGTATAAGATTAAGTCCTTAGAGAAATTAGGATTTATGAGTGAGGGGGCATGGGCAATGGCTTTCTTGATGGCTTCAAAATATACCTTTCCTTCATTAGACCATGCAAACACTTGGCTCTTCTTTATCATGGTGGTGATAGGTTTGATGAGGTTTGAAAAACTAGGTATGAACCTTCTCACAAAGTTAATATTCCTAAGGAAGCTTTGAATCCCTCTCTTGTGCTTTCACAAGGATAAGGCTAAGATGGTACTTGATCTATTAGGATCAATGGATAATCCTTATTTTAAAATAATGTGACCTAATATCTTACCTTCATACACAAAGAAAACACATTTTTTGGGATTTAAATAGATCCCATACTATTTGCATCTCTAGAATATTAGCCTCAGATGGTCTATGTGCTCACTATATTTATTGGAGAAGACTATGATGCCATCCAAGTAGACTAGTACCATTTGATTTAGTATCCCTTGAAAATCCATGTCCATTACTCTTTGAAAGGTTACCCTAGCATTAGACAATCCACAAGGCATATTATGTTAAGAAAATATGCCCCAATTAGTGGTGAAGGTAGTCTTGTACTAGTCCTCTTCTCTCACTAGCACTTGGTTATAGCTTGAATACCCATCCAAGAGAGAGAAGAATTTTGAACCAACAACTACTTGAAGTAGATGCTCCATGAATGGTAGAGGGTAATGATCCTTTAAAGAGACTCTATTAAGATCCCTAAAGTCCACAGATAGTCTGATCTCCCCATTATTCTTCTTGATAGGTACTAGATTAGCTACTCATTATGAGTGCTTAATTAGGAAGATGATCTTGGATTCAATAAGCTTGGTCAACTCCTTTCTCATGAGCTCTTCAATATTGGGGTTCATGGGCCTCTACTTCTACCTAATAGGCTTGGCATTAGATTCTATCTCTATAGTGTGTTGGGATAACTTAGGATCAAATCCCCTTAGGTTAATATATTTCCAATCAAAGATGTCTGCATATTCCTTAAAAATCTCTATGAAATCATGCCTTTTAACTTTAATGCTTACCTTTCCAATCTTGAGTAACTTCTCTTACAAAGATAAGAACTCTCTCATAGTTCTCTTCATTAGTTGACATTACTACTTTATCCTTCCTCATATGGTCCCCTTTATGAAAGATACCTTTTAGGGTGACTAGCCCTTTAGAAAGATTATTGGACATTAATTAAACAATCTTCTCCTCGTACCGATGCTACAATTTTCCTTAGTTGATGGAGGAGAACTCTGATTCTTGTTGCAAGAAACATGCAATATATTTGTCATTTTCAAAGATATACTAATGAACTTCATTATTGGGAATTGATGGTCTTATTACCACTTTGACATGTGGTTACACCTTGTTATTTTTAAATTCATTGGGGATGTAAAAATGAGCCCTCACAGTTGCTAATCTATTAGCATGTTGATTTTGGCTTCTTGTCACTGATTAGATGTTAAGGCCTCAAAGTCCTTAATTAGGTCCCACACTCTATGTTTTTAAGGCTTCATTAAGGGGTTCCTAGTGACATTCTAGCCTCTGACTTGGTGTACAACTAATTCACTATCCCTATAGACTTGTAATTACTTAATCCTTCTCCTACTAGCCCATTGGAGGCCATGGATAAGGCCCTCATATTCTATTGTATTGTAAGAGTATCTGAATTAGAACTTATATGAAGAGAAGTACTCATAATTTTAAGGGGATATTAGCATAACACTTGTACCCACTCCACACTTGCTCCTTGAGCCATCAAAGATTAACTTCTATAGACCACTAGGGTCTTCTTAAGGCTTCATGAGGGATGACATGAGTTGGCTTTCTTCATGAAAATATTAGACAATGATGTCCCTTTCTTTAACACCCTCTAAGGGATCTACCAACTATATTTCATTCTATAGTTCATCTAAGAACATGTATGGTACTTATTTTGGATGAGTGTTTAGCTCCTACCCCATTGCAAATTCATCCTCATCAATGATGGTGTAATTGATGTTATCATTATCTGGTTCATAGGGCTCCATGTGGAATTATGCAATAGGCTCAGATTTAATTGACACTTTGGCCCCATACCTTGTTATAAATTCCATATATGACCAATATACTTCAAGATAGCCTCCAATATTTGTAGTGAACTCCTTGGATAAGCATAGTGCAAAATAAGGAGGCACATCCAAGATTAACACATCTTGAACCACTGAGACACTAGGACAAGCATGCAAGGTCATATTAAGGTCTCTAATTTTTCCATATGGCTTGGTATAAGAACCATAAAGTTGTAGAACTCCTTTGGATTGGGGTTCATATTTCAAACTAAGCTAATCAACTATGGATTTTGGCATTACTGAGGTATTAGCCCCATTATCCACTAAGAAATTATGTACTAAAGAGTTAGCAATGATCACTGAAAAGTAGAAGGGAGGAGGTTTGACCACCTTACCTTGTCACTTTTCATTAGGACCTTTGGTTTTATTGGTGATAACTTCATTCACCTTACTTGGTAGCTTGTCTATAACTATTGTAACATTAATCTTGGATAAACCTTCCTAAAGAATGTCCACTTGACCAGGCATGCAGAGCATATTCCACATTGGCACATTCATATTAGATTTCTGTATTTGTTCAAAAATGTTGATGGGTGAACCACCAAACTTTACTTGTGCTTTGGGAGCCACAATTTTTGTTTTTTGAACTTATCAACCTTGAGGGATCAAGACATTTCCTTGATTTTGACCCCTTAGAACTATTGAAACCTTTAAAGTGACATCAGGGTCATTTGGCTTTGTAAGTGAAATAGTAATGGTAGGAAGCTCTTTGAAATATTACTAGTTACCATCCATGTTCCTATTTTTAAATCTTATATTTTCTACCACTGATATGTAGGCTTGGATAGAACTATCCTACTAATTAGATGTATAAACTCTTCTTACTCATAATTGACCATGGTGGCATCCAACTAATTTGGTCCTTGATTAGACCCTTGACTTTGTGAAGGATATTATGGCTTGGTCAACATAGGTACCTCTTTATTTTGGGATATGAGAGCTTGGTTATACCCAAAATTAGCAACTTGTTACCATTGATCATCAAAGGCTTGGTTGAGGTTAATATTTGGGATAATATATTGACCAAAATACTGATTCCAAGGCATGGTAACCTCTACCTCTTGAGCCACATTATTTTTAATTGGTACCAAGGTGTTGGAAGTAATAAAAACATTAGGATTTTAGTTATTCTACCTATTGTAGCCATGTTTCCTTTGTCCTTGGTTTTGACCTTAGCCTTAGCCTTGGTATTTCCCCTTATATGGTGGCCTATTTACTTGAAAGGCTTACTATTGAGGTTGATATGAACTTTGATAAGGCCTATTTAAAGCCTGCTACCTCTTAACATTTACTAGCTCATTTACCAAGGACTAAAACATGATCTTAAGCTCTTAGAATTTCTTTTGGTCTTGGGAGTCACTAGATCCACTAGTGGCTTTATCTTATTTGGGTGCAGGTATTGCAATAATTATTGGTGTGGGAGGAATGACATCTAGTATAGGGATAATAGTAGGAGGTGGTCTAATTTTAGGAAATAAGGGCATTGGTGGTCTAGGTGTAAGCTTGCCAGCTTGAAACATATTATTTTCTAGTTTGATATACACCTCATAAGCATTTGGAAGTATATTTCCTCCCAAATATTGGATCATCACTACTATATCACTATTTAAAACCTTAAAATAATATGGAAAGACAAAGTTAGGGGTTAGTCTAATTAAGGTTGGGATTCTATCCTAAGTTTTTTGGAACCTTGTGTTGAAGTCTTGCATGACTTCATGAGGAGCTCTCTTAATGGCAATTAGTTGATTTGCAAGTGACAAATGGTCACTTTTATCCTTAAATATTTTACACAAAGCCTCTCCTAATTTGTCTCATGTTTGAATAGAATTAGTAGCAAGGCCTCTATACCAATCTTGGGCTTTTCCTTTTAAATAAGTATCTAATAACCTAATAGCTATATTTTCCTCAGTGACATTATGAATATTTCAAAAATTGGCTATGTCCATGAGGTATTCAAAAGGTGTTGTAGTTTGGTTTCTAGTATAATAGGGGACACTTTTAAGGGCAACAACTAGGATGGGATCATAATGAGGGAGGGTCAAAGGACTTTGACCATTAAAAGACACAAAATATCTAGGGATTTTCATGGATATAATAGGGTTTAATAAAGATCTTCTTGTAGGGGTAGGCCTTGAAAATG
The DNA here is from genome assembly GCA_037957365.1 of Torreya grandis. Taxonomy (NCBI): domain Eukaryota; kingdom Viridiplantae; phylum Streptophyta; class Pinopsida; order Cupressales; family Taxaceae; genus Torreya; species Torreya grandis. The sequence goes on along the minus strand of JARHVA010000812.1, from coordinate 2,874,124 downwards.
ACCTAGGAGCAAAGTTTCCCTGATATGGATGTGTAAAGACAAACCTTAATATTTGTACTAAATTTAAAGGTAGTTCAACAAATTCAAAGGGAATACCTCTTAAATCTAACCTTTGTGTCACTTTTGGCATGAGAGATAGCTACTAATCTACACTAAAGTGTTGATTATTCCTTTTCGAGTCGCTAGATGCTATTGCTTGGGAGCTTAACAGCTATAAATTTGATCAAACTAGCATCAAATTTGATTAATTTTCCTTTTATACTGTGGTCCCACTGGGCATGCCAAAAAAATGTTTTAGGATCAATCTTCACCCTTGGAGGGGGTTCTTCAAGCCTCTTCCAATTGAGCTACACAATGAGAACAACCCTAGGCTGTGGGCCACTTATGGTGGAGTTAGACCTCTGGAGAAGGCTGCCTTCCTCTAATGCTCACCTAAACTAATGCTTCATAGGGAAAAGGGTTAGAAAGAGGGCAAGGTATCCTAATAAGGATGGAAGGGTGATACACCAAAGTTAAATAGAAACTCATATAAGCTTGACCCCACACTGAATCAACAATAAGATAACTATAACTTACACAACCTCACAATCTCACTAATTGCATAAATATTTCATAGAAGAAGTCCAAGTAGAACACTAATCTAGACCTATGAATTATCTCAAAAACACCTTCAAAGAGGAAAGTAGAAGGAAAATGAACTAGGAAGAATATCCTTCACAAATTCACCATGCAAAATCATACCAAACATTTATCAAAGCCAAGAGATAGGTAAAGAGTTGATCCTATTACTTCAAAAGTTAGTTCTTAAAATATTTTAACAAGGTTTAACCATATAGAATGAGCACACTTTTTAGAGAGAGAGAGAGAGAGAGAGAGAGAGAGAGAGAGAGAGAGAGAGAGAGAAACACACCATCTTGGGTCACTAATTGAACTTGAGCTAAAACTTTTTGTTTCAATAAATGCCTTACTACCTCTTTGATCAATTAGAACACTATTCATGGTTTAACAAGTTGAAAAGACCCATAAGGCCTCGAGAATGCACTGAATGCCCCTAGATGTAGTTCTTAACACTAGATCTTTTCTTTGATCCTTCATACCATCTCTCACTTGAAGATAAAACTTCATGCTCATGGGTTTAAAAAAAACATGGATTTGTGAGTTTTAGGTAGTTGTTTGTCAAAAATATGGCCATGATGAAGGACACAGAGCTTTTTCAATAATCATAAACAACTACCTTCCATCAAATTTGGACTAGATCCTTTCTATAAATAGAAAATCAATCTACTTTATTACTTTTCTTTTAGTCACATATATCAATACAGACTCACAGATTGAATAGCCTCTTTTGATCTCCATTAGGTATAAAAGACCTAATTTGTCCTTTGACCATCTATAAAAATTGAGGGCTCATTATGTAGAAGTCTCCTTTAAATAATGACATACATAGTCATCAAATGGACCCCATATGCTACAAACCTTTCAACCAGAGGTCGATATTTAACCTTCATGGTATCCCTTTATATTATTTATACCTAACTACATGGACATGGAATTTTAATGGTGCTTGAATGAGCTTTAATTATAGTAGAATGACCATGCAAGACTTATGTTTGATTTCATCAAAAAGTGGTTCTTGAGTTTGACCTTGTTCATCAAAATTGCTCAAACCAATTAGAATGCTCCAACTCATCTTAATTCCTATTAAACTCATGTATGCCATAGGGTCAATTTATATGATTGAGCATAGGCCCTTGATTTCCTACCACAAAGATCCTTTGACATGTTGACTTACTCATACACTATTGGATCAAGATGTATGAAGAAATGTGATCCCTTTAATCTATTTGGACCCACTTTCCTATCAGTGCCTACACACTGTTAGATCAACATATATGAATGAACATGGATTATTGATCTATCTTTGACCAACCTTCTTTTTAGTGAATGTGTGCCATCAGATCTCATCTTGATGAACTTGCACTGTTTAGATCATGTCTAACTTATAGCTTTTTAAGGGCTTTCAATCTAGGGATATTTTAACTTGTTTGACTCTAGTGAAAACTGTTAGATCAATTGTGTCAGTATGAGAGCTCATGTGGACCATTATATTTAGATAAACTATAAATATTGTAAGGACCTTTTGAACCGAAATGATCTCTTTATGGATCTTAAACTTGACACTTGTGCAAACATCTTATTCTACAAGCATTTATTTGGACACTTAGATCTTGAGGTAGAAGGCTCACACAGATATGAAATTTATAGATCATGTTCTTGGCATAAGATACTTCATATTAATGTAACTATTTGGCTCATGAGAGTTCTTGAGGTATATTTATTAAATGCATAAGTGAATTGGTCCATTCCTTTTTTGGATGACATCTTGGTGATGGTATAACTCATTTAGGCTTATGCTTGGCATTTTGTATGAATTTACAAGGTTTGAATGATCTCTTGGGGCTTGTGCAAAACCTACTTCATGCTCTTGAATGTTATGACCACCATGGAGACCAATTTTCATAAATTTTGACAAACTACACTTTAAGTGAACTTAAAGTGTTTCAAAATCTTTTCAATCTGCATGATCTCTTTGGTCCACTCATTCCATCCATAACATCTATTCCTTTGATCATCTATTAAAAACCTGATCCATCTGGGCACAAGCTTGGTATGTGGACCAAAATTGGACAAGTTTAAAATGGAGTGTTGTTTATTGATTTTATTTTTGTCCTAAAGACAAGTTCAAACCCCCTAACATTTTTATAGGAACAAAGGTAGAGAGAGAGGCATAAACACTTCTAAATGTCGCACACACTTTTGTTTGGTGCTTAAAATAAACCTATTCAAACTTGGATTTTAGCATTTCAAATTTATTTTTACAAGTGAAAACAAGGTCAAAGGGGTCAAATTTTCAATCATATTTGAGTTGGTGATATTAAAAATAACATACACTTTAGTTAGAGATCTTAAGATCTGTTTCAATTTTTATATGTTCCTTGTTTATTTTCTAGTTTTAAAGTTCATAGATTCAATTATTTGTTTGTGGCAAATAAAGAACTATTGCAAGTATGCTCTCCCCTATTCCCTATAGGGAACTTGGGTGACCAAAAGTGCTTGGTTTATTTCCTTATTTTTTTAGTATTTTTATAAATAATGTCCCGTATTTTCTCCCTAAGCTCTGAGTGAATTGGGTGACCCAAAAATGACCTCTAAAGTCTTTCCATTTATTTTATTGCATTTAGATTATGGGTGGGAGTTTGTTTGTTCCTCATAAGTTCTTTAGGGGTGAATTAACCCAGGGTTTCATCTCCTATCATCATATTAATCCACTCCATAGTGGGGTATAAATTTGGCACATGATACTAGGATTAATAGGTGGATGAGTGGCTATCCTCTTCGATCATATAAAAAAATTGAGTTAATTTTCACTAAACATCAGACTTAACTAAGTAGTACACAAATCAAGTCACTATGCAAATGAATAGACCTTTGTATAGTAAGTTAAGAGAATTTGAACCCAATTGACATGATTCACCCTTATGTTAGCCACACTTGGGACCATTTAGTGTATTTTAAAAATTATAGACTTTAGTTAACCCCACTTACCACAAAATATCTTGAAAAATATCAAGTGCTTCTCACTCTAAGTTCATGCAATGTACTAATGCTTGAGAGATAGAGGGGGGATTAAAAAATCTACCTATACCTATTATTTATTTTTTGTATTAACACCTTATTCCTTTCAAGCATTAGTATATTGATGGAAACTTTAGTTGAAGCTATGCACACCTTATCAATTTTAGGGATAAGATGAGCCATTAGTGCTATTTCTATTTTCTTTAATTTACATGTGTGCTTTAGACTAAAATTATTTAGTTGTATTCTCAAGTCAAAACAAGTCTAAAACCATCACATTATTTTCACACCACTTTAACCTAAGAGTTATTACTCTACCTATTTTGTGTCACACTTTTACCATACAGATTTATTCTAAAACTATTTGTGTGTCACTTGTTTAAACAAGGCATCATTATGCTGTCTATTTTATCTCAAACATATGCCTTGAATTTTATTCCAAAACTATTGTTTAAAATTTATTTGAAGGAGTGTTGTTATGATGCATAAATCATTCCAAGACACTTATTGTATTTTTAACCAAGTTCCAAAATATTTGTTATATCCTTTGTTTCAAATGTGTAGTTACACTATCCATTTTGGTCCAGCTTATTTACCTTAGAACATCTGAGTCTTTTTCATTAAATTTGAAATTCAATCTTTTGAAGTACAAATCCTAAAATACTCAGGTTGACACCAAAGCCTCATCTAGTTTGGGATTAGGTGGTATACCATTTGTATTTGGATTGTGTTACTTGGGTTGATTTCCTATTTTATCTAAAGACCCCTTTGCCTAGAACCTAGAGGTTGTTTATTATTTCCTTCCTTGTTTGAGAGTCCTTTGAGACAAGTTTTTTCCATGTGCCTTGTTTAAACTTTGTTGTGCCATGTTAAAAAATGTCCTAGTTCCATCATCAAAAATCCTCTTGTGAGTTAAATATTGAGTCTTAGCGAGCCAATTATCGAGTGTCACCCAAGCCAATTGCCTTAGTTTAGAATGCTTTTAGGTCCTTGTTTAAGATCTTTCTTTTGAGTCTAGCCTTATTTTTCATGTTAAATGATTATAACTACCTTTGGGAAAATTTTTGTTATCCTTTTAACATAGTTTTCAATTCATTAACCTTGTCTAGATAATTTTGACACTAATTATAACCACCTTTGCAAAAATCAACACCTTATCCATAAATGAGTTTTGATATTTTGTGTTACCCTTTCCACTGATTATAATCACCTCTAGGAAAATTAGTATAGTTTGTTAGACTAGTTTAGAGTTTATTTTATTTTTACATTTGCTTATTTTAGGCTTTTTACCCTTTAGGCCTCTTTTATAAAGCTAGAGGTTGTTTTTTTAGACATTAGTAATTTTCTACCTTTTAGACCTTTGTTTTTCATGATACCTAGCCATAGACTTGAACATGACTTGTTATACACATAATGGGACTATGTATAATTTAGACTATGAAAACTTGTGACCAGTGACCCTTTTATTCAAGAGTCATATGGTGATGATGTAGCTTATGAGATGTATCCCTATCCATCTTATAATATTCCATATGTTGAATAAAGGTTAGAACTATTAGTATAATATTTGGTTACTCTTCTTATCTAGGCGAAGAACAAAAGGAAATAACATAATACCTTGCTTAAGTGACACCTAACATTAAACAAAGCCAAAAATAAGAGCCCTACTATGTTATGACACCAATGAAAACAAGTTATGATCCATACTTATTTCATCATCATTTGTTAGAGAACAATGAAAAAATTCTAGTCAGAGTCATTGAAGTAGAATATAAATTCTTGCTAGAATTCCCACATGAAATTCTAAGTAGATTGATTAGAACTCCTAGTAATGTGCCTTAAAACTAACAGTTTGAACATGTATCAATTAGTTATAATCAAACTTTAGTATAAATTCTAGAACAAATCTAAAGTATGCTTATAAAAGGGAAAAGTCTTATGGACAACCAAATAGAATAGGTATAATAAGTGTACCAAAATTATCTCAACCTAGCTCATAATTTTAATGCAATAGATATTTGTAACATGCCCCTTATTGACCTAGCTCTATTAATAGGGCCACAAATAGATTCTCTAGGCTATGTAAACCAAACCATGGACCCAATTATCTTTAATACACTAGTTGGTTACATATTTAATGTCCCCATTTTGACATAAGAGATTGCTGCTCAAATAGAAGACCTCACTCAAAATATTGTGCATAACACACACGTAAACTCCAATTTACACCAAAGTGGGTCTAATTTACCACTAAATAACACACAGTAGATTCCTAAAACCAATTCCATGATTGGATTTAAATAATAGGGGATAAGCACACCTATTTCCCAAAATCAACAACCAACCTCCACTCCTCAACCAACTACTTCCTCAACTATGAAATAAGGGGAGACAAACCAACAATAGACCAACTTACTAGCTCAACAAGTACATAATAGTATGCCACCTCAATAGGGGTAACAAATGTTTCACCATAATAAACATAAACCAATATACCTCAACAATAAAAAACATTTCCTAATAATGTGTTTCTATTGGTCATAAAGTGCTAGTTAGTCAACAATAACAAATTCCAAACCCCAAACAAGTGCCTATCCAAAAATAGGTGTTCAACCAACCACAAGGTTCCTATGTATAATATGTACTAGGTACTAGGCAATAATGGATTTTCACTGAATAGGTATCACACGTATAATAGGGATCCAACTTTCAACACCCTAAATAATAGGGTTTTATTAAATAATGTGTTCCTTTTATAAAATAAGGTTCAATGAGTAGAAAACAAGTTCCCTCTCAAACCCTACAATACCAACATATTCAATAGAGTCAAATGCCATTACCATAAATTCAATTTTCCAACCAAAGATATGTAGCCAATCTAAGATAGAATGTTTTTCAACTATAATAAATTTTATATCCATAATAAAACCCTAATGAATGGATATATATATACATGTTCATTTGACCAATTTGATCAACATTCCATAATATGCGTACCTCAGTCAAGGTAATCCACCTTTGACCATGTAACCCCAATAACAATAGGCCACTCTATCTAACTTCCTTGCTCAAAAGTTATAGTAATTGAAGGATGTGATTCAATCTATACATACCAAAAGAAAATAAAAAAATTCAAATTGGATGAAATATGCTCATATCCATTCAACATGGATTATTTGCAAATAACATTTTTGTTGGGTTATGAACTACCTAAATTTGACACATACAAGGGCAAAGGTGACCCTAAAGAACATCTAAAAGAATTCTTTAGTACTTTTCAGATAGTGGCATATAGTGACATATATTTTCTTCTACTCTTTCCAAGGAGTTTAGCTAGACAAGCCATATAATGGGTTTTGAAATTATTGAAGAAATATGTGCCTGACTTAGATGAATTTTATAAGAAGTTCATACAACATTTTACATTCTGCATAATAACCCATTATACTTTGAGCTCAGTATAACAAACCATAGAGTTAAACATGTACTTATAGATAATGGTTAGGGCCTTAACATTGTGTCTCTGGAGTTGATCAAACATATTGGATATACATTAGACAACCTAAAGACAAATACCATTATTATAAAAGTATATGATAATGAGGAATAGGAATCTTAAGGGACTTATATTGTTAGTGGTCATTAGGCCTTTAAACCATGACACTCTATGCCATGTTTTGTATGTGGAATTATCTTAAAATTTATTATTGGGCTGACCCTAGATCCATGAAATTAGGGCCATACCTTCCATGTCACATCAGTGTATAAAATTTCCAGATTCAAGAATGGAAGTGACTATACCAGGTGAACTCCATCCATATCAAAATTTTAAACATCTTGAGGTTGAGTATAAAATCTATAACAATCAATTTGGCATGAATCTTATTCCCAAATATGTTGAAAGAAGAGCCAAGAAAGGGAAAGCCATTGAATCAAGACTAGAATCCAATCACATTGAACAAAAAAACCTAGCTTTTACCTCATCCATGTCTCCACCAAACATTACCAATCACTTATATATATAACTAACACATATATTAGAGAGTACAGTACCATGACTCATTCCATATTACCATATTTTTTCAAAATCTAAAAGCTTATGGGAGACCCAAGGCCAAAATTGCTCACATGGAGTGGCAGACTAAAGTAAAATCTCATCTAAACAAACCCATTATTTTTAAACTAACCTCTAACCTAGAACAAGACCCCTTAGCCAAAGATGATTTATGGATTTACATAGATGAGTTACCTAATTATTACCAAAGTACAAAGTATCCTATTCCTAACTAGATTATGGATCATCTAAAATATGAAGGTAGAGGCCTAGTGCTACATCATCAAGGCATGATAGAACCAATCTCAATGACCAAGTATAAGGGAACCCATGGTATTGGGTTAAAACCACTTGGGGGTGACCTTGCATATCTTATTTGGGTTCCAACACCATCAACTAGAGATGATGATCCTAACAATGATGTAGGGTTTGATTATAGAATCTAAGATGACCTTAATACTATAAATTTATTTAAACCCCATGCCATTTGCACTGTTGAACCTATTTATCAACCTTCACCATTAACCCTTTATCACCCACAATTGATAGAATAGGACTAATAAGAGTCAACAATGCCATTAATGAGTTTGAAAATAATGAGGCCATATGTAATTTTTTGGAATTGAGGAATCACACTCCTCTTAGATATCACAAGTAAAGATTTTCTATCATATTGGATCCTACTACCTATTTCAGAGAGTGAGTGAACTTCCTTAGCTAAAGGCAAAAATAAAATCAAAGACTGAGGTATAAAAGTGAAAACCTCTTTAAGGCACTTTTTGACTAGGTTAAAAGTGAATAAAAAGGTAAGTCTCTTGGTGAAAACTAATTTCTAGCACCATTAGATGGGGATATTCACTTTTATTCCTATGAAGCATAATAGACCTATACTACAAGGCCTATTCATGGATCTAAAATCAATACTAAAAAGCAACAAGTTTTTGCAAAAATTGTTCAATAGTGCCCTAAAGTATTTGTTTATGTCCTTTACTAGCATTAGGATATTTTGATCCATCCTAATTAGGATAATTAGATGATCCATTTAAAATAGAGAAGTTTTCCATTTCCATCTAATTTACCTCTTTACCGACTATTTTAGATGATGGTTCTACACTTCTTATGGAGGACACTTTAGAGGTTAATATTGGGACATTAATGGACCCAAAGTGGATCAAATTAGGCATGTCCCTCACTAAAGAGGAACATGAAGTTTTTAGAGCCCTTCTAAGGGAGTTTTTTGACATATTTGCATGGGCTTATTCATACATGCCAGGTTTGGACCCTACCTTAGTTATACACCATCTCTTTGTAAATCCTAAAGCCAAGCCCATTAATTAAAAGATGTGTAAGATGAATTTTCATATTATTTTTATAGTCAAGAAAGAGTTTGGGAAACTCTTAGATGTGAGATGCATCATGTCGATTGACTATTTAAAGTGGATTTTAAACATTGTGCTAGTGAGCAAGAAACTAGAATCTATCAAAATTTTCACTAATTCTAGGGATATCAATAAAGCCTACCTATAATATGAATTTTCTCTACTTAATATTAACATGATAGTTAAATTAATGATTAGATATTAAATTATTTCTTATGGATGGATTTTTAAGATATAACTAGATCAAAATTACACCCTAAGACTATCACAAGATAGTGTTCACAACTCTATGGCAAATGTTTTCTTATCAAGTGATGTTGTTTGGACTTAAGAACATAGGGGCCACTTACCAATGATCCATGATAGTGATTTTATATGATGTGATGTGTATGCAATAAAAAATGGATCATGTCCATAAATCAATATTGGATCAGATGGGATAGAGCACACCTACACTTTCTATTAGGGAGCATACAATTGTTAAGCAAGAGCATGACCAATGTGAGGATCTACTAGACCCAATTAGGGGATCACTTGTCATAACACACCATGTGAGATAGGGTTACAAAGCCTATAGTCTAACACAATTGTATAATAATACTAAAAGAGTCCTATGATTTAATATTTCACTAATCTAATAATAAGAAAATTAAATCTAATTTAGTGCACACCAAGACTTATCACACAAAGTGTGAGTTAGAAACAACACAAATAAACAACTAAACTAAAAATGTATATAAGACATATACTCACATAAATGTATAAAAAATCCTAATACATGGAAGATAATAATAAAAATTCTCTATCTACATACTCTTACAAATGAGGAATAAAGTTAGGAATATTTGCCTTTAAAAATGAACCTCTCGAGCCTCAATCTCCCCCTTGCCCAAGGTGATTCACAAGAGATTATTGTGGTATGTAAAGATAACTAAAATAAATCAACTCTAGGCTAAAAAACCTATCCAAGCATCCAAAATACTTATCCACAAGATGAGATCAGAGCTCCAAAAAAATAATTGAACCCTAAAGCTTTATTCCCCACATAGAATGGTCAATATGAATATGTTCATTCATACTTCTTCTCTTAATTATTTGCTCTTATGAAATGGTGGTAAATGAAATTGTATATATAGTATTATCTTACCCTAAAATATTTTATGAACATTGGCTATGCTAGGTCGACCCAGTTGACCTAACATGTTTTCAGGGCTAACTCTCTAGGTTTGAGTTAGGTTGGCTGAGAGGCCAACAAACCAAAAGAGAGAAAAAGTCCCTAAATTGTGCTAGGTTGACGTAGTCAACCTAGCACAATTGATAGGTCAAAAGGGTGCTAAGGTTAAAAATGAATGATAAAACATAGTAAGAAATAGGAATAGGTATAACTAAGAAGAATAAGTTTGGGTTCACTAGTTTCAAGAGGCTAGAGTGTGGATGACAAGTGGCAAAAGGAATAATAATCTTAAAAAGCACTGATGGTCTACCCACCCCTTTCTCGATGCACCTCTTAAGGCATGTACTCAGAGAGATTGATAATTGATAGGTTATTGAAAGATTTCAAGTGTCAATAATAAATAAAATTTAAAAATATTGTGTGTATACATATGCCCCAATCAAAGCTCATCATGTGTCTATAAGTGTAGCATGGGATGCTACTTCAGAAGAAAACATGATAACACACAAAAATGATGATAAGTATGGTGTAGTAATAAAAGATAAGATAAATTAAATGATATAATTGAAAAACACATACCTTTAACTTACCTTAATACCATAGATAAAGAAGTAGATTGTAAGAAATAAAGGTGTATAATGTAGATTACACTAGGCGAACCTGTAGAAGTTAGTGCAAAAAATAGCTAAAAATTGAAATTTTTGGAAGATAGACATATGATAATGGAAAATAATTTGTATGTCATCATGATTCTAATGCATTTTATAGTTTAGAAAATGGATGATTAGAAACAAAGATAGAGGCAAAACAAGGAATCTACCTGAAAATAAATGAAAGAATTGAGTTGCTAAAAAGTGTTATTAAATGAAAGGATAGAATTTTAAAAAAAATAACTTTAAATTACCTTAATACCATAGATAAAGAAGTAGACTATAAGAAATAAAGGTGTTTAATGTAGAGTACACTAGGTGAACATGTAGAAGTTAGTGCAAAAAATAGCCAAAAATCAATTTTTTTGGAAGATAGACATATGATAATGGAAAATAATCTGAAACAAATAAGAAAAATGAAAGGATATAACTGAAAAAAACATACCTTTAACTTAACTTAATACCATAGATAAAGAATCAGACTGTAAGAAATAAATTTGTCTAATGTAGAGTACACTAGGCGATCCTGTAGAAGTTAGTGCAAAAAATAGCCAAAAATCAAAAAAATTGGAAGATAGACATATGATAATGAAAAATAATTTGTATGTCATCACGATTCTAATGCATTTTATAGTTTATAAAATGGATGATTAGAAACAAAGATAGAGGAAAAAAAAAGAAATCTACTTGAAAATAAATGAAAGAATTGAGTTGCTAAGAAGTGTTGTTAAATAGTAAAAAAGAGAATTCATTTTGTATTTTGAATTGTGAAAGAGAGAAAATAGAGCTCTGAGACCAAAAAAGGCTAGGATGGCAAGGGAATGACATGATAGATGAGGAGGACACCTAGAGGGGGCATCAGGTGAACTACAGGTATGCAACTATGGATCTCAAACCAATTTTTGAAATTTATATTGAATTAAGTGATTTTTTGATAAAATTTGATTTTAAGAATTTATATATGTCAAAATTAAGAAAAATTAGATTCTAAGGGTAGAAAATAGGAAGATATGAAATAGGTTTGAAAGGTTTAGGAAGAAATTGAGTGAAACACATATTTTGGGTAAAATGTACTAGATCAACACACAAAATGCACTAGGTCAACCAGGTTGACCTAGTAGGTTGAAATAGGCAGAATCCATGTGGTTGACCCAATAGGTATGAGTCAACCTAGTGTAATCTATAGGATAAAAAGCTAGAATGGAGTGAGTAACTAGTTTGTAAGGGCTAGAATGAAAACTTAGTACTAGGGAAAGTAAAATAAGATGGTTAACTTGGAATTTGAAGTCAACTATGACAAAAATAGGGAAAATTTGGTCAAACTAGGCTAATCAGGGAACTATAATAAACACAAAAAAGCTTTTAAAAAGTTGAAAGAGGGTTAGAATGGCTTGAAATGACCAAAATAGTGTAAGAAGGACCAAGAAATATAGAAATATGATAAAATGAATAGGGTATAAGTAATTAGGCATGTTTTTAATTAAAATTTTGTAAAAATAATATATAAAGAATGTATTGTGATTATACATGACATGGAGGAACTAATACATCCTTTGTTGTTTTTTTATTGCAGAGATGACTAAGATTCTAGAGGTTGGTGGATGTGTCTTGGTTATCAGATTTATTAGATAGATTGACAAATGGAGATCAAGCTAGACTGGTAGCTATGGGTCTAGAAGGTATATTTGAGATGTACAAGATCCCCCTCAGTGTTGACCTATTAGTCATATTCCTAGGATGCTATAAATCATTGACTAACACCTTTAGATGGGAGGTGGATGGAGATGTGATAGAGGTGGGTATCATACTAGAAGATGCCCATGCCATCCTTGGGCTACCCATAGTAGAAGCATTGGTGACCACATGGATACTAGATAGGTTAGAGGAGAGGAGAGACTTCACCATGTGGGTTATAGGTTTAGAGATGATATTGAGAGGATAGAGAGTCAGTATGGATGACATGTATATATCATAGATTCTGGACCTGTAGAAGGTGGTGATAGGCCTTATGACATAATAAATTCTCTATCACAAGTCAAATGGAAAGGTACCACTATCCGTGCTAGCCTTGAGTAGGATGATGCTAGAGGAGGGAGTATTATATGATATAGGTTCTATCATCTAGGTCTAACTCATTCATGATCTATTTGAGATGCTAGTTAGAGGGAAGAAGACTATGGGATCGATCATACTACTAACAACATAGATATATGAAAGATTTACCATGTATCAACCAGCTGGGTTGACCTATATGGTTGATGATGGGTTACCTTGAGTATGGAAATGGAGGGAGGACCATGTAGCATGGGACGTGCCCTACATGCTAGCACTATAATCGATGAGACATGAAGACATTGTGTGGTAGATATATGGACACATAACAACTACATGGGTGAGTTGGCACATAGTTACACTAGCACTAGAGAGGAGAGAGGTGATTAGACACTATATGTGGTGGATAAATCCACATCTAGTGGCATAGGTGCTAAGATAGATGGGCCTACCTCATCTAACAATACTGATATTGATGCCTAACTAATGTGCTCAGCATGTGAGGGATCCATGAGGGAAGAGGGGACTCAAACCACTGATAGTGAGGCCAACATTGAGGACATGTTTGGAGTGACCATGGTCTGGTTAGGCATGATGAGTGGTATAAGAGAAGGTGGAAGAGGTAGAGATACTAGATGCACAATTATCAACCCTAAAACAAGATGAGTAGTGGAAATTGAGGACATGATGGTGATGGAGATAGGAGAGAGTGGAGACTATATATATTTTGGATGATCCCATAAATGAACCAAAAGAGATGATAGAGATACCACTCAAATAAGGGCTAAGACAAACATAAGCCATGATATCCAAGTTTGAGCTAAGGAGGCGATCAATCGAGGAGGTACTAGGAGGCCACACCAATGGGGAGACTATGCTAGGATATCCTATAGATGATGATATCATAGGATCTGAGACACAAATAAGTATGAATATGGTTGAATTATTTCTTTAGTTTTTATTTGGTAGTAAAGAGTTATAGATAGATATTATGAGATATGATAGTGATCTAATATCTATCTGGTGTGATTTTTTAGGTGTACTTGAGGATGAGGAGGAGAGATGAGGGTCCTTGGTGATTGGAGAAATCTATGACATCTTGGATGAGACTCTATATCCATACAACCCCATGACACTATAGGATTTGAGTATACCATTTTCCCCAACTCATGCAAGCTGGTTTATATTAGCTAGTGAGGCAGATATAGGTGTAGAGAGAGAAGGTGCAGTGACCAACAAAAATGGGTGAAAGTGAGAGATAGGCTTGGAAACCCTTGGAAAATGAGAGAGCTACATATCTAGAGATATTGATATAGATGATGTAAGCATATACAATGATGCAGACTCAAGTGACATAGGCACATATAGTGACCTAAGTTGAGTTGGTGCAAGCACAGGTGTAGATAGCATGCCTACAAAGATAATTAGAGGGATTGAGATCATGGAATGCCTCATTATAATGTACCATTTGGAGGAGTTAGATCAAAGACTTAATAGGCAATGTGTCTAGGTCATAAGATATACAGGATGGATCCTAGCCTTAGTGCTGAGGCTTTATATATGATTGTTTATATTGTATCAAACTCATGGTGTGTGTGTGTGTGTGTGTGTGTGTGTGTGTGTGTGTGTGTGTGTGTGTGTGTGTGTGTGTGTGTGTGTGTGTGTGTATTAATGATGTATTATTTTGGTTTATTGGTGTTGGTTGTGTGTTTTATCTTTATGATGGTTGTGTTTATGGACGCTTTGGATATATTTATTTCTAGCACATGTATTTAGATTTGTTATATATTCTATAGGAAATAGATGTTACGTGGTTTCTTTTCTATCATTATGGAGTACACATGCATTTTTAAAACTAAATAGGGGAAAAAGGACTTGGAAAAAATATAATCAATCAAAAAAATGTACTACATACTAGTTTAAGTTGGAAAATGTGTAATAACAAAAAATGACTAAGTATAAAAATCCAGAGGATGGAAAACAAGATGGTAAAAGAGGATTTGTTTTTAAACCAATGTAAAATATTTTTTACCAAATTAAAAAAAGTAAAATCATACTAAATATCACATTGGGAAGTATGACAAACAATGTAATAAAATGGAAGGTATGTAAAAGGGAAAAAATGGTAATAAAGACAAATCAAAATTAAGTCAATCAATTATAATATTTCAAGATGGGAAGTATAAAACAAAAATAAAATTTACAAAAATTTGGTCTTAAATTTATCATATTAATTCAAGTTAAGAAATATGAGAAATTCAATAAATGGTTGTAATCTTACATGCACTCAAAAAATAAGAAGATAAAAGGTGAAAGAAAAATGAAGCATAAAAAATACTAAATATCAAGATAGGAAGCATGTCAATGACATGTAACCTCATAATAAATAAAATATTATCTCATATTTGACACATGTAAATTTGGATGGTGACTTGTTTATTAGAAAATTTTGTGAGGAGGGCCGGGTCCTATCCACGATCTTACACTACAACTCGTAAAAGAAAAACCCAAGGGGTACCAAATCAAGATTGGTAAGCATAAGGATAAGGAATGGTAAATCAAGGATGTGGGTAATAGGATGGAAAATATGGTAATTTATGAGGGATTTTGTGTCTTATCCATAGTCTTATAAAGCAACTCATAAATGAAATCCCATGGGGAGTGATCAGTAAGCAAAATAATATTTCCCAAGAGGAAATATGAAGGAAAAGGAATGAAAAAAGGAGTGTAAGAAGAAAGAATTAGGCATCTTATGAGAAGACCTTAGGAGGAAAGAGGTATACTAAGGACATGAAAAGACACTAAGTAACTAGTGGTCATCTTTGTACAAAGGAAACCTGCTTGCTATAGACACAAAGTTGTGTAGGAAAATAGGTGTGCTACTAAGATCAACTCATGATGGTAGGTTGGTATAAGGAAAATTAAAATGGACTTACCTTCTCACAATAGTTACCCACTCTTCAAGACCCCTTACAGATTTGTTGGTCTACTATGAATATTAGGTACTTGCATGAGAAATTAGGTATCACTAAAAGAGTTTTTATTCTCCTATTCTAATATAATGGCCTACTACACCCCAAGGACCTCATTTCTACCATGAGGCCAATTGTGGAGTTTGAGCTTTGACTAGAATAAGGATATGTGCTTTGAATCACATCTATTAGTGTGATTAAAATTTTAAGAATATTTAATATTTTTACCTTTTGATATCATTACATTTAGTTTAAATGATTTGGATTTTAACTTTCTTTTGAAGGCTTTTTAAGATTCCTCCTCCACATAGATTTGGAATTACTAATCATGAGAGAGATAGTGATACACATGAATGATATGTAGTCTAAGGCTAAAGGAATCTAAGTAACCTAAGACAAAAGACTGACTAGAAAACTTAGGATTGATAAGGAACTAAGCATGTGATCTCAAGTCTCAACCGTGTATATGCTTAGTTTGCAAAAAAAGGAAAAAGGGAAAAAGGAGATCTAAAGGAGGACTGATGGAAGGAAATAGTAATGAGAAATATTACTTGTGAATTGATCACATGGTAATAGGAGATAGTAATCAAAGGGAAAAGGGTAAATATAACCAAGTCACCATGACAATTATCTATGAAAGATAAAGATATGAAAACAAACAATCATGAAGATACAAGGGAAGAGTTTTGAGAAAAAATCTAAAGGAAAAGAAAACAATGATAAGGGTAAAATAACAATGATAAGGAAAAGACAAGTATATGTAAAATGCAAAATAATAACATAAGCTAACTAAAGTACAAGAAGAAGAAGAAGAAACATGATATAATATAAGAAAGAATTTGACATAGTGTCAAATTATATAATCAAATATAAATAATATTGGAGCATACATCCAATCCAAATATAAATGAGAAAGTACCATGCATGTGCTCATAAATACTGGTAAATCTATCCACACACATTATACAATACATCAAATAATTCTCTATGAAGCTGTAATCAAACTACTTCTAAAGTCTCATCAATCTTTAGTGAATACTAGGAAAATACTTCTTTTATAATCTCCTCAACTAAAAAATTAGGAATGCTCAAAGAATCATGCTGATGAGGACAATTAGGCAAAGGATAGTCAAGAGAGTGCATGGAAACATGATATACAAGAGAAAAAGGAATCACAGGTGGAGAAGGATCCATGGGTGAAGTACTCATGGGTGGAAAAGGATCCATAGGTGAGGGAAGGTCCACAGGTGAAGGAAACATAGGTGGAGACACTTAAGGTGGTGAAGGGATGACAAGAGGTGATGGAACCACTAGAGGTGTATCCATGGAGAAAAAGGAGAAGCCTTATTATGAGAATGACCTATGAGAGGAATGGTAGAAGGTCTGGGGATGGATACAATGTGATATTTGAGATGTTGAAATATGCAAGAATGATTGGTGTGATGGGTGCCACATAGATACCATAAACAATATACCTCACCATACTTAGGCAAATATTTAGGAAGTACCTTTAAGGGAGGTATGGCTTTTTTAGATGACAAGGAAGGATGCAAGGTATCAAGATATTGTCATAACTTGAGATAATGGGTGGAATAATGGCTATCTATCCCATGGAAGCAATAGATATGCTTGTGAGTGGTTTTAGGAGCACTCACAGAAGGAAGTGAAATAGGAGCAAAATAAGCTAAAAATGACTCATCGACCCATTTGGTGGGCAAAAGAGACATCTTAGGTAGTAGAAGCAAATCATCATCAAGGGAAGGTGATCATGGGGAAGGAGTGGAACTAGGATCAATAAGAGGAACACTAGGATGAGAAGTAGGAAGAGGCTCAACAATAGTAGGAGAGGAAATAGGTTCAACTAGAGTGGAAAAAGGAACAAGCTTAACTATAGCTAACCCTACTGAAGGAGGGGAATCATTTATAAAAGGTCTAAGGAGGATTTCCCTAGGTGTGGAAAAGTGATAAGGTCCAATCATAACATGATCCAAGAGCATGGTCTTAAGTGGCTCTTCAAAAATTAGGGGTATCGATGCCATCTCTACCCTATAATAAATGGGAAAAATGCAAGAATCAGGAACTATAAATGAAAGAGAATGATGAGATTTATGAAGACTCAAGTAAATAAGAGTGATAATGAATAATATCAGCATCATATGCCTTGATAAGGCCATCTAAAAGAGGATCATCTAAATAATAGCCATCATCATACTCTAGAGTATGAATATCGATGACACAAGCCAAGATGACCTTATCATCAAAGTAATCTTGGTGAATAGAGTGCCTAGTCTTGGTTAAGACTATGGGCATGTCATCATAAGGAGAATTATGAGAATGAGGTTATAAGGAAGCAAGGAGCTATGAGATGAGATGAGGAAATAGATCAAAATTTTTGATCTTTAAGTTAATCTTATCGGGCTCATCATCAATCATACTCTAGAGTATGAAGATCGATGACACAAGCCAAGATGACCTTATCATCAAAGTAATCTTGGTGAATAGAGTGCCTAGTCTTGGTTAAGACTATGGGAATGTCATCATAAGGAGAATTATGAGAATGAGGTTATAAGGAAGCAAGGAGCTATGAGATGAGATGAGGAAATAGATCAAAATTTTTGATCTTTAAGTTAATCTTATCAGGCTCATCATCATCAGAGTCTAAAAGGTTGGGAGGAATGTTACCAATGAGCTCAAGATGCCCATTATAACCTTTGGTTGAGTTGATCAAAAAGTTGAGATGATATGAATCATAGAATGGAACACTAAGTAAAGGTTTAAGAGTAGGAATTTTGAAGACACCATGATCTTAGAATTGTTCAAAATTCTAAGGGTTAATGTCTCCTTGAATCCTATAAATGGATCCATTGTGAGGAAATTCTATGCATTAGCAAGTTAGAGATGTGACATATTACATATGATAAGTCTACAGCCTACCAAGAAAGATGTTATATAAAAAGGGGAATTTGAATATCATCACCTTCACACGAATGGTGAAAAGTGGGATAGTAATGAGAAGCCACACACACCCTAAGGGAGACATTTTTCTTCTATCATGTCCTTGGCATGTGTTGCATGTAGACTTGAGATTACATTCAAAACATCCAAGTCTTAATAAAATAAAGGTAAATGACACATGTGCTAGAACCCTCATCAATCAAGGATAACTTAACTTGGATATCACCAATTTGGATGCTAATAAATAATGGAAGATCATCTACATGAAGCAAAATATCATCCAGAATCATATATGTGATAGGAAATCATATAGAAAGAGAAGTGTCTATAGTTTCATCAATGTTAATGGACATCTCTTCACATTGATGTAATATACTATCCTTAGATCTAGTTAAAGTAGCCTCCCATCCTACTAGAGGAGGACGAGGGATATTCATCTTGAATAAGATTTGGATGAGATAGTTTCTATGATGTGGAGATATCCTCATGAGTTAAAGAAAAGGTATTTGAGATGGAATATTAGTAAGTTTTGCAATCAGATCCCACTCATCATAATCCATAAATATATTGTTAGATATAGGTGTATAATGATTAAGAAGATCTTCATAAGGTGGATCCAAAGAGCATTAAAACTTATGTTGGTAAAAATGAGAAGATTGAGAAGAAGGTTGTAAATCATTTGGTGATGAAGGAGTAGTTACTTTAGATTGATCTTGAAGTTTGGAAGAAGAAGTGTTAGTAGAAATTAGATTGTTATTAGTATTAGAAGATGGTGGGAGAGAATTAGTAATAGTATCAGATGTGTCATCCAAAGAAGAATCATAAATCATATCATCAAAAGAAATAAGATCTTCTTTCCCCAACTTATCTAAATGATTTGGATAAGAATCTTGGATAACACGATATGTCTTATGGGAAGGAAGAGTTTAGATAGGTTATGAATGAAATAAATCCACCACTCTTTGCATATTGTTCATGATAAACACATTTTCTTTGAAATTTGGTTCAATAAGACTTTTTGCATTATTGGTGGAAGAGGTGGGATTGTCTTGACCTTCTTGGATTGGTTGATGATTAGGCAAGGGGTATTTATAGATACCTAAATGGGTGTTTGCTTGATTTAAGTATTGAGTTTTATCATGTGATTTATAATATTTAAAATAAATTTCATAGGCTTGTTGATGCTTATGGATAATATAATCATGATCAAAATTTGGGCCAAGAAGAAAGTCCATGGCTAAATTAGGAAGTTGTCTACAAGTCTTGTAAGAGTGACCCCAACTATCATGAAACCAAAAAATCTTATTAAGATCATACCATTATTTCATAGGTCAAGTAGGGTCAAGCTCTCATGGAAGAGGCCTAGGTATATGTTTAATAAATTTGGTTGAGGACAAAAGCTTATGAACATTAATGTTATTTATTGAGAAATGAGGATTAGCGTATTGTTGAGAAGGAGTTGGTTACAAACAAGGGGTAGAAATGATAACTTACACATTATGAATGGTTTTAAATGAATTAGTAACACCATCATTGGTAATATTTTGGTTTTTATTCTTTACTAATAGGTGAGGTCCTACATAAGATTGGTGTAGCTTGAATTGATGCATGAGGAAATATTATCTTTTGGCTTGATCGATAGCTTCCTCCAAGGTATGTGGAGAAAGGGTACAGACTCAATATTGTAATTTATAGAATAAATAATTTTTAAAGAGATGAAAGAGATTGTTATCTACCATGTTATGTTCACATTTATTTGACAAAGTCTTCCATCGCTTAATGAAGGCTTAAGCAGTTCCATTTTTGTTTTGTTTACAATTGATGAAATGGGCCAAAGTGTTCTCTAAAAGAACACTAGTTTGAAATTATTGTACTAAATCATTTACTAAGTCTTCTAAACTAGTGATAAAGTGTGTTCTAAGTTGATTATACCAATCCAAGGCATCACCCATGAGTGTTTTGGCTAAGATTTTGGTAGTGGCAAAGGTATTTAACTTGACCCAATCCTTGTAAAGATTTCCGAATGTCTTGAGGTGAAGGGTAGGATCAATTATCCATTGTAATAAATTATAGGTGTTATACCTCCAATGTCAATGTTAGTAATTTGGGTGGTAAGAGGTTCATTTTGTATATGCTTGATGACTTTGTTGACTAATGGAGGTTGAGGAATGAGATTACCTTGAGAATATTAAAGAGGAGGAGGGGGAACACTTTGGTTATATGATCCCCAAGTCATTGGTTGAAGATTGGATTAAAGTTTAAGAAGGTGATTTTTCATTCTCATCATTTGATTCATATTATGAGCTTGGAATGTGTTCATTTGATTAAAAGTTTACAACAATAGTTGATGAGTTTGATTAGCGTTATTATAAGAAGTAGTATTGATGTTTGTGTTTGTGTTAGTGGCTTGGGTACCACTATTAGTGTTGATACGAGCTTGAGAAGAGCTATGAGAATTTGAGGAACTAGTGGAAAAATTTGCTTGTGAAGCATATGGACTAGTAAATGGCTAAGAGGAAGAAGCACTAGAAGCATGATTCCCTTGGGTAGAAAATGATGAACTAGTGGATAGATTAAGGATAGTGGATCTTATGAGAGGCCCACTAGATATATAACCTACCATGTTAGTTGAGATACTAGGCATGGAGGTGGAAGAAGTTAAAGAAGAAGATGTCATGGCATAAGAAGGAGTCAAGATTGAAGGAAGAGGTTGAGATGAAAAAAAATTGGTACCCCCAAATCTAGTTAAAAAAGTGGGAGTAGGAGAATGAGGTTCTTCAACTTGATAGCTAATCATGAGTCATAGATGGTAGAAGGATCCTTCCCTCTATGTTGAGGGAATTCCATGGTAAAGAAAAGCATTTTAGGAGTATATTCTAACTAAACATGATCCTCTAATAGAAGAACAGGGTTTTGATGCAAAGGGGTATGAGGAGGGGTCCCATAGTACATCATGTAGGTTACAATATGAACATTACTAGCATGAACAAAAGGATCCCTAATTTGTCTATGGGAGACCCTATTAGGATTGATGAATTCCATCATGTATATTGAATGAACTTTAGTGTTATCAAAAATTATAAATTCCATGATGAAAGGAAAAGAGATAAGATGAGAAAGCAAAGAATTAGAAAGTGACTAAAATAGTACTAGGTTGACCTAGTGCAAAATAGGGACTGTAAAACTATACAGGGTCCACAAGATCAACCTAGTTTAATGAATAATGACTAGAAAAAAGAGGTAAAGATGATGTAAATAGTACTAGGTCGACCAGGGTAACCTAGCAAAGTTTATAGGGGATAAAAAAGATACAAGGTTGACCTCACACAATAGATAAAGAAGAAAAGAAAACTGATAATAAGATATGAATTGAAGCAAGATAATTATTATTAATGTAAGAAAGTAGTAAGTACTGAAAGGGAAACAAAAAATCAATTGAATTGATGTTGGCTAATCCAACTAATGCACACAAAGCAAAATCTTGCACTAATGCTCACTTTTGCACACACAATTGATCAAAGAGCAAGCAAACAACTTGAAAGTAAAATTAGATACATGGTCAACCTACAATGTTGATTAGATTATTAATAGTGATTTTTAAGTGTAAATGGAGATTGGCTATAAGCAAGGTACTATTTAACAATCTATGGATAGTTTTAGGTAAGTTTAGGAAGAAATGGATTGTAGTGGTAATGATACAGGCTTGGTATCGGGGCCTACCCTCTCACTTCACACACCACAACAATGAGGGTAATGGGTGCTTAGCCCAAATATACCATTAACCATGTTTTATACTTGACCAGAGCATTAAGTCAACTTCCCCCTTGGTGATGAAATCCAAGTAGGTTAGCTTGGGTAGTCAAATGTTTAAATACTTGTTAATGTTTATGTGGTTTGGTAGTGTGTGCATAAAATATAAATAGTGAAACTAAGTGATTAACTGAAAATCCACTAATTAGACTATGTGAACTATTCTAAACATGAAAGCAACTATAAAGAAAGATGTGATTAACATATAAATTCTAACTTTGAAACAAGGTATAGTTGAGAAATTATATGGAAAATCATACAAAACATGGTCAATAGGGTCAAACCTATACTATGGAAGTAAATTCTAAAAGTGAACTAGGTCGGTGAGGTTGACCTAGTTATTTCAAAAAACATAAAACATAGAACTAAGTCCACAGGGTCAACCTAGTTGATTTTGTGGAGGTAGTTTTAAAGACTGTAAACTATGAAATGAAAGTAAAAAAAAGAAAGATATAGAGGAATAGAAACTAACCTAAATGGTTTAGAGATGAAAATGAGAAGATTACTAATCAAGAACCTTGGATAAAATTGGAAAAAACCTATAAACTAGGTTGAGCTGGTCAATCAAGCTATACAAGAACCTACTAAAAAAGTGTTAAAAATGCACTAGGTCAACTTAGTCAACAAAACCTAAAAAACTTGCATCGGGTTGAGCTAGTTGATCTAATTATTTTAATAGTAAGTTTTGGAAACCTATACTGGGTCAAGATGGTCGAGCTAGTTGCCTTTTCTTACAAACCTATGCACAAAGATAAATAACTAGGTCAACAAGGTCCATCAAACATAATAAATATATGATAAAAATAATGATGAATAGAAATGAAATAAGTGAAAAAAATGTTGCAAGGGTTAGTTTCACGTTGGGTTCACCAAAATGTATGCAATCAAAAAAGCATCATATCTATAAATCAATCTTGGATCGGATGAGATAGAGCACACCTACACTTCTGATTGGGGGCATATAATTGTTAAGTGGGAGCATGACCAATGTAAGGATCTGTTAGACCTAATTAGGGGATCACTTGTCATAACACATCATGTGAGATAGGGTTCCAAATCCTATAGTATAACATAATCACATAACAACCCTAAAAGAGTCCTATGATTTAATATTTCACTAATCTAATAACAAGAAAAGTAAATATAATCTAGTGCATACCAAAGCTTATGGCCCAAAGTAGGGGTTAGAAATAAAACAAATAAATAACTAAATTAAACATGTATAGAAGAAATATACTCAAGTCAATGTATATTGAATCCTAATACATGAAAGAGAAGAATATAAATGCTCTATATATCTACTCTTATAAAAGAGGAATAAAGTTAGGAATACTTACCTTTGAAGATGAACCCATCGAGCCTCAATCTTTGTTTTTGCCAAGGTGCTTCACAATAGATTATCACGATATGTAAGGATAACTAAGATAAATTAGATCTAGGCTACACAACCTATCCAAATATTCTAAAAGACATCCACAAGATGAGATCAGAGTTCCAAAGAAAGTATTGAACCCTAAAGCTTTATTCCCCAAGTAGAATGGTCAATAGGTAGATGTTCATTAATACTTATTTGTTTAATAATTCACTCTTATGAAATGGTGGTAAATGACCTTGTATATATAGTAGTATCTTACCCTAAAATATTTTGAGAATGTTGATTATGCTAGGTTTACCCGATTGACCTAGCATGTTTTTGGGGATAACTCTCTAGGTTTGTGCTAGGTTAGCCAAGAGGCCAACAAACCAAAATAGAGAAAAAGTCCCTAAACTATGCTAGGTTGACCTAGTTGACCTAGCACAATTAATATGTCAAAAGGGTACTCAGGTAATAAATGAAAGAGAAAACATAGCAAGTGATAGGAATAGGTAGAACTAAGAAGAATAAGCTTGGGTTCATTGGTTTTAGGAGGTTAGAGTGTGGATGAAAAGTGGAAAAAAGAACAATAATCTTATGAAACATCAATGGCATACCCACCCCTTTCTCGGTGCACCCCTTAAGGCATGTACTCAGAGAGATTGAGACTGATAGATTCCTACAAGATATGAAGTGTCAATAATCAATAAAAGTTAAAAATATTATGTGTATGCATGATGCATGACATCATTGAGGACTATGTTGATGAAATCTTGGGTGAATCAAAGACCCGTGCTGATCATCTAGCTATACTATGAAGAATATTTAAGAGACTTTACAAGTACAAAATTAGGCTTAATCCAAATAAGTGTGTATTTGGGGTAACTTCTATAAAATTGTTAGACTTTATTATCTCTCATAGGGGCATTAAAGTTGATCTAATAAAGTTCAAGCCATTACTAAAATGTTATTTCCATCTACCTTGAAGTAGTTCCATAGTTTTTAAGGCAAAATCTAGTCAATCTGATGCTTCATATCATAGTTGGCTAAAAAATTCTATTTGTTTATGCACTTACTAAAGAAGGGCATCACTTTTTCTTAGAATGAAGAGTGCCAAAAAACATTTGAACATCTTAAGTAATATCTAGCCAATCCACATGTTTTATTGCCATCGGTGCTAAACAAAAAATTATTACTTTACCTTTATGTGATTAAAAATGTCCTAGGGCACTTTTAGCATAAAATGATGAATATAATAAAGAGCATGATGTGTATTATTTGAGATAAACATTGGTTGCATATGAGCACAATTATACACTGATTGAAAAATCTTGTTTAGCAATGGTTTTCACAGCCTAAAATTTACATCATTACATGTTGAACAATAAGACCATTATTATTGCCAAAGTAGATTTGCTTAAGTATCTAATTTACAAAATAGCTTTATAGGGCTGCATGGCAAAATGGATCATGTTTTTGAGCAAGTTTGAAATTGATTATACCAATCAAAATTCCATTAAGGGATAAGTACTCATAGATCAACTTACAAAAATTCCTCTTCAAGATACTCAACATTTTATATTTATATTTATAGATGAAGCCATTATGACCACTACAGAAGCATAAACATCATTTAAGGCATAATAGTGTAAGATGTACTTTTATATTTCATTCATAGCTCCTAGAATAGGTTCCAGAATATTTTTTATTACACCACAAGGGGACCTTATTCCCAACTCCTTTCACATTTATTTTCCCTATACTAATAACATGGCCAAGTATGAGCACTCATTGTAGGGCTTCGACAAGTAGTAAGTGGAACATCCAAAATTTATTGGTTCATGATGATTTTTAGTTAATCATCAATAATGGCATGGACTAGTACCAAACTAAGGACAATAAGTTAGTACCCTATCAAGATATGGTCGATATGCTTAAGTAGAAAATTGCCAACATTTAATTGGAAAGAATAGCTTAAGCTGATAATAGAATAACTGATGTCATGTCCATAATTAGATCCATGATTTAGATCATAGATAGATCTAGGGGTTATCAATTTCTTATTAAGTATCTCTTAACACTGACCCATGAATAATTATCTATCAAGATGGTTTTTGACATTTTTGGTCCCACATATCCCTAGTATTCAAACATATATGCATATCTCTAAGACTAAACTCTTCCACCTAACCTATAAAGTAATAAAAAAAATGCCTTCATTTACAAAGCCTCTCATTATACCTTATACCAACCTTGTATCATAAAATTTATGATGGAACTCTGCTTTGTTGTTTACCTTTGGCAAAATCTAGATTATTATTGAGGAAATTTCATGAAGGAGTGTGTGGATCCCACACCAATGGAGTAATTGTTGACCAAATTTTGCCTGCAGGTAAAATTTTTGGTCCCCTTCTTCCCTTGCTATTCATATTAGTTATATTTCAGGTTGTTCAGGTTCAGCATTCTCTGTTTCATGGCCTGGTTCAATTTCGAGTTCAATTTCTTGGTGAAAAGGTTGAATTTTGAGTTTGGATTCTTGGTTCAATAATGGTTGAACCAAACCATTGAACCAAATTTTTTGGTTCAATGGGCTTGGTTCAAGTTCAAAGAGTTCATTGTTTGGTTCGAACATCTCAATGTAAACGATGTGTT
The DNA here is from genome assembly GCA_037957365.1 of Torreya grandis. Classification (NCBI taxonomy): domain Eukaryota; kingdom Viridiplantae; phylum Streptophyta; class Pinopsida; order Cupressales; family Taxaceae; genus Torreya; species Torreya grandis. Next base: position 2,847,436 of record JARHVA010000812.1, on the reverse strand, counting down.
GAACTTTCATATCATTGAACCATTGAACCAAATTTTTGGTTCAATGGTCTAGGTTCAACATACTTAGTTCAACAGCTTAAGTTCACATGTTCGGTTCAATATTGGTTCACCGGCCTTGGCTCATCAGTGTGCTTAGTTGAACCATTGAACCATTTTTAGTTCAACGGTCTAGGTTCAATATAAAATTTCAATGCATGAGTTCATCAGCCTTTTGGTTCATCAGTGTGCTCCTTTGAACCTTGACCTATTGAACCAAATTTTGGTTCAACGGGTTCAGTTCAAAGGGCTGCCCTTGGCCGCAGGGTAGTCAAAAGTCAAAGTGCCCTTTTGGAGGGTGGGCAGACACTTTAACTTTTCAAATATTTAGGTGTAGTTTAAACAGTCAACAAAATCATCAAACAAAATTTTTGTAGACATTTTGTCCACGGAAATACATAGCAAAGCGGCTCGGGACTTAACCTGGGGAAATTATCCATGGATAATTTGCCCACGGAAGCTCGGGAGGGTATAAACAAACACAAAGGGACAAGTGCTAGGAAAATTCAAGGATGGAGAAGTGCCAAAGAGGATACCATGTGGACCTGACTAGCGTGGCAATGGACCCAATGACATTTTAGCAGGACTCGATGATGTCCTGATGGATGTCAAATCTAGCAGAACGGTTTAGCCATTGGATCTCAAGCAATGATGCTCAAGAAGCTGTCAATTTCAAGAGGATGGAATATTCATTAGTTTTTAAAACTTGACAGCTAGATGAGTGTCAAATTTAGTAGAATAAAATGGCCTTTGTTTCTAACTGAGAAAGTATTGCCAAGGAGCCCAAAATGCAGCAACTTGCTGAAAGTTTGCCCTTGGGGGGCTGAACAAGTTAGATAGAGACAAAATTTGATAAAAGACAAGAAGACATACATAAAATGAGAAATAAGTTAAGTCCAAGCAGTGCCAATCTGAAGAAGTGACTCTAGTAGGTGAAATAGTGCCAACAAATTGATCATTTGGGATGCAAGCAGCTAGTGAAGCAACTGGTTTCTCCAATTTGCATTAAATGAGAAGGCAAACTTTGTAAGTAACCTGAAGAGAAATGTATATTTTGAGTAGACAAAGTAGATGGATCATTAATATTTTGAGCGGCTTGTTTCCTTTCATGAATAGATGCAATAGGCCACTTGTAACAAAAGAGTGCCAAATGAGCCTCTTGGACTTTCCATATATATTGTGAACTTGGTCATTTTGTAATCATTTTTTCATAATTTTACAAGGCACAGCCCTACTAAAATTTCTACCTAAATCTATAAAGATAGTTTTACCTCTTCTTGGATGGATATTCTGTGTATGTCTTAAGTGTTTGAGTTGTGTCCAGTCATTATATTTTGATGCTCTCACAGGTTCAACACCAACACACCAGCTATCTACAAGGCATCATTATCTGTAGCTAATAGGAGAAGAGTTTCCATTTAGAGGTATAGAATAGAGGAAGTCATTTATAGTATGTCTTTCACAGCATCTTGGTGAGTCCCTATTCCTGTGTTTTCATAAGAACCTCCCTACCATTTTCCTATAGCCTAGTCTTTCTGCCAAGTCTGAGTGTATGTTTGTTGTCTTTGTTTGATTCTGAGAGTGGGTGTGACAAGGTCATCTTGTTTTGGTGTATCACCTCCTTAGAGTAGTTTATTTTCCTATATCTTTCTTCCCTTTTCATCCCCCCCCAATTTATATAGCTATATATATACATGTATGTATTTGCACTTGCTGAAACAAACATGATACATCAGAGGGAGTTAGCCCTTATCTAGAGACTCTCCTCTCTAGCTTCACTATCCCATAGGTGAGAGAGGAGTTTCCATGTTGTGAGGAGAGGGCAGGAACCTATTTTCCTGCCACTGGGTGCAATTTTCTACATCAACAATTTTGGCATGCCTAGTGGGACATACAATTTGATAACTCAGTAAAGTTCAGGATTAATGATGGTCTCGATACAACCAATTCAAAGTTTTTCAACATCTAGCAACTCCACTGGTAAGAGCTTTAGTTCTATAATTTCAAGACCAGTTTCTCAATCTTCTATGCTTAAAGTCACCACAAGGTCTGCTTCAAGAGGGGTTCCTTTCAAATTCATTGAATTACCTTTAAACTCTGTAAAAAGGCTAAGGTTTGAGAGAACCTATCCTTATCCAGCAATCAATCCTCCTAGGCCTGTTATAAGAGACACAACTATAGCAAAACCTCAGTTACAACTGATCCTAGCCATGACATTGCCTTTTATAGCTTTTCGTGGTGAGAGCCCCTTGAATCTCCCATGCTATGATCCAATTCCAGGACCAGCTCTAAAAAATGTGCCTTATTTTGATGGATTGGGGCCCATTATAGTCATTGAGCATATTAAGAATATTTCTAATCTCATCAATATTCATAATGTCACAGAGGAAAATGTCACAGTCAGATTGCTGGCTTTGTCTCTTAAGGGAAAGGATCTTGATTGGTATGGGACTTTGCCTATGAATTCAATCCATTCTTGGAATGAACTGAGTATTCAACTAATAGATCATTTTGGGGAAAAGAGTGATGGCCTCTCACTTGCTGAGCAGTTGACGACTATAAAGAGAGCTCCACACGAGTATATGCAGGGCTTCAACATGTGGTTTCAAAAGACTTGGGATAAAATTCCCATCTTGGTAAGGCTGACTCTCAGCTATGCTTTCTTGTACTATTTAAAAGCATTAAACAAAAACATTATAGTGATGATACAATATATGGGAGGGCATATATTGCATGTTACTTATGACATCACCATAATAGCTGAGAATTTCTTGGTACAAGCTAGAAAGATCACCCCTAGGCCTCACATGCCATTTTTCCCAAAATTATTGCCCCCAATTCAAACCATTGCTCCCACAATTGCTTCCCTACCTACCATTGAAAAACCAGCTGTTGTTCTATCAAATGAGCTTCATGAGATTGTGTCTATTGCAGAACATGTCCAACAAATTTGTTGCCATTAAAAGGTAGCAAGCTCAAGGCAACAGACCAAATCAAGGATACCAGAATTATGGTCAAGCCCCTAGACCCCATTTTCAAAGTTATAACCAAGGTTAGGGGTAGCTCACTACAACCAAGCCATTTCAAAATTACAACACCGGTCCCTCATCATCATCTAAGGCCATGGTGCCTATTCAGAATAATCTTGAACATGAACAGCCAAGCTGTTCAACCATGGGATATGGTCAAGAATAAGATGTTTACACAAATGAGATGATGAATTATTTACAAAATATAGAAAATCAAGCTACTACTCATTCCCAATTTTTTGAGGCTCCAAATCAACCTAGCATGAGTAGCAATCAGGCTCAGTCGGATTCTACTCTTATGAATCACCTAGAGGGCGAGTTTTGTGCAATCAATCATGGGGGCACTGTAGATAATTAGGCTAATTGTGTTGTAGCCAACACAAGATTTAAGAGAAGAGTAGTTGGAGAGGTGCAGGTTATCACTCAAGTAGCAACAACACCTCCTCCATCACACTCATTTCAAAAGGCCCCAATTTTCAAACAACCACTTGTACCTTTAGCACCTTAGCCTATAGCTCTGGTTGGGATCAGCCCAAAAGAAAACATGAAGGGAAGTAGCGCCCAAGTCAATATAGTGGACCAGATGAAGTTACATGTGAGCATCTCTTTATGGGATTCATTATCTCTTCTAGGACAAAAAGACGTATTGAAGAAAGAATTGCATGAGCTAGACCGACAAGCTACCCCAGCAAGCACTGATAATGTCATGATGACAAATGGGTAGCCTTCCACTTTAGGTCAGGTAAAGAAAGAAGAAAAGATTCCCCCTTTCTATGTATCTTTGGCCATAGGGGATTTCTTGGTACACAACTGCATAATTGACAGTGGGGCCAGCACCTCAATGATGCCCAAGTGCATTGCTGATAAGATGGGATTTAAGTATGAAGAAATGAAAAAAGGAGTCCTATAACTAGATGGGACACCTAAAAAAATAGTTGGAATTTTGAACGGTTTAAGCTTGACATTGCATGCTTGCCCAACCTTCTCAATTCCTCATGATATAGTGGTAACAAATGTTCCTCCGTATTTCAAAATTTGCTTGTCCAGGGACTTCACGTCAAAGATAGGTGGCTATCTAGCAGTGAATTGGTCATACCTGGTTTTTAGAACCAAGTATGGGACCAAGGTAAAAATTGAATCTGAGCCACTCTACAAGGACCATCTAGAACTATACACTCCCAAGGCAACAAATGTCAGTTACACAATCATCGACCTAGAAGAGTCCTAGATAGACCAAGCTCCATCCTCTACTCTTGAAGGAGTCATAGACCTACTCTTGGATGAGTGGGAAATGATAACTTCAAACATGATCCATACAAGTTTATTGAGGAGGCAGACCTTGGAGTCTATTTCTTGCATGAGGAAAGCACCTTCATGCCCAATTTAATGAAGGCCAGCCAGGACAACCTTGGTCTATGGCAGCTGTATTTTGACGATTCTAGAAGTAAGCTAGGTAATGGTGGTGGAGCGATGTTGGTTTCCCCTTCAAAAGAAAGGTACTTTTTAGCTTTCTATTTCCAATTCTCTTACATGAGTAATGTTTTAGAATATGATTCTTTGATCCATGGGCTTGAATGGGCAAGAAAAAGAGGGGTTAAGGAGTTATAGGTATTGGGAGATAGCAAGCTAATTGTAAATCAGGTGAAAGGCCAGAATCTAACAAAGAACTCCTTGTTGAAGTCTTACAAGCACAGGGTCTGGGACTTGATGGAAGATTTCCTTGCCTTCAACATTGCCTTGATTCCCAGGGAGTAGAACAAACAAGCTGACAAGTTGGCAGTAATTGGTGCTCAGTTTGATGTTTCAAGGGAAATAAGCCGAGATTGTGGTTCGCGCCACTTAAAAGTGGTAGTTTGACCCTCTGTCCCAGACAATATTACAAATTGGCAAGTTTTTGAAAGTGACTAGTAGATAGTTTTCTTCCTTCAGGAAGAAGCTGAGTTCACAATACACAACCAGGCAAAATTGTAGTAGCAATATGGAAATTAGATTGTTCAGTTGAAGAACAATAAACTCCCTAAAGGTCTGGTCACACTTAAAATCATTTTCAATGGAGATGACCAACTGAGAAATGACAAGGCATGCATCATGACCAAAGAGGAGAATTACAAAAGGGTCAAAATATTCAAGGACAAGCTGATAGGGCTTGGAAAGGTCTACACGCTTCAAGAGAGGTAAGCTTTCATTCTACTGTGTCAAGAATTTTTTGATGTCTTTGCATGGGATTACAATGATTTAAAAGGCTTCAACCCAAGGCTTGCCTAGCACACCATTAAATTAGAAGAAGGCACCAGGCTAGTCACACAAAAGCAAAGGCTGGTCAATCTAACAATTGAGCCCCTCATGCAGAGGGAATTGGCTAAATTGATTGAATTTGGAATTATATTTCCAATCAAACATTCCTCATGGCTGGCCAACCTTGTTCCTGTTAGAAAGAAGAATGGGGAGATCAGGCTGTGCATTGACTTTAGAGACCTTAATAAAGTCTCTTTAAAAGATCATTATCCCCTCTCGAGCATGGAGTGGATCCTTCAAAAATTAGATGGTAGCAAGCGTTTCTCCCTCTTGGATGGCTATTCAGGGTATAATCATATTCTAGTGCAAGGTTATGACTAGTAAAAAAATAGCCTTTACCACTAAATGGAAAACGTTTGCCTACAAGAAGATGCCATTCAAGCTATCCAATGCTGGTGCTACCTTTCAATGAGCCATGGACATGGATTTTGGTGTCTTGATAAATAATAACGTGTTGGTATAGCTCAATGATATAACGGTATTCTCCAAGGAAGTGAGCCAACACATAGAACACCTCAAGTAGATTTTTGAGAGGTGCAGGGAATTTGGCATCTCTCTTAATCCAAAGAAATGCATGTTTGATGTTCATGAAGGGAAACTTCTTGGCCACATCGTGTCCAAGGAGGGCTTGTCTGTTGACCCCGAGAGAGTTCGCTCCATTCTGGAGATGTCCTTACCAAAGCACAAGAAAGGCTTGCAGATTTTATTTGGTAGGATAAATTTCATTCAGAGATTCATTCCAAATTTCACTGAGATAGTTAAGCCCCCAAACTCTATGCTGAGGAAAGGTGAAGAGTTCAAGTGGATAATGCAAAGAAAAGATAGCTTTGAAGCCATCAAGTAGGCTTTAGCCCAGGTGCCCACTCTGATCAACCTCGACTTTAGTAAAGACTTCAACCTCTATACATTTAGTAATGAAGAAGTGATATCCACCATGCTTACCCAAGCAAATGGTGATGACCTTGAGCAGCCACTCACCTTCTTTAGCCAAGGGTTAGAGGAATTTGAAGTCAGGTACATGTATGTAGAAAATCAAGTCCTGGTAGTAGTGCAGAGCCTAAAGAAATTCAAGTATATGTTGTCTAACAACAGGATTCATCTTATGGTCCCACATCCTAACATCAAGGATTTCTTGACCAATCAAGATTTAAATGAGAAAAGGGTGGGATGGATCACCAAAGTGATGGAGTATGACGTAGACATTAAAATCACCAAGCTGGTGAGGGGCAGAGGCCTATGTAAACAACTGGCTATATGTTTCAAGCAAAAAGGGGAGGACAGCTTGCTAATCCATGATGCAACCACTGTAGAAGAACCAGCTATCATAAAGGATTGGATGCTAGACATGAGGCGTTTCCTTCTCATGGGTGAGTGTCCATAGGGTCTTGATAAGACCTGAAGAAGGTATTTTAAACTCCAGTCCCTTCCTTATGTTCTAGTTGATGAAGCATTATTTAGGAAGGATCTCTTTGGGGTTCTTCTAAGATGCATTGACCCCAATTAGGCTGATAAGGTACTATCTAAGTTTCATGATGGGCCATTAGGTGGTCATTTCACTCCTAGAGCTACTATAGTAAGGCTAATGAGAACTGGCTATTTCTGGCCTACTCTTTTTAAGGATACCCATGCTTAGGTAAGAAAGTGCCAGAAGTGTGCACTTTTTGATGGAAAGCAATGACTGGCTGCCATGCCTCTATAGCCTATTCAGGTGGAACAGCCATTCATGCAGTGGGGCTTGGACTTCATAGGAATGATCAATCCTCTTTCTAGTGTTGGACATAAGTGGGTTCTAACTACCACAGACTATTTCACAAGGTGGGTGGAAGTTGTTGCTCTGAAAAAGGTGAATGAAAGTGTAGTCCTAGAGTTTTATGAAGACCTGGTAATAAGATTTGGGGTCCCAGCCACCATAATCTCATATAACACTTTGGCTTTCCTAGGGACCAAAACTAGTGAATGCGTGCTAAGGTATGGCATATACCTTAGCACTTCATCAAATTATTATCCACAGGGGAATGGGCTAGCTGAGTCCCACCAACAAAAATTTGATCAGAATTATAAAGAGGACTATGGAAAAAAATTAGAGGACTTGGCATGCCACACTAAAGACAGCTCTATGGACCAACCGAATCATTTCGAAGAGATCAATCAAAAATTCTCCATATATGCTCGTATATGGAAGGGAAGCTAGGCTTCCCATCTCACTTGAATTGTCATCATTAGATCTTGCCCACCAGCTATAGTTAGAAGAAGGAACTAGCATGGAGGTCAGGCTGTGTGAGCTAATGGAGCTTCAAGAGATAAGGGACCGTGCCATGGTTTCTATGTCCAGTCACCAATAGCAAGTAAAAAGGCACTTCAATAAGAAATCTTTGCCAAAAGATTTCATTGAAGGAGGCATTGTCTTAAAGTGGGATGAAGATCAAGCCAAGCCTAGAAAACATGAAAAATTTGATGCCTTATGGAGTGGTCCTTACATAATTACTCAGTGCAAGCAGCATAATGCATTCCAACTCTCCAGGTTGGATGGTGAAGAATTATGTATCCTAGTTAATGGGATACATCTAAAGCATTACCACTAATTTTTGGTTTTTCTTGTACATATTTTCCCTTGTTTTCTTTCCCATTTTCCGTAAGTGTTGTTGCACAAGTAATAGTTTTCTTAGTCTTGTGTGTGCTTTCATTTCCTTAAAGGTAAACTTGCATGGTTGGTTCTAAGTTTTGTCAAAGCTCTTGCTGGTTTTTGAAGTTATCATCCGACTCCATGCCCAACGGATTGCAAGGCAACTAGTCTCTAAGCATAATAGGCATGCTTCCCTTGGGAGTCACCAATTTGTTGACCTAATTTTTCCCACAGGTAAAATTTTTGGTCCCCTTCCTCCCTTGCTGTTCATGCCAGTTATATTTTAGGTTGTTCATGTTAAGCATTCTCTATTTCATGGCTTGGTTCAATTTTGAGTTTAGTTTCTTGGTGCAAAGGTTCAATTTTGAGTTTATTTTCTTGGTTGAATAATGGTTGAACCAAACCATTGAACCAAATTTGTGGTTCAATGGGCTTGGTTTGAGTTCAAAGAGTTCATTGTTTGGTTCGAACATCTTAATGTAAAAAATGTGTTAAAATTTCATACTGTTGAACCATTGAACCAAATTTTTGGTTCAACGGTCTAGGTTCAATGTACTTAGTTCAACGGCTTAAGTTCACATGTTCGATTCAATATTGGTTCACCGGCCTTCCTTGGCTCATCAATGTGCTTAGCTGAACTATTGAACCATTTTTGGTTCAACGGTCTAGGTTCAATGGAAAAGTTTAATGCATGAGTTCATTAGCCTTTTGGTTCATCAACGTGCTCCTTTTAACCTTGAATTGTTGAACCAAATTTTGGTTCAACGGGTTCAGTTCAAAGGGCTGCCCTTGGCTGTAGGGTAGTCAAAAATCAAAGTGCCCTTTTGGAGGGTGGGTAGACACTTCAACTTTTCAAATATTTAGGCATAGTTTAAACAGTCAACGAAATCATCGAATAGAATTTCTACAGGCATTTTGTCCATGGAAATACATAGCAAAGTGGCCCGAGACTTAACCCAGGGAAATTGTCCGCAGACAATTTGCCCATAAAAGCCTGGGAGGGCATATACAAACACAAAGGGATAGGTGCCAAGAAAATTCAAGGATGGAGAAGTGCCCAAGAGTATGCCACGTGGACTCGACTGACGTGGCAATGGACGCGATGACATTTTAGCAGGACCCGATGACGTCTTAGGGGATGCCAAATTTAGCAGAATGGTTTAGCTATTGGATCTCAAGCAATGACACTCGAGAAGTCATCAATTTCAAGAGGATGGAATATCCATTGGTTTTCAAAGCTTGACAGCTAGATGAGCATCAAATTTAGCAAAATAGAATGGCCTTTGTTTCTAACTGAGAAAGTATTGCCAAGGAGCCCAAAATGTAGCAACCTACTGAAAGTTTGCCCCTGGGGGGCCGAACAAGCTAGATAGAGACAAAATTTGATAAAAGACAAGAAGACATACATGGAATGAGCAAGCAGTCAAGTCCAAGCGGTGCCAATTTGAAGAAGTGACTCTAGTAGGTGAAATAGTGCCAGCATTTGGGATGCAAGTAGCTAGTGAAGCAATCAGTTTCTCCATTTTGCATTAAATGAGAAGGCAAACTGTGTAAGAAACTTGAAGAGAAATGCAAATTTAAAGTAGACAGAGTAGATGGCTCATTAATATTTTGAGCATCTTGTTTCCTTTCATGAATAGATGCAATAGGCCACTTGTAACAAAAGAGTGCCAAATGAGCCTCTTGGACTTTCCATATATATTGCGAACTTGGTCATTTTGTAATCATCTTTTCACAATTTTACAAGGTGCAGCCCTACTAAAATTTCTACCTGAATCTATAAAGATAGTTTTACCTCTTCTTGGATGGATGTTCTGTGTATGTCTTGAGTGTTTGAGTTGTGTCCAGTCATTGTCTTTTGATACTCTCACAGGTTCAACACCAACACACCAATTATCTATAAGGCACCATTGTCTGCAGCTGGCAAGAGAAGAGTTTTCATTTGGAGGTATAAAATAGAGGAAGTCATTTATAGTATGTATTTCATAGCATCTTGGTGAGTCCCTGTTCCTATGTTTTCATAAGAACCTCCCTGCCATTTTCCTATAGCCTGGTCTTTCTGCCAAGTCTGAGTGTATGTTTGTTGTCTTTGTCTTATTCTGAGAGTGGGTGTGAGAAGGTCATCTTGTTTTGGTGTATCACCTCCTTAGATTAGTTTGTTTTCCTGTATCTTTCTTCCCTTTTCATCCTTCTAGTTTATATAGCTATATATATACATGTATGTATTTGCACTTGTTGAAACAAACATGATACATCAAAGGGAGCTAGCCTTTATCTAGAGACTCTCCTCTCTAGCTTTGTTGTCCCATAGGTGAGAGAGGAGTTTCCATGTTGCGAGGAGAGGGAAGGAACCTATTTTCCTACCACTGGGTGCAATTTCCTACGTCAACAGTAAATTTAGCCAAAAATTTAATGTATACTAGTTATTATTGGCTGACTATGGAAATAAATGCAGATGTATATGTGAAAAGGTGTGTAAAGTATGATAAACATGCTAATCTAATTTATGCTCTAGCTAGAACACTCAAACCATTGACAACACCATGTCTGTTCTCAATGTGGGGACTCTATCTCATAGGTAATATTAATCCTAAGTCCTTAGATGGCCATAAACATGTCCTAACTGCTATCGATTATTTTATTAAGTGGGTGAAAACCATTCCCCTCACTTATGTCATTGGTCAGTAAATATCCAAGTTCATATTCAACCATCTCATCTACCGTTATGGTATCCCCTCTGATATTATATCTAATAATGGAAGATCATTTAAAAATAAAAATGTGAAATAACTTTATACCCAATATCATGTCAAAAAACATTTCTCTACCATATACTACCCATAAGGCAACAACCAAGTTGAGGCTTCTAACAAAACCATTGCTAATATCATAAAGAATATTGTCAATGATGTTGGTTATAATCAAGACTTGTAGTTGTTTAGTACCCTCTGGGCATACCATACCACATTCCATAATCCAATAGGAGCTTCCCCTGATTAACTTATTTATGACACTAAGGCCATTCTTCCTATCAAGGTTGAGCTACCTTATCTTCAAATTTCACTAAAACAAATAATTGATAATGAGGACTAAAAATTAGCTCACTTACAAGAGCAAGAATTGATTGATGAAAAACACATGGCCACCTTAAATAAACATTAGGCACATTAGAAAAAATTAAGAGGCCAATATAATACGTGCATTAAGCATCATGAATTTGAGCTTGGTGACCTTATGTTAAAATAAAATTAGAATAATGTCAATGCTGAGACAAAGAAAAAATGAAAGACTTATGTAGTTATTGCTAACTATAGTTCTAGAGCCTACATGATCACCATGCCAAAAGGAGATGGACTTGATGAACTAATGAACATAATGCACTTCAAACATTTTTAAGTTTGAGGGACTTGAATTATTATCTATAAGGATCATTTAAGTTATGACACATTATACCCATTCTTTATATTATACCCTTTTACCATTCTACCATGCCATAACCCCTTACTAGCTAGTTATTTTTAACTAACCCTACCTATCACATTTGGATTTGGTTCTAATTCATTTGTACTTCAAGCACATTTAGTGGTTGATGACAGATTCAATTCTAGCATTTATTTTAGAATTAAATCTGTGACTGATAGTATATGAAAGCAATATGATAGTTATCCTAGTAATTACATCATTTGTTATTATGTTCACTATTTGTGCTATTAATTATAACCACATGTGGACAAATTAGTACCACTAACCCTTTGTCACTATTTTCTAATTATAACCACCTTTGGGAAAAATAGGAACAACCCCTTTACAATGCATTATTGCATCACCTTGACATTATTTTTTCCATTTACCTTATCATTTATCTATACTTGAACTTGTTTGTACTTAGTTGGATGCCTTTTGTGTAGGTGGAACTACAGTGACTTGAGGTCCTACGAGACTATGCAGGTAGTGTTTGATTTATGTTGAGTTTAGCTTAGTCACCCTTTTACCACACTCTCACCATTTTATGAGCATGTTGAAGCCATAAACTCTCACCATTTTATGAGAAATTTAAGTTTGAATGATCTCACCATTTTGTGAGCATATTTAAGCCATGCTCTTGATATTTTGTGAGTTGGACCATTATGTATCTCATAATTATCAATTGAGTTGAGATGCCTATAAAAATATTTAAAATAATTTTAAAATCTTAAAATCACAAAATAATGAAAATTGGCTTAAAATTTCCACACGAGATATAAAGCCATCAAATGTTTTTGGGATGGGCCATTTTATCTATTTAGCTTCATTTCTAGGCTACTTGGCCTTTTCTCTTCCATTTTTGGGAGAACTGCATCGGCCTAAGGTCTGCATAGACTATGTAGACAATACTTAGATATATGGGGTATCACAGGTTATCTCAGTCATTAGCTTCCTTTCTTTTTTGACCATCTTCTTTGCCTTCAAGATTTTGGGATTTCTAACTATTTCACAAGTAACCACTTGTAGAATAGCTTCCCCATCTTTATTGACCTTAGTCATACACTCTCTCCATTTTACAAATTATTTTTTTTAACATTGTGCATTCAAACAAGATGCACTAATGACCACTTGGATTTTTTTACACCCTCACCATTTTGAAATCTACCTCAACCAATGCTATCACTATTTTATGCACATATTCTCATTCCAAGCCATAGATGTAAAAAAAACTATGAATTATCATTTTAGTTCATTAATGGATACTTGTTTCTTATATTTTAGTGTGGTTTTAGCCTAAACCATGCTCTTTTACTTGCATTATTTATTTATGTTGACACTTTCATGACTGTGAGTGTCATCCTCCTCTTTTCTTATGCACTCACCATTTTGTGAGACCATTCTCATTTTCATCTACAATTCAATCATTTTTTCTTATCATCAATTTTTTTTCTATCCCATACCCTGAGAAAACCACATTTGGCTTAAATTTTTCATTGGACCTCATGTTCATGGAATTATGTAGGCAATGTCCATTTTCCTAGTGCATCTATAGTCAGCTCGGGTACCCCTTCATTTTCTTCTATTCCCTCCATTTTTGTTTGTTTATTTCATTGTCTCCTATAGTCTAGGGGTAATGTTTTCTATCTTGTTTGTGTTGTTATTCCCTATATCCTATGGGCAACCATTTGCCATTGTACCCTTTTCCATTGTTTCCATATAAGCTAGAGGAAACTTTTTACCATTTGTTCTTATGTTATTTTATCTATGTAATAGCTACCTAGTCTAGAGGTCACCCTGTTTCCATGAGTAACACCTCTATTACACATGCACAAACCATTTTTTTCTTGTATTAACATAATACATAACCATTATTTGTATATTATTCTTTATTTAGCTTAATTCATTTTTTTTATCTTTATGTGTTTAGATTAGTTTGCTTATTACACTTTTCTTTCCTTTGGATTATTTATTTGTTTTGATTATTTTGTTTTATTTGCTTATAGCCTTGTTTATTTGTTTGTTTTATTTATATGTTTGTTTATTTTATGTCTTTATTTGTTTTGTATGTTTAGTTTTATGTTGTTTATTTTTTATTTCTCTTTTCTTCTTTGTTTATTTTTATTTATTGGTGTTTTGTTGTTTTTTATTATTTGTTTTTTTGTTATCTGTTTTTTTCTTTGTATTTTTTGACTTTTTGTTTTTTTAATTTTTCATAGAGCTATTACATTTTTTTATACTTAAGACTTGATTATCTATATCATGTACATAGGTTGTGAATGTTTGTATTTAATCTTACACTAGGTTTATTTTTTATATTTACACTTGGGATTTGATTCTTCATATCTTATTCTTGTAGACACCCCATTTTGGTCACAACCATCTTCCAACTAGGTTTTAGATTTATTTCTATCAAATAATGTAAATTAAGCCTAAGAATCACTGAATGTCCCAATTTTGTCTATACATTGAACACTAGTACTACAAATTATGTTGAGACATCCCTATTTGGGGTATTACCTTATACACAATAGTAACCTCTCACATATTTATCTCCAGTCAACTTATGACCTAACAATGTGACATTTTGACCTTTAGACCCATCAAGTAGGGCACTTGAACAATTCCTAAAGTGAAAAAATGCTAAGAAGAATGTATTGACAAATCAAACCAAATTAAAGGCTTAAGTGGAATTTCCATGTGCAAATAGTGAAATTGAATTTTACAAAAAAGAAATTTTAGTAAATATGAGGTCATGATGACATCTATATACATTACAATTTTTTATGTTATATATGATTTATTCAATGTTGTAAAGACCTAATTATTATTATATTATCCTAAATATCATTATCCTAGCATTTTATTTATTTACCGTTAGGTACTTGGTAAATTGTTTTTACAAATTACCATTTTATCTCACTAACCACCTAAATCTAATTACAACCCATGAAATCATAACCCTTTAACCAAACCACCCATGTATAAACCTATTCATAACAACCCTATGTATATAATCCTAAAATTTCCCATAGTTGGAACAAACTAATGTGGATAAAACAAATCCTCTGCTAAAAAGGGTGAATTATTACCGATTCTCCCATGATCAACACTAATTCTCAAGATCGGTGATAATATATTTATACATAGCCGACCCTTTGGTTTAAGGAACACAAATTTTGAATCTCGAAATGTTACTTGTATTTTCTTAGGAGAATTAAGGAGAACCTTAGAACCACTCTATCAAAATTCTACTACACCTAATCCACCTTCATCATCATGAATCAGGAGAATCACTTGCACATGTGGGAAGAATATATTCTACCTATAATTTAATTCAAGGTAAGTATTATTTTATTTATTTCATTTATTATTTATATTCTTATTTTTTCTTGCTTATCCTACTCTTAAAACACAATAGATCTCTCTATTTTCCTTTGTCATTATATTCTATCACCCTAGAGCTTCCTTTTTTTAATTAGGTATAATATGAATAGAATCAATACCAATTCAGTTGAATCAACACTGATTCTATAGGATCGACATCAATCCACTACACTCTATTTTTAAATCTAAGCCTTTTAATCCTAAAACTCTATCATTAATCCTTTCTGATTTAATCTTCTATCTTTTTAAATATGGTATTAATGTGTAGATGACTTTGCCTAGAATTGTGCATGATGTCATTAATATTATTGATATGCCTATTATATCTCAACCCTTTTTCATTGACCAAAGTGATATAGCCTTTGAGTTAGCACTTTGTGCCATTATTTAGTCTCCCTCAGTTGAATCTACTTCTGACCAAATAGATGTTATAGAAAATGATGCGAATACTTTTACAACTAATTAGGATGAATAATTTTCTTTCATTGATAGTTTAAATGAAAATTAATTCATAGTCATTTTATTATTACATATTATTGCATATTTTTCTTTTGTAATTTTAGTGTTTTTTTATCTACTTATTTATGAAAACAATGAGTTTACATCCACTTGAGGAAGTTCATAACTTCTTGAGACTAGTTCCTAACTAGGCAACTCACCCATCTATCTATTAATCAATTATGTCCAAATTGTCTCTTTGTGTGCAAGTTATTCTTCCAAGCTAGAAATAAGTTCCCTCATTTGATGGATTTGAGTGGTGTGCAACTATCTTCATATCTTCAGGTATTCTTCATAAACCCTGCATTTTTTAAAGTTTTTAGTAGAAAATTAAACTAAAAGGAAAAATGAAAAACTGCTATAACATTTTGGCATACCTGGTGGGACCCCTAAGGTCTTTCATTATATTTCATTGTAAATTTATTCATTCATTTCCTTTTCTATTGATTATTGTCTTAATTCAAAATAAAAATACAAATTATTTTTTAATCTCCTTTTAAAGGTTTAAAAAACAATTGCATCTATTCCTTACTTAGATAATTCACATAGAGTAATCTAGGTAGATCAATTTATCATAGAAATCACTTATTTTAACACACATACCAAACCACTTACACAATCAATTCATCAAACACTAACATAAAGGAACCAATTGGGATTTCATCACCTAGTGGTAACCTTCATCCTAACTATCCTACTTGGATTTTACCACCAAGGGGAGAACCAAATTTTTACATTGATTGAGTATAAAAATTAGATATTAGGTATATACTGGCAAAGCATGTGATACCTTTACACTATAGTGTATGAAGTGAGGGGGTAGGTCCCAATACCAAGCCATGTATCAATTCCATTATAGAGATATTTTGAACCTAAACAAACCTGAAACTATCTCTATATTACCATTTCTTAGAACCCTCATTAACCTTTTTCCTTATCACACTTAAAATTTAATTTCTTAAAAAATTAAAACCTTTATAGGTACATTTTATAGTATGTGTGCCTTTTTTATCCATTAAAAACAAGATAATAAAAAAGACTATTGTGTGCATTTTGTTTTCAATTCTTGATTTTTCTTGGTTACTACATGGTTTTAATGTGACAGTAATCATTAAAGTAAACCAAATCCCTAGTTTCATCTTCATACATGGAGAACTCCTCAAGTCCTCCTACCTCCCCTAAGTCTATGGGGGAGGGTATTCCCTAGTTATATACTCAAGGAGATTGTAAAATTTCCACCATATTGGATAGTAATCCAATCATGCTTAACCATTATCTTAACAGTTGAGCTATCTGCATTCTAATTTCCCCTTGTACATAATTTTTTGAGAATGATTTTGGCATGCCTCTGGAGGAAAATGAAGGGTTTTCTATAGCTATGGTGTCCTCCCTCAACAATCCTCCCCCGACAAGTTTTGATACTAAGACTACGTAACCTTTAAGCAATATACCTCCATTAACATCTAGTGGTCCATCCCCAACTAATACCCAAGATAAAAATATTGCATCACCTCAACCTATTTTTACTCTACCCCTTACCACAACACCTCAAAACATAATGATCTTAAACCCAACAACTCTTCCACCCATTTAAACTAGTGTAGCTTTAAATCCCTAAACTCAACCTTTGTAATAAGAGCTCATAAGTCAACCTCTTTAATAGTATATACCATTAACCACCCAATACATAGCTCCATCACAAGATCTTGGGTCCACTTATATACCCTTACAATCCCCATAGCATGTGGCGGCATCCCAACTAACTATGACCACTTCAATTGGTTACCCTTTACCACAACCCTTTTTTGCTCCATTTTCTATCTATCAACATCTGCAACATAATGTTTTGGGGGCTATTCCTAAATATAATACCCAACCAGACCTTATAAATATCCTTATGAACAATATGGTGAATCTAGAAGTCTCTACCTTTAGGTAAAATAATATGCTCACTTATGAAAAAATATGCAACAAACCCATTAACCCAACGGTCCCCCTTAGACCATACCCTTTGTAATGGGAGCTTCTAAAATTTATGAAGTTTCAAAATAAATAAGATCCTTATTAATACATTCAAGCATTTAGACACACTTGTTATCTTATAGCCCATGATGTTGTTCTTCTTTTTAGAACCTTTTCCATGTTACTAGTTAGACTAGCCTTATATTGGTACAGTTTGATCCCTTGACATTCCCAATTCTCTTTTGGGTAGTTAGGCCGTATTTTCTTAGAGCACTTTTCCATCAACATCATAATAAAATTAACCATCACTAACCTCTATAAAATTAGTTAATTTGATGATGAATCTATCACTGATTTCATGGGTAGATGGAGGAGTCTTATAAACCAACTCACTTTTTCCCTTTTTCAACCTAAACAAATTGAATTATTTTTGAGATCATGTGCTAAACATATCTCAACAATGTTATGGGTCTAATCCTTTAAAAATTTTGATGAGGACTTTTTGATGGTCTGTAAACTAGAAATTCAAGCTTTAGAAGAAGGGAAAGTAAAGTTACATAATAAAAAATTCAAACCTAATCCACCTAAGAGGACTAATATTAACAAAAATAAAGGCACTACTAATGTTGTGGTCTTAACATCAACACCCCTGTAGACAAAAAGCTAATCCAAACCATCTACTTCTCAAGCAAAATCCCAAAAAAAATTAACACATTTTCCTTCTTGATAGTATACACCCTTATGAGAGTCTTATGATTTTGTATTATATAAGCTCTTAAAAGTGTCTATCATCAAACTTCATCTGATTGGACCTCTTGATGACTCTCGCACTAAACCTAGCTAGTTCAAGGAAAATGATTTTTACAATTACCACCAAGTAATAGGTCATGATGTCAATAGGTGTCGATATTTCAAGGGTCTAGTAAAAAACCTTATTGATTAATTGGAGTTAAAATTAGATAACCCTAATACTCCCCCAAATCAATTTATAGACATATTTAGGCAATCCTTCCCTAACCATGCTTCCAAGTCTAATTCCATACAAGCTAATTTTAGATCCACCTTAGACCATGAGACCCATATGATCAGTATGATCCATGATCAACTTCTGACTAAAGAGGTTAGTAGTGATTCTATCCTTAATCTCCTTATAGGAAACACCTTAGAACAATCTAAATTAAGTAAAGTTATCCCAAAAACTCACTCAAGTTTTTTGGATCTCATTATTTGGGATCCTCTCAAGGAAAAATTATATGGAATCATTCAAGATAATCAACTAGAAACAAAGGAGGAGAGAGATGTTAAAGAGAATGCTTGTTTAGACATCTTAGAAGATACACATACCACTCCTCATGTCGCTTCAACACTTGCATGTAGCATACCCATCCCCTCTCGCGTACTCCCCCTAAAGAGACTATTATGTTACCTCAAACAAACCTAGGACCACTTCCCTTCATAACTTGGTAAGAGCTAAATCTTAGATAAATTAAGGGGAAACCTATAGGAATTATAAATAAAAACCTTAGGGCATCACGAGTAAAATCCTTGTAACATCCTCCCATAAGGATTGAACTCCCTAAAGAGGATATCCCTGTTACCCTTGATCACATTCAAAAAGGGAAGGCACCTCTAACACCTATTTGAACTAAAGCATATATATTAGGACCTCATCCTTGGCAAGGCTAAAGGCCACCATTATAAAATCCTCTTCTAAAGAGCATATACCATCACAAAGGGATCTTCCCACTATGATAATGCCAATACATAGCCCTTTAAACCCCTACTTTCCATAGGGCCTAGGTGTAAAATCTTATCTTAATCACAAAGTAATTTTTGTAGGGAATATTCAAACAACTAGTTTGAAGGATTAAAGTTTGAATTTGAATGAAACTTCCATACCAATGCCTCAAAAGATCAAAAAACCTAGTCAAGATATATTGAAGGGATCTTACTCTAAGATCCTTGATCAACTTATCTAAAACTCCCTTGTCATTCTAACACCCATAAAAATTATTAACCCCCATATTTAGAGACTAGTATGGTATTGGGAAAAGAAGAAATGCACATATCATCAAATAGCAGGACATGATACTAAAAGTTGTAATGCATTAAAAGTTGTGGTCTAAAACTTATTAGATGAAGATGATATTCTAATGGAACAATTTGATCACGACTATCCCCATAATCAAATTACTAGGGTCACATCCACCTCAAAAATTGGTATATTAATAATAGTATAAAAATGAGTTTTAAAGGAAGATAAAATATCTGATAAAGCTCAATATCAACCCCTCAACCTTATAGATTTAGATGAGTTTGAAAACATGATAAATCTGCCTTTGTTTTAGATAGACATGATTCACATAGCTATGCGATCCTAGACCTAGGGCCATAAAACCCAAAATCATGATAAAACCAAAGTGACTATTACAAAATCTCCTACTACCAATAATATTCCTACAACACTCACCCCAAAACCTAAAATTTCTATTTTAGGAAAAGTGCAAAATAATAATGCTTCAAAATTGATACAGATATCCATTATAAAGTAGCTTCCTCATCTCCCAATCAAGATGTATTTATATGAACTTGTCAAAAAATCTCTATAACATCATGAGGCTATGATAAAAGCTTTCAAAGATAACGAGATATAGTCTAATGAACCCCAATGTTTATTGAATTTTATAGCATCACTTTAAAATATGTCATCCATAACATTCCATGATTTTGAAATATCACCATTATATCCTGATGACCAAGATCTACCACTGTTTATCACTACTTAAATTAATTATACCTAAATCAAATGAGTAATGATTGATAATGGAGAAAACATAAATGTTATCTCCTCTCATGCATTTAAGCAACTACAATTACCTAAAACTATTATATCCCAATCTTCATCTAGTTTATGAGCATTCAATGATATTGTAGCCCCTATGTTAAGAACAGTTGTCCTTCCTATCAAAGTAGGCATACGTACTCTACCTAAGTTATTTTATGTAATAGAAGGTGAGTTTTAATACAAACTCATATTAGTATGTCCTTGGATATGCACTATGCATTGCATCCCCTCCACCTTGAATTGATGTATTAAATTTGAACATGATGGTAAGATACACAATGTGTCGATTGATCCCCATCCATTCAAAAATTGCAAACTTACCTTTCAACCAAATGACATCTTAATTATATTACAAATCATGATCCCATCATTTTTCAATGAAGCATCATCTAGTATAATGATCCCTACATCAAAGATTGTTGGTAAAGATTTCATTGATTCCATATTTTAGTAGCTATAAATTGGAGAGTATCAATTACTAATGCTCAACACTCTCCCCAATCTCCAATAATATGGGTGTTTAGATAAATAACATGTGTATTATCCTAATATAGGATAGATCATTCCCTTTGGTCCACCTTTCCTTTGCATGCATTTGATCTATGAGGGGATCAATCAACCTTCTTTAGTTCTTGCTAGTCAAACACATGTCAAACCATTCACCTTAAACTTTTCATTCCTAGATAAACCCCACTTTATAAAAACATACTTACAATGATGTGCTTAGAAGGTTTTTAGCATATGATGCTATGAACAAGGTTTGTATGATGTTATTTTAAGAGATTTTAGGAAACCCCACAAAAAGAACAACCTCAATTTTAATAAAAATACCAAAATTACCCTCGAAGTTACTCTTCTACCTACTCTTAAAGAGGACATGCCTTCCTCACCATCCAACACCACTTTTGTGATAAATGGCATTGTATACATTACCCTAAATGTTTTTTCAATCAATGATATCACTATAGAACCTATTATCTATCACTAAGATGGAGAGGTTAAAACCATTCCTCTTTCTTACCCAAACATGATAGGGAAGGGTTTTCCCACCATACCTATTCTTTAGTTGTAGTATGATTAGTCAATTGTAACACATTTAGGCATATAAAACTCCCATATACATAATTATCTTTCATCTAAAACCTTTAGTTTATTAAAAGAAACTAATATCGATATTAAAATAGGATCTCATGAAACTCTATGAACTATTAATGTCATCAAATATTTAAATCCTTAGGAGCACCAAGATTTCATTACATTTATGACAAATCATAGTGAGGCATTTTCTTAGTCCTATAATGACATGCCTAGCATTAACCTTACTATTTTCATCCATAACAATGTCACATTTCCCAATGCCAATCATATAAAGTGAAAAATTTGGAAGATGCACCCTCATAATATAATCTTAGTCAAAGAAGAGTCATAATGTCTCTTATCCATCAACTTTATCCAACCTATTGATTACCCTCAATGGGTTTCTAATATTGTCCCTATCACAAAGACCATAGGAGGACTATGCCTTTGTATTGATTTTTGTGACCTTAATCTCACTTGTCCTATGAATGATTTCCCACTCCCTAATATTGACCAATTAGTTAACTTAATAGTCAGTCAAGAAATGTTATCACTTATGGATGTTTTTTTTGGATACAATCATATCTTTATTATATAAGAAGATCAACATAAGACTTCATTTATTACTCCCTAGGGGACCTTATGCTATCAGGTTATGTATTTTGGCTTAAATAATGTTGGGGCCACCTATCAAAGGGACATGACTTATATCTTCCATGATATAATCCATGAAATCATATACTATTATGTGGATGATCTCTTTGGTAAGTCAAAACTATAAAAATACCAACTTTAGGTGCTTAAAATAATCTTTGTTTGCTTAATCCAATTTCATATCCATCTCAATTCAAAGAAATGCATTTTTAGGGATTTAATGGGAAAAATGTTAGGCTTTATCATCTCTATTTGAGGGATAAAAGTAGACCCAACTAAGATCAAAACCATTATAGAAATTCCACCCCCATCTAATCTTAAGCAACTTCATAGTTTACAAGGAAAATTAGAGTCCATTCATCATTTTATCTCCCAGTTATTTGATCGATGTCAGCCATTCCATCACCTCCTAAGTAAATATACCCACTTTAATTTGGACTCTAGATATTAGGAGGATTTTTCTGCTCTAAAAGGCTATCTACTTTCATGTCTAGTTCTCAATCCTCCCAAGGAAGGGAAACCTTTCTTCTTGTATATTTTAGCTATGGACCATGCTCTAGGAGCCATGCTTGCCTATTATGATCAGAAATATAAAGATAAAATGATTTATTATATGAGTCACATAATCATTGAATATGATACATGATATTCACATATAAAAAGGTAATGCGTAGCTCTGGTCTTTGTAGCTTCTAAACTTCACCATTATCTACTCAATCACAAAACTTATGTGATCAAAAAAATTGATCCCCTATAGTTTATGCATTCAAAACCTTATCAGAATCAGTGAATGGCCAAATTTCTCATGCTTTTGGTGAAATTTGATCTTGAGTTTATCCACCAAAAAAGATTTAAAGGTCAGATCATTACTGATTAACTTGTTGAGGCACCTTTTACTAATAATCAACAAATTAATTATGAATTCCTAGATGAATCCATAGCCTCCACATCTCAAGTAGATTTTTAATATCAAATGACTATAATCTTTGATGGATCCAAGTGTAATCATGGTGAGGGAGCTAGAATTATCCTAATCCCTCTTGGGGGGACACCTATATCTTTATATTTTAAGCTTGATTTTGAATGCACCAATAATATGATAGAGTATGAGACTTTGATCACAGGTATCCAAACCACTTTAACTTTAGCTATTAAAGAACTTAATATTTATGGTGATTCCCAGCTTATGGTTAATTAGATTAAAGGTATATATCAATGGAAAAAGGATACTTTTTTGAAGTATAAGACCTTGGCCAATCCATTACTAGCTACTCTTGGCATTATGTTATCCAAGCCATTCCTTGGTCAACTGATAAGTTTATAGATACCATGGCTTATTTGGCCTCATTTATCCCATCTTCATCTCAAGATTTTAATTTATTTTTCCTCATACACAAGGTTAATCAACATTATTTTACCAAAATTGATCTTCCCTCCATCCACAGTGTAAAGGAAAACCCATTATATCTTTGGTACATGCAGATATTTGATTATTTATCAAGGGGGATTATTCTTGTAGATTATCAAGAAATGACAAGTGAGATTTCCATCATCACATCACAAATTTTGTCTTACTAAAGGGTTTTCTCTTTGAGCATGGTTTTGATGGTATCCTTCTTCATTATCTCCAAAATCATGAAGCTATCCTTGCTATTAAATAAGCTCATGATCAGTCATGTGGTGGACATTTTAGTGGCCACACCATCACTAAGAGAATCTTATGATTAGGATTGTTGTGAGTATGTGAAAAAATGCATAAAAATTCATCAACATGTCAACTAATCAAATGTTCCTAGTCATGCATTACAGGTTGCACAAGACTTTTGGCCATTTTTCCAATGGAGGCTCAATCTTATATGTCAAATCAATCCTAAATCTTCCCAATGTGATGGATTTATCATTACTACCACTAAATATTTTACTAAGTGGGTGGAGGTTATTCCTCTTATCTCAACCAAAACAAACAAAATTATGGAATTCATTAATCAACATATTATTTTTCACTTTGGTGTTCCTCATAAGATCATCATAGATAATGGAAAATATTTTAAAAACAAAAAGGTTCAATAGCTCTATGACTCTTTTAACATTAATCTAATATTATCCTCATTGTACTATCCTTAAGTTAATGGATAGGTTGAGGTATCCAATAAAACTCTTATCAAAATCCTAACTAAAATCATTAATGAAGAAAGAAATAATTGGCATCTTCATATTCCCTTTGCCGTATGGTCTTATCAAACTAGTATTTGAACCCCTATGGGTACTACTCCTTTCTCTTTAGTTTATGGTATTGAATTTTTACTTCCTCTTAATTTTTAGATTCCTTCCCTTTACATCTCCCTTAAAGATATCATTTCTGAGGATGACTTCCATCAAGAGTGACTAGACCATATTGAACTCTTGGATGAGTGTCAGTTGGCTACCCTTGCCATCTTCATGTATATTAGGAATGAATAAAGTGTTCCTATAATAAACATCTAAAAGAACATGAATTTAATATTGGAAACCTTGTCTTAAAATTAAATCAACATGTCACTAATATGGAAAAGAGCGAATGAGTAAATTTGGTCCAAATTGGCTTGGACCATATCTTATCACCCATAAATATAGATTTGGGGCATATCATTTGGCCTCTCTTGATGGAAAATTAGAATGAGAATCTCTTAATGTATTGCATTTGTATCCTTTCAACTGTTAATAAGTCTTAATCACCTTGGTCAACCTATTTTTTTTCCTTTTTCGTTTGATTTAAGATAAAACCATATCCCTTTCATTCTTATAACAAATAATGATATATAGAAACATGTGGTTATATGCCAACATTTTATATTAGAACCTTAAAAATGAATACCCTAGCTCTATTCATAGTATGCTCTAATTGGAAAATCTCCACCTATAATGGGAAGGAAATCCAAATAATTATTTCTTAAATCTCTTCCCTATCACATCAGTAGCAAGAGTATCATCTTGTGCAACAAAGCTTTGGGGAACTATTCTAGGATGTCTTAATTTAACCCATAAATAAATAATAATGTTGGGATAAAAAACTAAGAAAAGAAAAAAATCTATAAAATAGGCAAAAATAATAGACTAATCCCTCAAAGGATAGCTATAAAATCTCTCTCTCTCTCTCTATGTATATGTATATATATCAAAAGTGTAGACTGCTCCCTCAAAGGATAGTTGCTTCAAAAATCATCTCTCAAAATATATACCACTCCCTCAAAGGGTGGCTATCATGCATGAAAGGATGGCTATCATGCATGAAATATCCCAAGAAATTTTCCCATATTGATCAGCTTTATTTAAATTAGTAGGCTTCCTACATTGATTAGTCTACATGGATTGGCACAAAAGGATCTTAGGGCTAGCCTTAATTTTTGGTATACAAGGTGAAATCTTCTTCTTATTAAAGAATCAACTATTTATCAAAATCCTACAAAAAATCCCTAGAAAATTCCACCTCAAACCAATAGATCCTAAATTTAGTTAACCTAAGGTTGTTAGGGTATTTATTAATAGTCAATTAAAGATGCACATGAATCTATTTCAAGAGGTTTTCTTGTGTTATGGCATGAGTTAGTAGCGAGCAATAAAACCTTTGTTTCTCTTTATCCTAAGTAAATCAAAATTGTATTGATTAATTATCTAAAATTAGGCTTACCACATATATCCTAATCAAAGTATAAATCTAGTAACTCAAAATACATAATCTAATCACATCACATAAATCCATAATCCATAATATAATCTTATCAATAATGTAATCCACATCCATAGTAACATAACCCATAAATATTTTAATGTAAATCCATAAAATATACAATCCATGATACATAATCTAATCTGATCAATAATATAATCCACATCCATAGTAGCATAATCATGATCCATAAACATTTTAACAATCTGTAACATTTAAAAACCATAATAAATCTATCGCATCATCTAATTAGCTAAATCCATAATCACATAATCTAAATACAAAACATCCTAAAATTAACTCCATGATCCATAACATTTTCAAATCCATAATCTAGTAAAGTCCATATAACACAAAAATAATCATCACAACTCATAATAAAAATCATGTTTCTCTATATATAAATGCTCAAGTGTACATCATAAATCTAAATATATAAAGGACATCCCCATCCTGTCTTCCCTTGAGGACTCCTAAATAATATGCTAGGCCCCAAGTCACACCATCTATACAAGCTTGTACCAAATCTTCCTTCCATCGAAGAAAGGCAATATTATAGTTAGTCTCATATCAGTGTATCTATGGGATACCAATAGGTCACACCACCCTGATATGCTCATAGGCCCAACACTAAAAAATAATGATCACATCTAAACCATATCTCCTCTGGGTCCTCAACCCCCATAATCCTTTATATTCTTATACTAGTAATGTTGGGGCTTAGGAAAATATTGTTCAATGTTCCAACATGTCTATAACAACACATATAAGGCTCCATGAGAACCTACTTCCTCCTAAGTTTGAGAGAGTGTAGAATGAGATGGCTGATATCATCATCATCAATACTCCACTCCTCTCTATATCTACCTCATATAATGGCTTGAACACAAATCCTACTGTTATGAAGGTAATGTCTACAACATCTCCACCATATAGCCATGTCAATGGTACTACATAGCCTCACTCATCCATAGTTATATTAGCAACTCCCTATAATAGAAGTCATAATGTCCTATAAATATTCTCCCTGATGATAGACATCTCCCCTATAATTAACCAAAATTTCCTCATGGTCATATCACATCACTCTATCAATGCAACCAATAGGTTAATGTTTTAGTGAATGTGATGGTACAAATGCACTCTATATACACATAATATTTTCAAATTTTTATTGATTACTAATACTTTATATCTTTCAAGAACCCATCGAGTCTCAATATCTCTAAGTGCACACCTTAAAGGGTGTACTGAGAAAGGGGTGGGAAGACCATTGGTGCATCATAATATTGTTCTCCCTTTTACCACTTACCATATACACACTCATTTCCTAAAAATTATTTACCCTGAGCTTATTCTTCTCAGTCTTACCATTCCAATCATTTGTCATGCTTTATCCTCCTTATTATTTCCTTGATATCCTTTCAACCAATTTATTGTACTAGGTTGATTGGGTTGACCCTGTACTGTTTAAGGGTATTTTTCATTATGAGTTTTATTAACCCTTTAGCTGACCTAACTTAGGACCTAGTGATTTATCCCTTGAAAACATACAGGATCGACTAGGTCGTCCCTTAATAGCTGACATATTTGGAATGATTTAGGGAAAGATCCACCTATATATACAATTTTATTTCAAACCATTTGTAAGAAGAGAATCCAAAAAGAAGTGTGAATAAACATCTACATATTGACCATTCTATTTGAAGAATAAATCTTAGGGTCCCATAATTTCTTTGGAGATAGCGATCTTATCTTATGGAGAAGTCTTTTAGATGCATAGATAGGTTATGTATCCTAGAGATGATTTGTCTTTGTTATCCTTACATACCACAACAATCTCTTGTGAAGCACATTGGCCAAGGGAGAAATTGAGGCTCAACAAGTTCATCTTCAAAGGTAAGTATTCCTAACTTTATTTCTCCTTTGTAAGAGTAGATAGATAGTGTAGTTGTGCTTCTCTCCCATGCATTAAGATTTTGTATACATTGATGTGAGTATATGTATTATATGCATGTTTAGTTTAGTTTGTTTTGTTTCTAAACCCCACTTTATGCCACAAGCTTTGGTGTGCACTAGATGAAATTTACTTTATTGTTATTAGATATAGAGTGAAAATTAAACCTAGGACTATTTTAGGGTTATTACATGATTATGTTAGACTATAGGATTTGGACCCATTCCTAGCATGGTGCACTATGATAATTGATCTCCTAATTAGGTCTAGAAAATCCCCATATTGGTCATGCTCGCACTTAACAAATGTATTCCCAATCAGAAGTGTAGGTATGATTTATCCTTTCTAAGCTAGGATTAATTTATAGACATGATGCATTTATAATTACATACATTCTAGTGAACCCGATGTGAATCCTATCCCTCCGCTGGTTGGATTGTCTTCACATTTCCATTTTTTATTTCTTTCTTATTAGAATTAGCTTCAATTTAGATTTACCTTCATATTACATTCTAGTGAACCCAATGTGATCTAAACTTTACAAGATTTTTTTACCTATTTTCATTTATTTCATTCTTTTATCATTATTTTTATCATATATTTTCCATACTAGATCGAATCTATTCACCCAATATCTAACTTCTATGCATAGAATCTTAGGTATAGGATATTAGATCAACCCAATTAACTTAGTACAATTTTCATCTTTTTAGACATCTTGTCTAGACTACTAGGTTGACCTAGTCAACCCTATACATTTTTAAGCATTTATCAACAAGTTTTTATAAAGCTTGATCAACCCAGTTGACCTAGTTAGCAAAATTTACAAGCATATATCAAGTTTCATGAATAATAATATTCATTCTCTACATATCTGATCCACGAAGGTTCCTTTCTATCTCTTTCTTTACTATCTTTCCTTTTACAGTTTTTAGTCTTTAAAACTGCTCTTTCACAGTCAACTAGATCGACCCTGCTAACCCAGTTTTGTGTTCTATGTATTGTTTAGATAACTAGGTCAACTCTGCCAACCCTGTTCATTTTCAAACCTTGCTTCCATAGTACAAGTTAAACCCTGTCAACCCTATTCTATATTTTTTGCATACACTATTGACTATATCAACATTGTACCTTGTTTCAAAGTTAGAATTAACCTTATATGCTAGCAATTAATTCACACTTTATTTTCTTGTTGCTTGCATGATTAGAATAGATCATATAGCTTAATTATGTGGTTTTTAATTACTCATTTAATTTCACTATTTTATATTTTATGCACACATGACCAAATCATAAAATCTAAATAAATATTTTAACATCTGTCTACTCAAGGCCAACCTACTTGGATTTCATCACCAAGGGGGATGTTGACTTGATACTCTGGTCAATTATAAAGTTTGGTTAATGATATATTGTAGCTAATCACCCAACACCCTTATCACTATGGTGTGTGAATTAAGGGGGTAGGCCCCAATACCAAGCTTGTATCATTTCCACTACATTCCCTTTTAGTCCAAACTACTTGAAACCATCCTTAGATTGCCTTTCTAGTTATTTGCTTCTAGCCAACTTCTCATCACATTTAAAATCATATCTTAATAATCTCATAAACATTCAGGTTGACTAATTAGTTAGCTCTTTACTTTCCAATTTAATTGCTTGCTCTTTGCTCAATTATATTTTATATTATAAAAAATTGCATTAGCTAGTGTTGGTATAAGGTTTTCTATTGTGTGATTTAATTAGATTAGCCAACATTAATCCAATTTAATGTTTATTTCCTTTCATATTTTTATTTTCAAATTACTTTCAAAAGTTATGTTGTTTTAGTTTACACATCTGTTATAGGCTTCTTAAATTTCCCTCTCTGTTATATTGGATTAACCTAGTCAACCCTATACTTTTTTGTAGCCTCTGTTCACTGTACTGGATCGACCCATTCAATCTTATATAATTTTTAGACATTATTTCCTCTTTTTCTAATCCTTTTTCATTATAATGGATTGACCTAGTCGACCTTATATAGTTTGCAGACCCTATTTTTGTACTAGGTCAACCTAGTCAACCTTGTACTATTTCTATCATCCCATATTTTCTTGATTTCTCATCTCTCTTTCCTACCCTTCATCATGGAATTTCTTCTTGATGATAATACTGAGCTACAGTCAACAAACATGATGAATTTTACCAACCCTCATAGAGTCTCCCATAGAAAAAATATGGCTCCTATTTTATATGATAGTAATATTCATATTGCCACTCACACAATGAACTATGGGACCCCTCCTAATACCTCTTCATATCATAATCATCTCTTCTCATTAGAAAACCAACCTAAATTAGAGTATACACTTGAAACACTCTTTTTTATCTCTTAATTTTATCAACATCAAAGAAAAGATCCTTCTACTATTTACAATCTTATGATTAGTGGTCAAGTTTAAGAGCCTCATTCACTTACTCCTATATTCTAAATTAGATTTGGGGGTACCAATTTCTTTTATTCTTAGCCTCTTCCTTCAATTATGACCCTTTCTCATACCATGACTTATTCTCTAACTTCTTCTACCTCCATGCCTAGTATATCCACTAACATGGTAGGTTCTACATCTAGTGGGCCTCTCATGAGATCTACTATCCTTAATACTTCCACTAGTGTTTTGTTTTCTACCCAAGGTAATCATGCTACTAGTGCTTCTTCTTATCAACCATTCACTAGTCCATCTTTTGCTACACAAGCAAATTTTTCCACTAGTGTCTCACATTCTCATAATTCCTCTCAAGCTCTTATCAACACCAATGGTGGTACCCACGCCACTAATACTAACTATAATGCTTCTAAAAATACTAGTCAAACACAAAAAATATTATTACAAACACTCAATCAAATGAATACCTTTAAATCTAATAAAAAAATCAAATGATAATAATGTAAATGTTATGAACCCATGATATCTCTTCGCATATGCTTTGTAAGTCATCCTATGAGCATGTTGTTTTATTCTACATTCATGGGAAGTAGTATTTGATTGAATTATAATTCATACATAAGTAAGTGTTGAGGCCATTGAAGGCATCCATGAAATTATTTTATTGAACTTGCTCAAAGGAGGTTACACCCTCTAAGTGGTATGTGATCAATCCAATCTTTTCAAGTGTTCTTTCAAGTTTAATTCGAGCTATTAATTTTTATTATTTATTCATTTTGAAATTGTTGTAGGAGGATCATATCATCTAGTATTAGATCACTTTCCAAGGCCACAATTTTTTTTCTATAAATTTTAAACTCTATTATGAAGCATAATTTCTTTACATTATTTTTCTCAAAAATTCCTAACTCTGTTCTACAACATAACTCTGTTCTACATCAAAATAATTTTTTTTGGATCAAGGTTAAACCTGACCACATAACTATGGGAAGTGCTTGGATGAAAGCCCTAAAACTCATTGTAAGGAGTACCACAGGAACCCCAAAGTAGCTAACCCATTGAGAGGACCTACTAGTGAAATGAGTAATGACCCCTTCTTGATTAAGTAGTTCCCATTTGTGAGGAAAACCAAGAGTTGTCATTGAGAGATAAATCTGTTACCAAAAAATTTCTAGAGAGAAATACTCACCTAGATGGCATTGGTGGCAAGAGTGATACATTTAAACCCTTAGGCAACCATTAAAATTTGGGGTCTATTTTTATCAATTTCATAATATTACCAATGGAGTATCAAAAATACCAATATAGTATCAGAATATCACCATAGCAGATTTACATGCTTATTTCAAATTATTTCTAGTACACATCTTAGAGCATAGCAACCAACAAAAATAGGAAAAAAAATGTTTTTTTGTAATATCTCTTTATTTATAGCCCCATTTCTCCTTAAACTTTATCCATACACTTGAAATTTCATTCCCTACATTTTCTTCCTTGAGGTCGCATATCCTTATTCCACTCCTAATTCTCACAAATCACAATTTTCCATTTTTTTAGTTTTTTCCATAACTTCTATTTTTGTTCGTTGGCCTCAAAAAAATTTCACTGTGATCATCATCTCTTTCTACTCCTTTGTCTCTCTTTGACTAATTTTCTAGTTTTTTCATTTTCACTCCTAAAAGTGTCCTCACTTTCATCAATCATACTCCCACTATGCAAAAAAACTATTAAAAGCCCCTTTACCCCTTCTATTTTTACCAAAATTCAAAACCTTCCTTACTAAACATGTCTTAACTTTAGTTTTCCTATCCATTACAAAAAAAATTGTTATTCAAGTCATGGTAGTAACCTAAACAAGAACAAAAAACATGGAGGATGAAATTATCACCCTCAAGGCCCACATCAAAGATCTTGATGAAAACATTATTGACCTCAATCTTCAACATACCATCATGAACAATAGATGACATCCAAAGTCTTCTTTAGACACTACATTTTTTTCTTCCAAAAATTATCATGGGTTGAAGCTTTATTTTCCTTAATTTAATGGTGTAGATCCAACTAGATGGATCTATCAGGTAGAACAATAATTTAGTTTTCATAATAATTTTAATGTCAACAAGGGTCCACTTGCATCCTTTCATTTAGAACTTGAATCCCTTCAATGGAATCATTGGTGTACGAAGGCTCATGATGAACCCATATGGACTGATTTTTACACTTGCATTTGGTAATAGTTTGGCCCTACTGGTTTTGATGACTTCATTGGAGCACTCACTAAACTTCACCAAATAGGAATAGTGAGAGAAGATCAAATGGAATTTGAAAAACTAGCTAATCACACAGAGGGATTATCTGATGAATTCTTTAGGAGTTGCTTTGTTAGTGGACTAAAAGATGCAATTTGATTTGAGGTCAAAATGTTCCAATACATCACAATTATGGAAGCCTTAGGGTTGGATAAGATGGTAGAGGACAAGATTGTAGCTCAATAGTGATTCAAATATAATTGTGTTTCATTAAAAAATATAGCTCCATAATGCCAACCACTAAAACCACTATTATTCAATGTTTGACTAAAGTAGAGATGCAAGCCTATAGAGAAAAAGGACTATGTTATAACTATGATGATAAATTCACTTGGGGACATCGATGTGTTAAGCAAAAGCTCTACCTATTGGATGTTAAATATCCACCTAAACTTGAATATTGGGAAGATGTTTATGATATAATAGATGATCTAAAAGAAGCTCAGTTGATTATGGAAGTTGCTTCTCAAGAAGACCAACTAGAGATCTCTCTCCATGCTTTAGCTAGAGTCACCACCCTAAAAACTATGTGAGTCAAGGGTTACTTCAATAAGTTCCCTCTCACAATACTAATTGATTTAGGTAGCACTCATATCTTCATTAACCCTTAGATCACCAAATAGGCTAATTATTTTATCCATCCTTGCTTTAAATTTGAAGTCAAGATTGCTAATGGGGGCACATTACCTTGTAAATGGAAGTGTCATAATGTGCATATCTCTATTGGATATTATAACTTGAACTCCAACATGTTTTCCTTGCCCTTAGGTGGATGTGATGTTGTTTTGGGAGCCTATTGGTTATGCACTCTTGGACCCATCTTATGGGATTTTGCTAAACTTTGGATGTAGTTTTTAGATAATGGATAAAAACACACATTAAAAGGATTACAAATTAGATCTCTCAGCATCATAAGTTCACATTGTATGGAAAAAATCTTAATAAGAATTCACATGGTGTCATTTCTCAACTCCATTCCATTCAAATGCAACCCTCAATAGTCTCCACTACTCCTTCTGACCTACAAACCATTCTACAATGGTATGTACATGTCTTTGCCAAACTAGTAGGATTTCCGCCTTCATGGCCAGAGGACCACCATATTCAACTCCTTTTGAGAAGATTTCCTCCCAACATCAAGCCTTATCACTACCCATTTCAACAAAAGACTAAGATTGAGATGCTCATTTGAGACCTACTAAAATAAGGCATTATTTGTGCCAGTACCAACCCATATTCTTCCCTAGTTCTCTTTATCTAGAAAAAATATGGGTCATGGTGTCTCTACATTTATTTTCATGCACTTAATCACCTCACAATAAAGGATAAGTTCCCAATCCCTACTATTGATGAACTTCTTGATGAACTTCATGGTGCTCATTTTTTTTCCAAATTAGATCTCCACTCTGGATATCACCAGATTTAGCTTCATGAGGATCATATCCCTAAGAAAAATTTTCACACACACGATGGCCACTATGAGTTTTTGGTCATTCCCTTTGGCCTCACTAATTCTCCTTCAACATTCCAAGCATTGATGAATAAAATATTCTGGCCCTACCAGTGAAAATTTATTATGGTCTTCTTTGATGATATCTTGATCTATAGTAAAACATGGTCTGAGCATCTCCAACATCTAGAGCTCACACTATAACTTATCTTTGACCATCATCTTTTTTCAAAATAGTCCAAATGTACTTTTGTCTAGGATGAAGTGGAGTATCTCAAGCATATTATTTCAACCCAAGGGGTTCAAGTGGATCCTAAGAAAATAGTTGCTATGATAAATTATCCATATCCTCAAACACTCAAGAGTCTCTGTGGTTTTTTGGGGCTCACTAGATACTATCATAATGTTGTCAAGGATTATGGGAATATTGCAGCTATATTTATAGCTATGTTGAAAAATGATGCTTTTACTTGGACACAAGCTACCGAGTGTGCATTTTAAACATTAAAACAAGCTATGTGTACTATACATATTCTTACTATGCCAAATTTTACCAAGACCTTCACTATCGAGAGTGATGCTTGTGGTAATGGACTAGGTGTTGTTATCCTCCAAGAATGATGCCCCATTGCATTCACAAGCAAAGCCCTTTTTGGCAAGAATTTAGTGCTCTCTACTTATGAGAAAGAAATGATGGCCATTTTACATGTAGTATAAAAGTGATAGCCATACCTATTGGGTAATCATTTTTGCATCAAAATTGATCACCAAAGTCTAAAATATTTCCTAGAATAATGGGTCTCTACCCCATCATAATATAAATGGGTTAGAAAACTCATGGGTTATGACTATGAGATAACTTACAAGAAGGGTAAAGATAATATTGTGGATGATGCTCTATCTCACATATTTGTAGATCAATCTTCCCTTTTAGATATTTCCATGCCTATTCTACATTGGTTGGACACTATACAAAAAGGGTATGTCAATGACTCCTCATTATCTAAAATCATTCAATAGTTAGCCACTAACCCCTCAGATGTACCACATTATTCCTAGGATGGTGCTTTTTTATGATACAAGGGTCATCTTATGCTTTCCCAGAGTACAGATCTATAACAACCTATATTCTATGAACTCCATTGTTCTCCTTCCATAGGGCACTCAGGGTTTCTAAAAAATTATGAGTAGGCATGATGCAACTTATTTTGGAAGGGAATGAAAAAGGCAATTCAATAGATGGTGGTTGAATGTGATACCTACCAACATAACAAGGGTGAGACAACACTCATCCCTAGGTTTCTCAAACCCTTACCCATACCTACCTATATTTGGATAGAAATTTCTATGGATTTCATTAAGGGACTCCCTAAATTTGGATGGAAAATGGTGATCTTGGTTGTGGTTGATCGCCTCTCCAAATATAGTCATTTTTGTGCCCTCAGCCACCCTTATACTACCTCCACATTTGCATAAATTTTCTTGGACCAAATTTTCCATATTCATGGCATTCCTCCATCCATTATCTCAAATCATGATGCAACCTTCACCAGCCATTTTTGGATAGAACTATTTTGACAGACTGGTACTTAGTTGAAGATGAGTTATGGGTATCATCCATGAATGGATGGCTAAACTGAAACTATTAACAAAGCTTGGAAAATTTCCTTAATTGATTCACCTTAAAACAATAACATAAATGGGAAAAGTGGCTCCCTCTCACTGAATGGTGGTACAATAACTCCTACCACACTTCAAAAAAAATGACTCCATATGAAACAGTCTATGGTCAAGTACCACCAGTGCTCCTACCATACAACCCCAATAGTTCATTAATTTAAGCGGTTGACATAATCCTTTAAACCTGGGATCAGATCCTCATTACCCTATGGGAAAATCTTCATATGACACAAAATTGAATGAAACAATAGGTAGATCAACACTATTTTGAGTATACTTTTCAAGTAGGTGATATGGTTTTTATTTGCCTACATCCCTAAAAACAACCCTCCTTAAAACTCAAATGGCATCATAAGTTAGCACCTAACTTCTATGGGCCCTATAGGGTTCTTTAGAAGATTGGGTCAGTTGCTTATAAGTTGGATCTCCCACCTTCTTCTTGAGTTCACCCTGTATTTCATGTCTCTTATCTGAATAAAGTTCTTGGCACAACCACCAGAGTGCAAACTATTTTACCAAAACTTGATAATGAAGGATCCATTCTTCTTGAGCTAGAGGCAATTTTGGATAGGCACACATGCAAACTTCACTCCCATTCCATCATTGAGGTTTTAATTCAGTGGGGTATCTCAGGTTAGCTTATTCATTGCCTTCCTTTATTTTTCAACCATCTTCTTTGCCTTCAAGATTTTGAGACTCATAACTATTTCAAAAGTAAACACTTGTCCTTTAGTTTATCCATCTTTGTTGACCTTAGTTGTACACTCTCTCCATTTTATGAGTTTTTGTTTTTATCATTTTTCATTCAAACTTGATGTACTAATGATCACTTGGATTTTTTTATGCCCTCACTATTTTGAAAGCAACCTCAACCAATGCTCTCACTGTTTTGTGAGCACATTCTCATTCCAAGTCATATATGTAAAACAAAATATGAATTATCAATTCAATTTATTAATAGATACTTGTTTATTATCTTTTAGTGTGGTTTTAGCCTAAACCATGCTCTTTCACTTGCATTATTTATTTATGTTAATACTTTTATGACTGTGAGTGTCATCCTCCTCTTTTCTTATGCACTCACCATTTTGTGAGACCATTCCCATTTTCATCTACAATTCAATCTTGTTTCTTATCATCAAATTTTTGTATCCTATATAATGAGAGAACTACATTTAGCTTGAAGTTTTCATTGGACCTCATGTCCATGGAACTATGTAGGGAACATCCATTTTCCTAGTGCATCTATAGTCAACTCAGTTACCCCCCTTCATTTTCATATATTCCCTCTATTTTTTTTTGTTTGTTTCATTATTTTATATAGTCTAGGGGTGATGTTTTCTATCTTGTTTGTGTTGATATTCCCTATATCCTAGGGGAAACCATTTTCCATCCTACCCTTTTCCATTGTTTCCCTATAACCTAGGGGTAACTTTTTACCATTTGTTCTTGTGTTGTTTTATCTATGTCATAGCTACCTAGTCTAGAAGTCACCCTATTTCCATGAGTAACACCTATATTACACATGCATGAACCATTTTTTTTTGTACTAACATTAGACATAGCCATTATTTGTATATTGTTATTTATTTAGCTTAATTCATTTACTTGTCTTTATGTGTATAGATTAGTTTGCTTATTACACTTTCTTTCCTTTGGATTGTTTATTTGTTTTGATTATTTTATTTGCTTATAGCCTTGTTTGTTTTTTTAATTTATATGTTTGTTTATTTTATATCTTTGTTTGTTTTGTATGTTTAGTTTTGTGTCATTTATTTTTTGTTTCTCTTGCCTTGTTTGTTTATTTTTATTTATTAGTGTTTTGTTGTTTTTTATTATGTGTTTCTTTTTTTTTATCTATTTTTTTCATTGTATTTTTTGAATTTTTGTTTCTTAGTTGCCATAGGGCTATTACATTTTGTTTACCCTTAAGACTTGATTATCCATATCATGTACATAGGTTGTAAATGTTTGCATTTAATCTTACACTTGGTTTATTTTTCATATTTACACTTTGGATTTGATTCTTCATATCTTATTCTTGTAGACACCCCATTTTGGCCACAACTAGCTTCCAACTAGATTTTAGATTGATTTCTAGCAAATAATGTAATTTAAGCCTAGGAATCACTGAATGTCCCAATTTTGTATGTACATCAAACACTAGTACTAAAAATTGTATTGAGGCATCCCTATTTGGGTTATTATCCTATACACAATAGTAACCTCTCACAAATTCATCTCTAGTCAACTTACGACCTAACAATGTGACATTTTGACCTTTGGACCCATCAAGTAGGGCACTCAAATAATTCCTAAAGTGAAAAAATGCTAAGAATAATTTATTTAAAAATCAAACCAAATTAAAGGCTTAAGTGGAATTTCCATGTGCAACTAGTGAAATTAAATTTTACAAAAAAAAAATTTAGTAAAAATGAGGTCATGATGACATCTATAGACACTATAATTTTGTATGTTATATATGATTTATTCGATGTCTTAAGGACCTCATTATTATTATATTATCTTAAATATCCTTATCTTAAAGTTTAATTTATTTATTGTTAGGTACTCGGTAATTTTTTTTACAAATTACCATTTTACCTCTCTAACCACCTAAATCTAATTACAACCCGTGAAATCATAACCCTTTAACCAACCTACCCATGTATAAACTTGTTCCTAATAACCCTATGCAATTAATCCTAAAATTTCCTATAGTTAGAATAGACTAATGTAGATAAAACCAATCCTCTGCTAAAAAGGGTGAATTATTGTTGATTCTCCCATGATCAACACTGATTCTCATGATCGGTGATAATATATTTATACACAACCAACCCTTTGGTTCAAGGAACATTAATTTTGAATCTTTAAATGTTACTTGTATTTTCTCAATATATTTAAGGAGAACCTTTGAACTACTTTGTCAAAATTCTACTACACCTAATCCACCTTCATCATCATGAATAAGGAGAATCACTTGCACCTATGGGAAGCATATAATTTAGTTTAGGGTACGTATTGTTTTAGTTATTTCATTTATTGTTTATATTATTATTTCTTCCTGCTTATCCCACTCTTAAAACATAATATATCTCTCTATTTTCCTTTGTCATTATCTTCTATCACCCTACAGCTTCCTTTTTTAAATAGTTATAGTATGAATAGAAATTGACACCGATTCATCTGAATCGACATCAATCCACTACACTATTTTTAAATCAGATCCTTTTAATCCTAAAACTCTATCTTAAATACTTTTTGATTTAGTCTTATATCTTTTTAAACATGGAATTAATGTGTAGATGACTCTACCTAGAATTGTGCATGACATCATTAATATTATTGATATGCCCATTGTATCTCAACCCTTTTCCACCGACCAACGTGATTAGCCTTCGAGTTAGCACTGACCAAATAGCTATTATAGAAAAGGATGTGAATGATGCTAAAACTTAGTAGGATGAATAATTTGCTTACATTGATATTTTATATGAAAATTAATTCATAGTCACTTTGTTATTGCATATTTATCTTTTGTAATTTTAGTGTTTGTTTATCCACTTAATTGTGAAAATAGTGAGTTGACATCCACTTGAGGAAGTTCATAACTTCTTGAGACTGGTTCCTAACTAGGCCACTCACCCATCTATCTATTAATTAATTATGTTTGAATTGTCTCTTTATATGCAAGTTATTCTTCCAAGCCAAAAATAAGTTCCCTCATTCGGTGGATTTGAGTAGTGTGCAACTATATTTGTATCTCCAAGTATTATTCATAACCCTGCATGTTTTTAAGTTTTTAGTAGAAAATTAAACTAAAAGGAAAAATGAAAAACTACTATAACATTTTGGCATGCCCAGTAGGACCCCTAAATTCTTATTATATTTCATTTTGAATTTATTCATTCATTTCCTTTTCTCTTGATTATTGTCTTAATTTAAAATAAAAATCTAAAATTATTTTTTAATCTCCCTTTGAATGTTTAAAAATAATTGCATCCATTCCTTGCTTACTTAGATAATTCACATAGAGTACTTATGGTGGATCAATTTATCATCAAAATAACTTATTTTCATAGATATACCAAACCACTTACACAATTAATTCATCAAACACTGACATAAGGGAACCAACTGGGATTTCATCACCTAGTGGTAACCTTCATCCCAACTATCCTACTTGGATTTCACCATAAGGGGGAGAACTAACTCAGTACATTAACTAAATATAAACTTTGGATATCAAGTATATACTATAAAATCACCTAACACCCTTATGCTATGGTGTGTGAAGTGAGGGTGTAGGCCCCAATACCAAGCCATGTATAAATTCTATTATAGAGATATTTTGAGCTTAAACAAACTTGAAACTATTTCTATATTACCATTTATTAGAACCCTCCTTAACCTTTTTCCTTATCACACTTTAAATTTAATTTCCTAAAAAAATAAAATCTTTATAGTTACATTTTTTAGTGCGTGTGCCTTTTTTTATCCACTAAAAACAAGATAATCAAAAAGACTAGTGTGTGCTTTTTGTTTTCATTTCTTGATTTTTCTTCATTGCTACATGGTTTTAATGTGATAGTAATCACTAAAGAAAAAAGAATCCCTAGCTTCATCCTCATCCATGAAGAACTCCTTGAGTCTTCCTACCTCACCTAAGTCTATGGGGAGGGTATTCCCTAGTTCTATACTCACGGAGATCCTAAATTTTTTACCATATTGGATAGTAATCCAACATGCTTAACCATTACCTTAGCACTTGAGCTATCTGCATTCCACTTTCTCCTCACAAAATTTTTTTTGAGAATGATTTTAGCATGCCTCTATATGAAAATTAAGGGTTTACTATAGCTATGGTGTCCTCCCTCAACAATCCTCCCCTGACAAGTTCTGATACTAACACTATGCAACCTTTAAGTAATCTTCTTCTAGTAACATCTAGTGGTCCATCCCCAACTAGTACTCAAGCTAAAAATATTACCTCACCTCAGCCTATGTTTACTCTACCCCTTACCACAACACCTCAGAACATAATGACCTCAATCCCAACAACTCTTCCACCCATTCAAACTAGTGTGGCTTTAAATCCCCAAACTTAGCCTTTGTAACAAGAGCTCATAAGTCAACCTAGTCAATATTATATACCATTGACCACCCAATACATATCTCCCTCACAATCTCTTGGGTCCACTTATATACCCTTATAATCCCCACAATATGTGGTGGCATCTCAACTAATTATGACTACTTAAATTGGTTACTCTTTACCATAGCCTTTTTTCCCTCTATTTCCTATCGATCAACATCTGTAACATAATGTTTTTTGGGTTATTCCTAAATATAATACCCAACCAAACCTTATGAATAAGATGGTGAATCTAGAAGCCTCTACATTTAGGCAACAAAATATGCTCACTTATGAGAAAATATGCAATGAACCCATTAACCTAATTGTCCCCATTAGACCACACCCTTTGCAATGGGAGCTTCTAAAATTTATGAAGTTTCATAATAAGGAAGATCCTTAGTAACACATTCAAGCATTTAGACACTTTTTATATTATATCCCATGATGATGCTCTTCTTTTTAGAACCTTTCCCATGTCACTAGCTGGACTAGCCTTAGATTGGTATAGTTTGATCCCTCAATATTCCCTATTCTCTTTTGGGTAGTTAGTCCATATTTTTTTAGAGCACTTTTCCATCAACATCATAAGAAAAGTAACCATCACTGACCTCTATACCATTAGATAATTTGATGATGAATCTATCACTAATTTCATGGGTAGATGGAGGAGTCTTATAAACTAGCTCACTTTTTTCCTTCTTCAACCCAAAAAAATTGAATTATTTTTGAGTTCATGTGTTAAACATATCTTAGCAATGTTACGGGTCTAATCCTTCAAAACTTTTGACAGGGACTTTTTGATGTCCCATAAACTAGAAATTTGAGGTTTAGAAGAAGGGAAAGTAAAGTTATATAGTAAAAACTTCAAACCTAATCCCTCTAAAAGGACTAATAATAAAAAACTAAATGCACTACTAATGTTTTAGTCTTAAAATTAACACCCATGTAGACAAAAATCTAATCCAAACCATCTACCTCTCAAGCAAAATCCCAAAAACAATTAACACATTTTCCTTCCTGATAGTATACACCCTTAGGAGAGTCTTATGATTTTGTCTTAGATAAGCTCTTAAAAGTGTCTATCATCAAAATTCATCTGATTATACCTCTTGATGACTCTCTCCCTAAACCTAGTTGGTTGAAGGAAAATGACTTTTGTAACTACCACCATGTAATAAGTCATGATGTCAATAGGTGTAGACATTTCAAGCGTCTAATACAAAACATTATTGATCAAGTGGAGTTATAATAGGTAACCCTAATGCTCTACCAAATCAATCTATAGACATATTGAGGTAGTCATTCCCTAACCATGCTTCCAAGTTTATTTATATATAGGCTAATTTTGGATCCACCTCAGATCATGAGACCCATGTGATTAGTATAATCCATGATCAACTTTTGACTAAAGAGGTTGGTAGTGATTCTATCTTTGATCTCCTTATAGGAGACACCTTCAAACCATCTAAATTAAGTAAATTTATTTCAAAAACTTACTCAATCTTTTTGGATCTCATTATTTGGGATCCTCTCAAGGAAACATTATATGAAAACATTCAAGATAATCAACTAGAAACAAAGGAGGAGAGAGATGTTAAATATAATGCTTGTTTAGACATCTTAGAAGATACACATACAACTCCTCATATCACCTCAACACCTAAATATAATATACCCATCCCCTCTAGCTTACTCATCATAAGGAGACTATTATGTTGCCTCAAACAAATCCAAGACCACTTCCCCTCATAACTTGGGAAGAGCTGACTCTTAGAGAAATTAAGGGGAAGCCTATAGGAATTATAAATAACAACCTTAGGTCATCATGAGAAAAATCCTTGTAACATCCTCCCATAAGGATTTAACTCCCTAAAGAGGATATCCCCACTACCTCTAATTAGATTTGAAGAGGGAAGGTGCCTCTGCCACCTATTTGAACTAAAGCATATATATTAGGACCTCATCCTTTAGAAAGACTAAAGGCCACCATTATAAAATCCTCTTCTAAAGAGCATGTACCATCACAAAGGGATCTTCCCACTATGATAATTCTAATACATAACCCTTTAAATCCCTACTTTCCATAGGGTCTACGTGTAAAATCTTATCTTAATCATAAAGTACTTATTATAGGGAACATTCAAACAACTAGTTCGAAGGATTAAATTTTGAAGTTGAATGCAACTTCTATACCAATGGCTCAGAAGATCAAAAAACCTAGTGAGGAATCATTGAAGGGATCTTACTCTAAGGTCATTAATCAACTTTTTCAAAACACCCTTATCATTCTACCACCCATAAAACATGTTAACCCCCATATTCAAAGACTAGTATGGTACTAGGAAAAGAAGAAATGTGCATATCATCGAATAACAGGACACGATACTAAAAGTTGTAATTCATTATAAGTTGTGGTCCAAACCTTATTATATGAAGATGATATTTTAATGAAATAATTTGATCATGACTATCCCCATAATCAAATTACTAGGGTCACATCCACCTCGATAACTAATATATTACCAACAATATCAGAATGAGCTTTAAAGGAAGATAAAATATATAATAAAGCTCAATAACAAATCCTCCTAAACCCTCTAGATTTAGATGAGTTTGAAAACATGAAAAATCCTCCTTTGTTTTAGATAGACATAATTCACATAGCTACGTGATCCCAGACCCAGGGCCATGAAACCTAAAATCATGATAAAACTAAAGTGACTATTACAAAATCTCTTGCTCCTACCATAAATATTCCTACAACACCCACCCCAAAACCTAAAATTTCTATTTTAGGAAAAGTGAAAAATAATAATGCTTTGGAATTGATATAGATATCCATTATAAAACCACTTCAACATCTCTTAGTCAAGATGTCTTTATATGAACTTTTCCAAAACTCTCTACAACATCATGAGGCTATGATAAAAGCTTTGAAAGATATCAAGATACAATCTAATGAACCCCAATGTTTATTGAATTTTATATCATCACTTTAAAATATGTCATCCATAACATTCCATGATTCTAAAATATCACCATTATAGCTTGATGACTAGGATCTGTTGCTAATTATCTCTAAAAAAATTAATTTGACCTAAATAAAATGAGTAATGATTGATAATGGAGCAAACATAAATATTATATTCTTTCATGCATTTAAAAAACTATAATTACGTAAAACTATTATAACATCCATTTTATGAGCATTCAATGATATTGTAGCCCATATATTAGGAATAATTATCCTTCCCATCCAAGTGCGCATACTTACTCTACCTAAGTTATTTTACATAATAGAAGGGGAGTTTCAATACAACATCATATTAGGATGTCCTTGGATACACACTATGCATTTCATCCCCTCCACCTTGAACTGATGTATTAAATTTGAACATGATGGTAAGATCCATAATGTCCCAACCGATCCCCATCCATTCAAAAATTTCAAACTTACCTTTTAACCAAATGACATCTTAATTATATTACAAAGCATGATATCATTATCATTCAATGAAGCATCATCTAGTATGATGATCCTTACATCAAATATTGCTGGCAAAGATTCCATTGATTCCTTGTTTTAATAGCTATCGATTCGAGAGTATCAGTTATTGATGGTCAAAACTCTCCCCACTCTCCAATAATATATGTGTGTAGATAAATAACATGTGTATTATCCTAATATAGGAGATATCATTCCCTTTGGTCTACCTTTTCTTTGCACTCATTTGATCTATGAGGGGATTGTTTAGCCTTCTTCAGGTCTTACTAATCAAACCCATGCCAAACCATTCACCTCAAAATTTTCATTACTAGATAAACCACACTTTATAAAAACATACCTACAATTATGTGCTTGGAAGGGTTTTGGCATAGGATGCTATGAACAAGGGTTGTATGATGTCATGTTAAGAGATTTTAGGAAACCCCACCAAAAGCATGGCTCGAGTTTTAACTAAAATCCCAAAACTACCTTAGAAGTTACTCTTCTACCTACTCTTAAAGAGGACATGCCTTCCTCACCATCCAACAACCCTAATATGATAAATGGAATTGTATACATTCCCCCAAACATGTTTTTAGTCAATGCCATCACTATAGAATCTATCATCTATCACCGAGATGGAGAGGTCAAAATTATTCCTCTTTCCTACCCAAACATGTTAGGGAAGGATTTTACCACCATACCTATTATTTAGTTATAGAATTATGATTCTATCTTAACTTATTTAGGCATATAAAACTCCCATATATTCAATTCTCTTTCATCTAAAACCTCTAGTCTATTAAATGAA
Source organism: Torreya grandis (assembly GCA_037957365.1). NCBI lineage: Eukaryota > Viridiplantae > Streptophyta > Pinopsida > Cupressales > Taxaceae > Torreya > Torreya grandis. The sequence continues at coordinate 2,802,599 of JARHVA010000812.1, read as the reverse complement.
ACTCTTATCGATATTAACATAGGATCTCATGAAACTTTGTGAACTATTAAGGTCATTAAATCTTTAAATCCTTAGGAGCACCAAGATTTCACTACATTTATGAAAAATTATAGTGAGGCATTTGTTTCATCCTATAGTGACATGCTTGGTATTGACCCTGTTATTGTCATCCACAACATTGTCACCTTCCCCAACGTCAATCTTATAAATTAAAAACTTTGAAAGATGCACCCTCACAATGTAATATTAGTCAAGGAAGATTTAAAATGTATCTTATCCATCAAATTTATCCAACCTATTGATTACCCTCAATGGGTATCTAATATCATCCTTGTCACAAAGCCCATAGGAGGACTACGCCTTTGTATTGATTTTTGTGACCTTAATCTCACTTGTCCTAAGGATGATTTACCTCTCCCTAATATTGACCAATTGTTTAACTAAATAGTTATCCAAGAAATGTTTTCACTTATGGATGGTTTTTTAGATACAATAAGATCCTTATTGTTTTAGAAGATCAACATAAGACTTCATTTATTACTCCCTGGGGGACCTTATTCTATCGGGTTATGCCTTTTGTCTTAAAGAATGTTAGGGCCACCTATCAAAGGGCCATGACTTATTTCTTCCATGATATAATCCATAAAATCATTAAATATTATGTAGATGATCTCCTTGGTAAGTAAAAACTATGAAAAGACCATCTTTAGGTACTTAAAATAATCTTTGCTCACCTAATCTACTTTCATGTCCATCTCAATTCAAAGAAATGCATTTTTGGGGTTTTGATGGGCAAGATTTTAAGCTTTATTGTCTCTATTTGAGGGATAAAATTTGACCCAACTAAGATCAAAACCATTATATAAATACAACCCCCATCTTATCTTAAGCAACTTCATAGTTTACAAGGAAAATTGTAGTCCATTCATCATTTTGTCTCCCAGTTATTTGATTGATGTCAACCCTTCCATCACATCCTAAGTAAATATACCCAATTTAATTTTGACTTTGGATATTAGGAGGCCTTTGATGCTTTAAAAGGCTATCTTCTTTCACCACTAGTTATTAGTCCTCCCAAGGAAGGGAAACCTTTCTTCTTATATATTTTAGTGATGGACCATGCTATAGGATCAATGCTTGCCCATTGTGATGAGAAATATAAAGATAAAATTATTTATTATACTAGTCGCACACTCATTGAATATGAGGCATGATATTCACATATAAAAAGGTTATGCGTAGCTCTGATCTTTGTAGCTTCTAAGCTTCACCATTATCTACTCAATCACAAAACCTATGTGATCACAAACATTAATCCCCTGAAGTTTATGCATTCAAAACCTTATCAGAATTAGTGAATGGCCAAATGGCTCATGCTTTTGGTGAAATTTGATCTTGAGTTTATCCACAAAAAATCAATTAAAGGTCAGATCATTACTAATTAGCTTGTTGAGGCACCTTTTGCTAATAATCATCTAATTAATTATGAACTCCTAAATGAATCCATAGCCTCCATATCTTAAATATATTTGTAATATCAAATGAATCTATTAATTAAATGGATCCAAGTGTGATCATGGTGGGGTAGATAGAATTATCCTAATCCCTCTTGCAGGGACACCTATATCTTTATATTTTAAGTTTGATTTTGACTACACTAATAATATTATAGAGTATGAGGCTTTGATCATAGGTCCCAAAACCACTTTGAATTTAGTTATTAAAACACTTAATATCTATGGTGATTCCCAACTTGTGGTTAATCAGATTAAGGGCATATATCAATGTAAAAAGGATATGCTTCATAAGTATAAGACCTTGGCTGATCAATTACTAGCTAATTTTGAGCATTATGTTATCTAAGCCATTCTGTAGTCAACTAATAAGTTTATGGATACCATGAATTATTTGGCCTCATTTATTCCATCTTCATCTTAGGAGTCTAAGTTATTTGTCCTCATCCACAAGGTTAATCAACCTTATTTTACCAAAATTGATCTTCCCTCCATCCACAGTGTAAAAGAAAACCCATTATATCTTTGGTACATGTAAATATTTGATTATTTATCAAGAAATATTATAACTCTAAATTTATCAAGAAATGGAAAGTGAGCTTTCTAGCATCACATCACATATTTTGTCATATTAGGGGGTGTTCTCTTTAAGCATGGTTTTGATGGTATCCTTCTTCATTATCTCCAAAATCATGAAGCTATCCTCGTTATCAAAGAAGCTCATGATGGGTCATGTGGTGGACATTTTAATGGTCACACCATCACTAAGATAATCTTATGATTGGGCTATTAATGGCCCACTTTAAATTAGGATTGTTGCAAGTATGTGAAAAAATGCATAAAATTCCATCAACATGCCAACCAATCAAATGTTCCTAGTCATGCATTACAGGTAGCACAAGAATTTTGGCCATTTTTCCAATGGGGGCTCAATCTTATAGGCTCAATAAATCCTAAATCTTCCCAACATCATGGATTTATCATTACTACCACTAAATATTTCACTAAGTGGGTGGAGGTTATTCCTCTTATCTCAACCAAAGCCAACAAAATTATGGAATTCATTAATCAACATATTATTTTTCACTTTAGTTTTTCTCATAAGATTATCATAGATAATGGAAAATCTTTTTTAAAAAAAAGGTTCAAGATCTCTATGACTCTTTTAAATTTAAGCTAAGATTATGCTTGGCATACTATCCTTAAGCTAATGGGTAGGTTGAGGCATCCAATAAAACTCTTATCAAAATACTAACTAAATTCATTAATGAAGCAAGAAGGAACTGAAATATTCATGTTACCTTTGCCTTATGGGCTTATCAAACTAGTATTTGAACCCCTCTGGGTACTACTCCTTTTTCTTTAGTTTATGGTATTGAAGTTATACTTCCTCTTGAGGTTCAGATTCCTTCCCTTTTCATCTCCCTTAAAGATATCATTTTTGAGGATGACTTTCATCAAGAGTGACTAGCCCATCTTGAACTCTTGAATGAATTTCAGTTAGATACCCTTTCCATCTCTATGTAAATCAGGAATGAATAAAGCATGCCTATAATAAACATCTAAAAGAACATGAATTTAATATTGGAAAACTTGTCTTAAAATAAATTCAACATGTCACTAATATGGAAAAGAGCAAATGAGGAAAATTTTCTCTAAATTGGCTTGGACCATATATTATCACCCATAAATATGGACTTGAGGCATACCATTTAGCCTCTCTTGATGTAAAATTATAACAAGAACCTCTTAATGCATTGAATTTGCATCTTTTCCACTGTTAATAAGTCTTAATCACCTTGGTCAACCTATTTTATTTCCTTTTTGGTTTGATTAAGGATAAAACCATATCCCTTTCATTCTTATACCAAATAATGATATATAGAAGCATGTGGTTATCTGACAAAATTTTCTATTATAACCTTAAAAATGAATACCCTAGCTCTATTCATAACACACTTTAGTTGGAAAAGCTCCACCTATAATGGGAAGGAGATCTAAATAATTATTTCCTAAAGTTCCTCCCTATCACATCAGTAGTAAGAGTATCATCTTGTGAAACAAAGCTTTGGGGAACTATTCTAGGATGCCTTAAGCCAATCCATAAAGAAATAATAATGTTACGATAAAAAACTAAGCAAATAAAAGAATCTATAAAATAGGCAAAAATAATAGATTGATCCCTTGAAGGAAAACTATTATATATATATATATATATATATATATATATATATATATATATATATATATATATATATATATATATATATATATCAAAAGTGCAAAATTCTCCCTCGAAGGATAGTTGATTCAAAAATCATCTCTCAAAATATAGACCACTCCCTCAAAGGATGGCTATCATGCATGAAATATCCCAAGACAGCTTCCTGTATTGATCAACTTTATTTAAATTAGTAGGCTTCCTGCATTGATCAGTCTATACGGATTAGCATGAAAGGATCTTAGGGTTGGCCTTAATTTTGGGTATACAAGATGAAATCATCTTCTTCTTACAAAATCAGCTTTTTATCAAAATCCTACATCAAATCCCTAAAAAATTCCATCTCAAACCAATAGATCTTGAACTTAGTTAACCTAAGGTTGTTGGGGTATTTATTAATAGTCAATTAAGGATGCACATTAATCTATTTCAAGAGGTTTTTTTGGGTTATGGCATAAGCTAGTAGAAATCAATAAAACCTTTGTTTCTCTTTATCCTAACTAAATCAAAATTATTCTAATCAATTATCTAAAAATAGGCTTGCCACATATATCCTAATCAAAGTATATATATAGTAATCTAAAATACATAATCTAATCACATCACATAAATCCATAATTCATATTATAATCTAATAAATAATCTAATCCACATCCATAGTAACATAATCCATAAATGTTTTAATGTAAATCCATAACATTTAATCCATAGAATTTGTAATCCATAATACATAATATAATCTAATAAATAATATAATCCACATCCACAGTAACATAATCATGATCCATAAACATTTTAATAATCCATAACATTTAAAAACCATAATAAATATATCACATCATCTAATTAGCTAAATCCATAGTCACATAATCTAAATACAAAACATCCTAGAATTAACTCTATGATACATAACATTTTCAAATCCATAATCTAATAAAGTCCGTAAAACATAAAAATAATCATCACAACTCATAATCAAAATCATGTATCTCTATATATAAATGTTCAAGTGTAAATCATAAATCTTTATATACAAAGTGTGTGGTTCTCTGGCTAATACAATAGATATAAAAATGAGTTACTCTATAAAATAGAGACAACTCAAATGGATACTACCAATACTTCCACCACTTCCTCCACTCCCATATCCTCCTCTATATATCTTTTGATCTCTCTCACAAGATGCATTCCTTGTGCTGACTGAACCTATGTTCATCTATCTAGAGGATTTACCCTATGTGGCCAAATGGGTGGTATTCCCTATAATCTTTAGATATAAATCTAGTATAATATAATCATAATATTGCATCTCAACTTTTAACTCCCAATACTTATCTACACTCATAGTACCTACCTACCCTGTGCTTGGTCTAGACACACCTAAAACTATTTGCCCTAAGGAGGTTCCATCCCAATTATAAATTATCCCTCTCTAGATAGTATTGGTCTCGAGTCTTAATTGATAGATCATGACTTATTTGTAGGGTATCATAATGAACCTGTAGCACATCTAATCTAGTCCAAGGACCATCTTTCTCCATCTTCATGGTAGTGAGTGCCCCCTGTGCAATGGTTACCTATCCCTGTAATGCAATATATTAGGCTCTTAATGTAACCCACTCAATAATAATCTCTATACTATTTATCTCCTCCTCCTCTCCTCCCTCCTCTCCCCTCTCTCCCTCTCTCCCTCCTCTCCTATCTCTCCTTCCTCTGCCATCTACTCCTCCTCTCCTCATCCTCTCCTTTGCTACATCCCACATCTACCCATTTGCTCCCTCTTGTCAAAGTCACACCACCCTATCCTACTTGGCATCCAACTACCCTACCCACCATAATAATAATTTTGGGGTATACCCTACATCATTTACATATACACTTACTACCTCCTACCAAAATATCTATAGTATCTAGCTCCAAGAGTCTAATCTCTATCTCATCTCATCTGTACAAATATAGGGCCAATGGTACTTGTATCAATCTAAAATATCTCTTCACCCTCCCAAAATGGAAAAATTCCATGTAGTTTATCCTCCCCCCTCTAAGCCACATCTCCCTTTTAATATTTACTTACTTGACCTCTATCCTGGGCCATGCAAGGAATTTGATGTAAGGCTTCCAAATGACATCCCCATCTTATATCCCCTCAATGAATCCTTTATAGTATGCCAGGTCCCAAGTCACACCATTTTTATAAGCTTGTAACAAATCTTCTTTCCATCAAAAGAAGGAAATACTATAGTCAGTCTCATACCAACGTATATATGGGGTACCAATAGGTCACACCACCTTGATGTGCTCATAGGCCCAACACTATAAAATAATGATCACATCTAAACCATATCTCCTCTAGGTCTTTAACCCCCATAATTCCTTATATACCTGCACTAGTAATGTTGGGGCTCATGAAAATATTGTTTGATGTTCCAACATGTTCATAATAACACTTGTAAGGCTCTATGAGAACTTACCTCCTCCTGAGTTTGAGAGAGTGTATCATGAGATGGATAACATCATCATCATCATCAGTACTCCACTCCCCTCTACATCTACCTCATATAATACCTTAAACATAAATCTTGCTACTATGAAGGTAATGTCTACATCATCTCCACCATATAGCCATGTCAATGGTACTACATAACCTCACTCATCCATAGGTATAATAGTAGCTCCCTATACTAGAATTCATAGTGTCTTATAAATATTATCCTCGATGATAGTCATTTCCCTTATAGGCAACCAAAATTTCTTCATGGTCATATTCCATCACTCTATAAATGCAACCAATAGGTTCGTGTCTCAATATCTTTAAGTGCACATCTTAAAGGGTACATTGAGAAATGGGTGGGTAGACCATTGGTGCTTCATAAGATTGTTTTCCATTTTACCACTTATCATCTACATACTCATCTCCTAAAAATCATTTACCCTAAGCTTATTCTTCTCAGCCTTACCCATTCCAGCCATTTGTCATGCTTTATCCTCCTTGTTCTTACCTTGACCTCCTTTCAACCAATTGACTGTATTAGGTTGATTAGGTTGACCTTGTACTATTTAAGGGTATTTCTCATTAGGAGTTTTATCAACCCTTTAGTCAACCTAACTTAGGACCTAGTGATTTATCCCTCGAAAACATATAGGGTGGACTAGGTCGACCCTATATAGTTGACATATTTGGAAGGATTTAGGGAAATATCTGCCTATATATACAAGTTTATTTCCAACCATTTGTAAGAAGAGAATAAAAAAATAAGTATGAATGAACATCTACTTATTGACAATTCTACTTTAGGTAAAGCTTAGGGTCCCATAATTTATTTGGAGATATCTTATCTTGTGGAGAAGTCTTTTAGATACATAGATAGGTTGTGTAGCTTAGAGCTGGTCTGTCTTTCTTATCCTTACATACCACAAAAATCTCTTGTGAAGAACCTTTGTCAAGGGAGATATTGAGGCTCAGTAGGTTCAATTTCAAAGGTAAGTATTCCTAACTTTATTTCTCCTTTATAAGAGTAGATAGATAATATAGTTGTGCTTCTCTCCCATGCATTAAGATTTTGTATACATTGATGTGAGTGTATGTCTTCTATGCATGTTTAGTTTAGTTTGTTTTATTTCTAACCCCCACTTTATGCCATAAGATTTGATTTGCACTAGATTAGATTTACTTTCTTGTTATTAGATATAGAGTGAAAATTAAACCTATGACTCTTTTAGGGTTATTGCATGATTATTTTATAATGTAGGATTTGGAACCTTTCCTAGCATGGTGTATTGTGATAAGTGATCCCCTAATCGGGTCTAGCATATCCCCATATTGATCATGATCTCACTTAACAAATGTATTTCCAATCAAAAGTTTAGGTATGTTCTATCTTCTCTGAGCTAGGATTAATTTATAAACATGACATATTTTTGATTGCATACATTATAGTAAACTCAACGTGAATCCTTCCCACCATTGGTTGGATTGTTTTCACATTTCCATTTTGTTTCTTTCTTATTATCAATAGCTTCTCTTTGGCTTGACCTTCATAATATAATCTGGTGAACCTAACATGAACTAACCCCTACAAGATTTGTTTACCTTTTTTTCATTTATTTCATTCTTTAATCATTATTTTTATCATATATTTGTCATATTGGATTGACTCTATTGACCCAGAATCTAACTTCTATACACAAAATCTTAGGTACAGGCTATTGGATCAGCCCAATCAACCTAGTATAGTTTTCATCTTCTTAGACATCCTGTCCAGACTACTAGGTTGACCCAATCAACCCTATACATTTTTAGGCATTTAGCAACAAGTTTTTCTAAAGCTTGATCAACCCAGTCAACCCAATTGGAAGAATTTGTAAGCATATATCAAGGTTCATGAATAATAATATTCATTATTTACATATCTAATTCACCAAGGTGTAGACACCGAAATCGTGTTGACTCCCCTGGTCATTCCCCGTCTTATTCTTCTTCGCCTATTGAACCCTTGCCGATCACTTGTTCCACCAACCTTGACCCTGGCAGCATGTAAAGATGAGCACAGAGCAAAAGGTAGACTCTATCCCCATTATGCATCTGCCGACAATAGTCTTTACCCGGCCGATGTCGCCGACGTCGGTCACCTATCGGCCGACGTCGGCAATCCTGCCGACGTCGGTCACCTTCCCCTTGTCCGTTATCAGTTACCATTCAGTTTCTCGAAACGGTTGAAGAACCGTCTCTGGAACCGTCCCCATCCCCCGCCTTCATCAACCTCCACCAACCATTCGAGACGAGATCCCGAACGCTATTTGAAACGCTGATCAACCAACCTGCGAATTCCTCCATCAACCTGTGAACTCCGACATCAACACTACGACATCAACACTCTCGACATCAATCAATCTGCATTCAATCCGACTCCAACTATGGCTTTCATCGCATCTTCTGGCAGGTAAGTATTATTCCATTTATTTCATTTCTTTCTTAGTTATTATTTATCAGTTCTGTCATCCCTGCCTCTGTCCAGACTAAAACCCCCCAAACTCTGTTCAGACCTGTCTCGACTCTCCCAGACCCTGTCCTGACTCTCCCAGACCCTGTCCCGCCTCTCTCAGACCTTGCCCAGACCCTGTCCCGACTCTCCCAGACCCTGTCCCGAACCTGTTCAGACTTTTCCAAAACCTGCCCCTACCGACGCCGGTCACTACCCCGACCGACGACGGCATCTTAACCGACGTCGGCACATTCCCTAACCGATGCCAGCACCACAGAGACCGACGCCGGCGACTGTGCAGAACAGTGTTGCATATCAGGTACGCATCTTTTATTTTTTGTCATTTATTTCTGTTATTTTATCTCTCATTATTATCTACTTTCATCCAATATTCTACTTTTTTTTATCAGTGGGTTGATATCCTTCTAGGGAGTCTTCGTACTTCCAGGATCGGGCATTCGCCTGACAACCCACTATATCTTTGACTAACGTTTTTCTGTGTTTTAGCCTTTTCTTCGCAGGTGTCATTCCTCCACAGTAAAAGAGGAGAATCTTTCAACGTCTGATTTTGGTGTGCACGACTTTATCAGGTACTTCTAGCCTTGACCATCTTTTAGTTTCTTATTTCTTCTTTGAATGTAGAAAGCAATTTTGCATAGAAACACAAGGTTCCTTTATATCTCTCTATCTCTTTCTTTATTATCTTTCCTTTTACATTTTATAGTCTTCAAAACTACCTTTGCACAATGAACTAAATCGACCTTGTTGATGTAGTTTTATCTTCTATGTGTTGTTTAGATAGTTGGGTTAAGTTTGCCAACCCTATTCATTTTTAAACCTTTCTTCCACAGTACAGGCTCACCTCTATTCTATATTTTGTGTATACACTATTGACTATATCAACATTGTACCTTATTTCAAACTTAGAATTAACCTTATATGCTAGTAATTAATTCACACTTTATTTTCTAGTTGCTTGCATGCTTAGAATAGATCACATAGATTAATTAGGTGGTTTTAAATTAATCATTTAATTTCACTATTTTATATTTTAAGCACACATGACCAAATCATAAAATCTAAACAAGTATTTTTTTAACATTTGTCTACCCAAGGCCAACCTACTTAGATTTCATCACCAAGGGGGAAGTTGACTTGATACTCTAGTCAAGTATAAAGCATGGTTAATGGTATAATATAGCTAATCATCTAACACCCTTACCAATATGGTGTGTGAATTGAGGGGGTAGGCCCCAATACCAAGCCTGTATCATTGCCACTAAAATCCCTTTAAGCCCAAACTACTTGAAACCATCCTTAGATTGGATTTTTAGTTCCTTGCTTATATCCAAATTCCCATCACATTTAAAATCATATCTTAATAATCTCATAAACATGTTGACCAATTATTTAACTCTTTACTTTCCAATTTGATTTCTTGCTCTTTGCTCAATTATATTTTTTATTGCAAAAACTTGCATTAGCCAATGTTGGTACAAAGTTTTATGTTGAGTACTTCAATAATATTGGCTAACAATTATCAAATTAACTATTTGTTTCCTTTCATATTTTCATTTTCAAATTACTTTAAAAAGTTATGTTTTTTTAGTTCACACATTTGTTATAGGCTTTTTAAATTTCCCTCTCTATTGTACTGGATCAACCCAATCAACCTTGTACCTTTTTCTAGCCTCTTTTCACTATCATAGATCGACCCAATAGACCCTATATAGTTTATAGGCCCTATTTCCTCTTTTTCCAATCCATGTTCATTATACTAGATTGACCTAGTTGACCGTATACAGTTTGTAGACCTTATTTTTGTTTTAGGTCAACCTAATCAACCCTGTATTGTTTCTGTCATCCCCTATTTTCTTGCTTTTTCATCTCTCTTTCCTACCCTTCATCATGGAATTTATGATTGATGATAATACTAAGTTATAGTCAATAAACATGATGGATTTTACCAACCCTCATAGGGTCTCCCGTAGACAGAGTAACGCTCCTCTTTTAGATGCTAGTAATATTCATATTGCCACTTGTACAATGAACTATGAGACCCCTCCTAATAACTCTTCATAGCATAATCCTCTCTTCTCATTAGAAAACCAACCCAAATTAGAGTATGCACCTAAAATGCTCTTCTTTATCTCTAAATTTCCTCAACACCAAGGAAAAGATCCTTCTACTATTTACAATCTTATGATTAGTGGTCAAGTTAAAGAGCATCATTCACCTACTCCTACATTCTCAACTAGATTTGGGGGTACCACTTTCTTTGATTCTTAGCTTCTTCTTTTGATTATAACCCTTTCTCATACCATGAATTATTCTCTAAATTATTCCACCTTCATGCCTAATATATCCACTAACATGGCAAGTTCTACATCTAGTGGGGCTCTCATGAGATTCACTATCCTTAATCCTTCCACTAGTGTTTTGTTTTCTACCCAAGGTAATCATGCTACTAGTGCTTTTTCTTCTCAACCATTCACTAGTCCATATTTTGATACACAAGTAAATTTTGACACTTGTGCCTCACATTCTCATAATTCCTTTCAAGCTCCTATCAACACCAATAGTGGTACCCAAGCCACTAATACCAACTCTAATTCTTATAAAAATACTAATCAAACACACCAAATATTATTATAAACACTTAATCAAATTAATACCATTCAAGCTCTTAAAACAAATCAAATGATGAGAATGCAAAACCACATTTTTCATCTTCAATCTTATCCTCAACTGATAGCTTGAGGCACACAAAACTATAATGTTCCACCTCCTCCTCTTTGAGATTGTTAAAGAAATCTCATTCCTCAACCTCCTTTGGTCAATAAAAATATTAATCATCTCTAAAATAAACCTCTCACCACTCAAATTATTAACATTGATATTGGAGGTATCACATCTAAAATTTCTTATAATAGATCTATCGATCCCACCCTTCATCTTAAAACATTTGGAAATTTTATATAAGGATTAGATCAAATTGAACAACTTCATTGCTACCAAACTCTTAGCCAAAACTCTCACAGGTGATGCCTTGGATTGGTAAAAACAAATTAGAACTCATTACATTACTTGTTTGGAGGATTTAGTGAATGCTTTAGCTAAAGAATTCTAAACTAGTGATCTTCCTAAAAACACTTTGGCCCACTTCATAAATTGTAAACAACTTGAAAATGAAACTGCTTAAGCCTTTACTAAAAGGTGGAAAACCTTGTCAAACAAATATGAACATAACATGGTTAATGATAATCTTTTTCATCTCATTACCAATTCCCTTTTCCTAAACTTCAATATTAGGTCCACACTCTCTCCATGTACCTTAGAGGAGGCTATTGACCAAGCTAAATGATAAGATTTCTATATGCATCAATTCGAGCCCCACCAACCTTCTATGGGTCCTCATCTCTTACTTAAGAAAAAAAATCATAATGTTACCAATGATGGTGTTATAGATTCTTGTGACACCATTCACAATTCTTAAGCTATCATTCCTACCCCTTCATCATAACCTACTCCCCCTCTTCAATAATATACCAATCCTCACTTATCTACACCAAACAACAATAATGTTCATAAACCTCTATCCTCATTTGAATTGATTAATCATATACCAATGCCTCTTCCATAATATATTGACCCTACTCATCCTATGAAATCTTAGTATGATCCTAACAAGTTTTATTGGTTTCATGCTAGTTGGGGTCATTCTCATGAGACCTATAGACAACTTCATAATTTAGCTATGGACTTTCTTCTTGGTCCTAATTTTGATCATAATTCAATCATTATAAAGTGTCAACCAGCTTATGAAATTAATTTCAAGGATTATGAATCACATGACAAAACTCAAGCCTTAAATTAAGCCAATGCTCATTTATCTATCCACACAGACCCTCTTCCTAATCATCAACCTATTCAAGATAATCAAGACAAAACCACCCCTTCCACTAGTAATGTAGAAAGTCTTGTTGAACCCATTTCTAAAGAGAATGTGGTTAACATGACTAATATGTGAAGGTTGGTTGCTTTTATCGATTCACAACCTATCCACACTCCTACTTCATCTAGAACATATCATGTTATCCAGGATTCTTCTCTAACTCATTTAAATGCATTGGGGTAAGATGACCTTATTACTTTTGATGCTTCAATTTCTAATTCTCCCTTAAATAACACTTCCCATTCTATTTTTACCACTCTTCCATCATCTTATAAAACCAATGATACTCAAATTTATACTAAAAATTCTTCTACCAATTCTCAAAATCAACTTGAACCATATAACTTATCATCACAACATAATTTACAACCTTTTTCTACGACTTCTACTTCCTATCAACATAATATCCAATGAACTTTGGATCCTCCTTCTGAGGACCTCCTTAATCATTATGCACCTATATCTAACAACATTATTATGGGTTATGATGAGTGGGATCCCATTGTGGAACTCAGTAATCTCTCATCCCAAATTCCATTCCTTGAGATTATGAGGACTTATCCACATCATAAAAATCATCTTATGCAAATATTATTTGAGATGAATGTCCTTCATCCTCCCCTAGTAGGATAAGAGATAACCTTATCTAAATCTAAGGATAGTATATTATAATAATGTGAAGAGATGTCTATCAGCATTGATGAAACTATATACACTTCTCTTTCCTTGAAATTTCCCTTAGCTTTTATGATTCTAGATGAGATTTACTTTGTGTGGATGATCCTACCTTATTCATTAGTTTTCAAATAAGCGATATCTAGGTTAGGAGTGCATTGATTGATGAGGGTTCTAGTACCTACATTACCTCTCTTAATTTCATTAAAACCCTTAGATATTTAGAATGCAATCTCAAGTCTACACGTAACATCTTCTAAGGATATGATATAAGGAAAATGTCTCTTCTAGGTTGTGTATGTCTTCCCATTACCATCCCACATGTCATCATTCATGTGAATTTGATGATCTTTAACTTTCCCCTTTCTTATAACATCTTTCTTGGTAGGCCATGGACTCACCGTATGATAGTTGTTACTTCTTTCGCCTACCAATGCATTAAATTTCCTCATAATGGAACCATTTTTAGGATTTAGGGTGACACTAACCCTTGTAATTTTAAACAATTCCAATATCATGGTGTGTTCAAGATTCCTACTCTTTAACCTTTGCCCAACATTCCATTTTGTGAGTCTTAGCATCTTAATCTTCCTGTTAATTCAACCTAAGGTTATAATGGGCATCCCAAACTCATTGGGAACATTCCCCCTAACCTCTTATATTTTGATGATGATGAGACTAATGAGATTAACCTAAAGATTAAAACTTTTTATCTCTCACCTCATCTCATCTTTCAGCTTCCTTCTTCCTTACAACATCATTTCACAATCCTCCTTGTGATGATATTCCCATAGTCTTGACCAAGATTCGGCCTTCTATTCACCACACTTCCTTGGATGATAAGGTTATCCTTAATTGTGTCATTAATATTCATACCCTAGATTATGATGATGGTTATTCCTTAGATGATTCATTATTACGTAGTCTTATACAGGCTCATGATGCCAAGATTATTCATTATCATTATTCTTTACTTCAGTCTTTTCATGTATCTTCTTATCTTCCTTCATTTAAAGTTCCTAATTTTATTATTTTCCCTATTTATCATAGGGTATAGATGGTGCCAATACCTCTAGTTTCTAAAGAGCCTCATAGGAGTATGCTCATGGATCATTCTATGACTGGACCTTACCATTTTCCTAGTTTCCCTAATCACCATAGTTGGTTTACTCCTAAGATTAGTGTGACCCTCTTTAGACCTGTTGTAGATCCTGTTCCTCCCTCAATAGAGCCTTTATCAGAGCCCATTCCTACTCTCACCATAGTTTATCCTCTTCCTCATCCTATTATAGTTGAGTTTGTTCCCGCTCTTGTTCTTACTGAGCCTACCCCTGCTTCTCATCCCATTGCTCCTTTCATTAAGCCTAGTTCCATTCTTCCTCCATCATCACCTTCTCTTGGTAATGGTTTTCTTCCCTTGACTAAGATGGCTCCATTACCCACAAAATGGGTTGATGAGTGTTCTCCAACTTCTTCCACTCCTATTATATCTCCTTTTATGAGTTCTTCTCCTAAGACCAATCACAAACATATATGTTACTTCCATGGGATGGATAATCATTCTTCTACCCATTATCACAAGTTATGATAATATATCAACACTTTACATCCTTCCTCTTCTACCTTAGACAAAGTCAGACCTCCTCTAAAGTTTCTACCTGAATATATACCTAAGTATGGTGAGGTGTATTGTTTGTGGCACCCATCACATAGATCATTATTGCATCCTTCAATAATACCTTAAATATCACCTTATAGCTATTTTTAAACCTTATTTTTTTCCTCCCATAGGTTTTTCCCACAATAAGACTCCTCCTTCTCCCATGGATCCACTTCTAGTTATTATATCCCATCCTATGGTACCTTCCTCACCTTCTATGCCTCCACCCATGATTCTTTCACATGTAACCTTCTCTCACCTATGGATCCTTCCCCACCTATGAGTCCCTTACCTATGGATCCTTCTCCATTGGTTATTCTTGCATCTCCCATTCTCCTGAACATCCCTTGCCTAACTTCCTCATCATGATCCTTTGAGAATTCATACTTTTTTAGTTAAGGAGATATTAAGAGAAGTCTTTTCCCAATTTTCATTGAAGATTGATGAGACATTATCAATAGTTCATATACAACTTCATAGATATTTATCTGATGTCTTAGATAATGTTTATGGGAAAATTTATTAGTACTTATGAGCACATGCATGGTGCCTTTACATTTACATTTTTATTGGATGTGTGCTCCAATTTCATTCTTATCTATCTGTTATATCATTTGACACTATGTCAAATTAATATTTTTCTTATATAGTGATTCTTTACTTTTTGGTACTATATCTTGATTATAATATCATTTATATTTGCATATGATTATCTTTCTTTATCATTTATTTCTATTTATTTCTTGAGTTTTTCTCAAAACTCTCTTCTTGTGTCTTCATGATTGTTTTCTTTCTTATCTCTACTTTTCATAGATAATTCTCATTGTGACTTGGTTATACAAACCCTATTCCCTTTGGTTCTTGTCTCCTTTTACCATGTACAAGTGTCCCTATGGATGTTAATCCATCTTTCTACAATACATGGATGTTATGTCAATGTAACCACCATGTCAAAGTAGGAATGGTGATAAATATGAGGATCACTAAACACAAACAACACACTCTATAATACTAGGTAAAATGATGAACCTAAGGAAGCATTGAATAAAAACCCTCTCTAAATGTTGAACTCAAAGAAGATGTCAATGAAATTATCTAAAAAATGGACTAAAAATGGTGAGAAGTGAGCCCAAATACTGGTGGTGATGTAAATGGTGTCACCACACAAAATTCATCAAGAATGCCATTTAGACATAAAAATACACATATAGGTTCTGGTAAATAAAGTGCCTGGATAAGATACCATGTACAAAGGAGGAATCTAGAAAATACTCAAAAACGGTGCAAACAAAAAACACACAACTAATAAACAAGGAGCTCAAACACTAAGGATAAAAAATAAAGATCTACACCACACCCCCCATACAACTGACTGGGTGGAGTGATGTAAAAAAATCTATATGAGTGGGATGAATCCACTATTCGAACACTAACACACTGACATTGTATACACTAAAATAGTTCCATATCATGATAAAAGAGACTTCTAAACTGTTGAATAAGACAAGATGACAATGGGATTCATTATAATAGCTACACTTCAAGGTGTAGGATACTATTAATCATCAAAAAAATGGTGTCAAAGATATAAATAAAATATCTCAAGAAGATGGCCCTGGTGGTGATGTGATAAATTAGAAACTGAATTAGTAAAGGGTGCACAAACTAAGGTACACACATGTGAAAGTAGACTAGGTTGTAAAAGGAAACCCCCATGGTACATTATAATTTAGTGCGAGTACAATATATCTCAAAAAACACCAAATGAAAATAAATAATACATTCTATACACTAAAAAAAATTTAAATAAGGAAAATGTTGACATGTTAAAGAATTCATCACAAATCATGAGAGTTGATCATAAAAATAAGGGAGCAACATGCAAACAAAGAATCTAAATAATGGAAAAACCATGTTGATAAAAATTTTACAAAGAATGTTGATGCCATTATAGGTGATCTAAAACACACCCCAAATTAATAATAATAGTGGATGAAGATGTCTACATCAGAGTGGGTGAAAAATCCAAAATAGTAAATATGAGGTAACATCTGACTTTGTGTTAGATTGATCATGTCTAACAACTAGAATCTTAGGTTTCTTAGGCCTAAGTGAAGGTGTAAATGTATCCATAGAATAAAACAAGGCACTAAAGAAGGGGTTTTAAGGAGACATGACATAAACTACAAGTGTGTCAATGCGTAAATGACAAGTGTACAAAAAATCATTGTAGGTCACAGTCTATAAGAATATTAGGAAAGTGTGGACCTTAGAATAAAGCACTTCATTAGCTAACTGAAGACTATTGAAAATGAAAAACATCCATCATTAATGCAAAAACACACCCAAAACTATCAACTACCAAAAAATGACAACCTATAAGATGTTAGGGTCCAAAGAAAAGGCATCCACAAGAGGTAAAAATAGGAACAAAACACATTAAAAAGGGAATTCATGATCAATTTATAATGTGCCTATGATAGAGTGCAATGTGGGTGAAAGCAATGAAGGAGAAAGTTTGCTTGTTAGGGGGTTTGGCCACCTGCCAAACTAGACCTCACCCTCCATTATCAACAAACCAGATCAAAATAATGTGAATAAGCAAATAGTTACAATATTATTTTTAATAAAAAAACATTTAAAAAATACTCTCCATTTACAAATATTAACCTCACCATTATAAAATGTCCCTCCTCTTTAATAAATTTACCCTCATAATATAAAAACATCACTTGCAAGTAAGGAATGAAATCAAATTTACATTTTACAAGGCAAAAAATGAAAGATTTATCTTCAACAAAGATCATTTTTACCTTAAAATCACAAAAATTTGACTTTTTAGGTAAAATGTGGGTAGTGGGATTTGATCCCAAGATCTCCCATGTGACAATGGTCTACCAAAAAATGATTTATCACTTCATCTATTACTTAGTTTGAGAAATTATTTTCAAATTTTGTTTTTAAACCACTTTTAAAGTGAAAAAGATAAAACAAACCATAAATAATCACACATGTGAAGGATGGAACATGTATATATTCAAAATCTTATTAATAATGTTTCTATTAATTTATTTTGTAGAAACCAAGCACAGATTGTCAAAATAGGTGAAAGCTATCTTCAAGAAGACTCGTCCATGATGAAAAAGTAGAGAGAATGATTAGTTTTAGAGGTTTTACATTCAAATCCAATGATATAAAACATGTAAAAAATCAAAATATCATTTTTAAATATGACTATATCTGAATAAATTTATTTGTACAAACTTAGAAGGTGAAACCTTTCTCCATTTTAAGTATTTGCAAGAATAAAAAAACTAATTCACTTGGCCTTGATTTGGCATCCAAAAATATTAGATGGCTTGTTACATAATGATATGTACTAGTATAGGATGAAATAGGACTAAATTTTATATACTCTATAGGAATTAGATCTAATTTTTTAGTTAGTATGGCCTTAAACTAACAAAAAATTATATGACTGTGTAGATGATGAAGATAAACTACCAACTCATTGTTCAAGATGAGGAAATAGTTGTACAACATACTTAAAAAATTTAGAAACTAGTCTAATATGGAGGGTAAGACTATTCACTAATTGTATCAATTTTTATATTTACAAAATTAGCTTCATAAGGTCTATGTTGAGAGAAAACCATATAGCTAGCAAGTAGGTGCCAATAGACCAATGAGTAAGTTTTACAACAGGAATATACATCATAGTCTTGGGTGATTCTTCTAAATTATAGAGGACATAAAACTTAGTTTTCTATGCTCTTATTCTTTCATATTTGGATTTTTCTATATGTATGACTGAAAAAGTCAAAAAATGTACACAATTACATTAAAATCTTACAAAATATACTTAAACATGGGTCTAGTAAAATAATCACAATATGGTACAACCTAGGATCTATATGGCTTGTTCAATGCCCAAAAAAATATAGATAAAAAATCTATACAAAACACCACCCAAAAAAATGAATGGATATAGGAGTACAACCTATATGAGGAGTGGAAAAATAATGCAAAAAATGGTAGTTAAAGACTACTATGATACCATGATGGATTTTTAAAAACTCTTTAAACAAGATATCTCAAAGAATCCATTATCATAGCCATGAAGCTAATGCATTTCACACAAAGCGTAAACCATCTATTATCTAAAAATAGATTATGCAATACTAAATTTATTTTCTATATGAATAGATCACCTTGCATATGAATGACTAGGTGAATAGGTACATATATAGGTAGAAGATAGGTGAATCCCAACCATACCATGCATGTGGAACTAACTTCCCAAAAATATGTGGAATAAAGGTATCAAGTGAACATTCTCATACATGTGTGATAAACTTCCCCCATGTACACAAAAAGCATCTAAGTAAACTAATAATAAATGTGTATGAAAAACTATCAAAGGAAAAACCTTATACTAACAAGTATAACACTAAACACGAACTTTAGTTTCCATGTAGTTTAAAGTATATTAGAAATGCCTAAGATTCCATTTCTATTTAATCTTAGAGAAATAACCATTTGTTTGAGCTTGTGGTAGACTTAAGAGGAGTGTATTGCCTTGGGAAGTTACCCTCATTGTACCCTCAAAACTAGGGTTAGACTAAAATGAAAGGAAAATGAAGGAATAGTGATAAGGAAGAAAAAAGGAAATACATAGCGTAGAGGTAATAGGATGATCTTTCTGGTTAGACATATAAAATGACCACAAATGCCCTGATATTGAAGCTTTCAAAGAATAAAACCTTTGTCATTAAAATGAGTTAGGAAAGACATATCATACACATATGAATAAGGTACATACACCCAAAAAAATTAATGAATTAAAAGACATGAAAAAAATTGTATTTCCTTATGAAAAGGATTATCAAATTTATTTTCAATCTCACTTACGCTTTTCAAATACAAAACTTTTAATGTATATTTAAATTAACTTATACATTAATTTTTTTCATGCATGACTATCTAATAAAAATATAATATTTTATCAAATGTAAAGGAGAAAGATTAAAAAAAATAACATACACATGCATATTATTCATTTAAGTAAACTTAAGGCATAAAGTTTTACATATCCTTTTTGCATTGATTCTTCAAGAGGTTATACATGCAACTTTATGTATTCCTATCTTGTCAAAATATACATTACAATGACCTAATAACTTATTTTTATAACTTCTCAAGGTAGTTATAAAATTTAGGGTTTTACAAGTAAATAGGACTTAGAAAGTGACTTTATGAAAATAGAAAAAGTTCATTTATTACATCATCACTTTTATTGATTAAAAAAAGCCCTTTATAAAATAATGTAACTTTATAAAATAAAATCAACTTCATTAAATGACCCATGGTTGGACAAATTGTGACCCTTTCGAACTTGTGACTATACTTGCATGATCCACTTATCAATATAATAAGAATGGGCTTTAGGCTTTGTTGACAACTAGAGTTATATCTAATTTGATCTATCCAAATGATAACCAGTTTACCTATCCTAGTAGTATGGGAATGAACACGCATTGTCATGTTAGATTATATCTTTGGATATCCATTCCTTTAGGCTTGAATGTTTTTTAAACAATCGAATTCCTTCTTGATGTGTTCTACTTTTGAGATCTCTTAGGTTACAAAACAAACACCAAAGACTATCTATACTTCAAAAATGAGCTAAAAAATGGGATGGTATTTAGTTAAATTTTTTTATTTATTAAAATAGTATTTGATGTTTTTTGAAATTTGTAATAGAAGAAACATTGAAACCTAAAGATGCATAAAATTCATTTGTGACCAATTCTGATAGTTATTTTTTGAGTCACATTACATAATGGACTTGATACTCATCATGAAATAAATTGAAATGGATTTATTCAATGAACTCCTAGTTGTTGGATATAATTTCATTACCTCTCTCATTGATCCTATCAAGTTTAGTTTTTACATCTTGAGCATCTGTCTTTGGAAGTTGACAACATTGAACTACTTGACATGAAGATTGTGATGTTGACTCTTGATAATTCCATCAGTGATGAGTGAAGAGAAATTTAATTAGATCATGTCATGAAAATCAAGGAAAATTGATTCAATAAATTACATTTTCTGAGTGAACTATGACTCAAATATTATCGATGCATTCAATCATATTTTAATATTTTCATATATCCACATGATGTCATCGATCAACTTCAATCCATTCACCAACATATTTTTTGAACATGTCTTCATTGCTTTACCCATGTTCTCTATTTCACTTGACACTTAAATCATGTCTATATCTATTAATATAATTGATGGAAGTAATGGAACCGAAGAAGATCCTACTAGATTGACAATATGTTGAACATATACCACCAATTGCTAATTTTTCTCCTTATATTATGTTGATTGAGATTTTTACTTCTCCATGCATTGAATTATCACATTAAATGATTCTTATGAATTTCATTTGTCTCTCTTCATTTTATATCTTCCTAACATCACTTTAGAAATTTGATATTCTTCAATTGACATGTCATATATTTTTATCAAAATTGGATGTCATAATCTCTACAAATCTTATTCCTTATTCATTTGTGGTGAAATTTTAAAAATCACTTTGTAATTATTAATAGGAGGATTTGATAAGGATGTGATTAATTAAAAGTCAATAATTATTTATTTGAAAACTCTTTTTATTTACTTAATGAATTCATAGAACCATGCTAATGTGTCAGTGATATGAGGATCATTCTAAATTACTAAAACAACTTTAATTTAAGTTTAAACTAGAGCAGGTGATTGAATTTCAACTGGTACAATCTAAGTAGGTTCTTATTGTTAAGATATTCTATGTGAATCTAATGATATGACAATTAGAGCTTAATTTTTTTCCAAGGCCATGTATTTCAGATTAATATTGGTAATCAATTTGTGAGACTTAGGGCTCGTATGAATAAATAGAGAAAAACTAGATTATGATAATTTTGGAATGTTCACTCTTTCTCACTTGACATCCATGTTTATTTGAATATTATTACAATGTTGAGAAATTTTTATAATGATTTCCTTGATCAACAGATATCTATTATTTATTTCCTCTATGGTGTTGACTATCGCTGAAGATCAGTTCACAATAGATGTTGATGACCTTGTAGGATTATGAAATTTCTCTTTTGTAATGGTCTTGGATAATCCATGACTTTGAGGTTGATTATTTTCATTATAGATAATTATATCATTTTTTGTATCCAAGAGGGATAACGTTCTTTGATCTTTTGAGTTCTATTTTCCACTAACTATTCTTTCATTTTGGACTAATAAATGATAAGAATAAGATTTGAGGTAATCTCATTTTAAGAAGGATCAATAAAGTTATGCTAGTCATCCATGACTCCTCTAGGTACACTTTTTAGATTAAAATTAATTATTTGTCTTAGAGTCATTCTAGAATAATATCTGAGATGCACATCATTATAATTTTAAAAAATTATCTAATACTTTTTAATTTATGGTTGATGATTATACTTTTCTCCCATAATATATTTAATAAATCCATTTGTGTCAAATTAAAATGTTTTTATGAATGGGTGAAGGGTCACCATTATCATTTTGTTGTCCATTAATTTAGCTTTGCAAGATGGAAGACATTTATATTTCCCTATTAAAATTAGGAAATGAACACCGGTATTATATTTCTCTCCCAAGAAATGGTTTACTAATGCTAACTACCAACATAGCTTCATTAAAAAACCATTTATTGCTTATGTAATTTGGAAACTTATATGGAACACCATTGAATCCACTAACTCTGATGTAAGATAAAGTAGGGAATTAGATAAATAGACTACACAATTTGACAATTGTATCCATTACTTGCACTAACAATATCTTATTAGGATCATTTTCAAGCATCCTAATCATGCAAAATATGAATTCATCATTGACTTGCCTAAAAATTTTCACATTGGCTTTGATCTCAAGTTGAGTATAGAATTGATATACTATGTTTAGTCCTGAATCCATAACCTTGTTGGTCTCTAGGCCTATGAAGTTTTTTCTTATAGCTACACTATATATTAGGGATGAGGTCATGTATAAATTACATGTCATTATCACATTTAGGATTTGGTTGTGCATAACATTGCTTATGATTATTGATTAATCAATGAATTGTTTATCATGAAGTATAAAACATATGAACTCTTACATCTATGATTGGAAGTAATAGATTGATGGGATTCCAAACACTCAACTAAGGGGAGTGATGATGTTGGCCACTTCTTGGTAAAAGTCACTCAGAAATTCTTTAGGAAATATCTTAATATTGGTTCATTTGATGACCATATAATATCAATTCATTAATTTAAATAATTTTAGTGGATCCTCATCCCATATATTCTAAAAATAATCTTTGTTGATCTCAATGTGTTTTTAATAATTCAAGATTCTAAAATTGTCTTCAATGTATTTAGGACTAATCAAGAGAATTGGCTCATTATTGGAGTTAAACACTCCTTGCTTTTTAGGATTATAATTTTATGCGCTTGCAATCATAAGTTCTAGGCATTGTACTACAATAGTAAAGGTTATGACTTGAGGAAATCTATAATTGTAAATTCACCTATCAAATATTGTTTTTCACTTATATCTAATCTATCACAAAATTGTTGCATATTGACATATCCAAGATTTGAGTCCATGATATGCTCATATTTTGACTCCAACATGGAAACCAATGTGATGCCTTGAAATTTATATTTTAAGTCTAATCATGTTGATGTATACATTGTAAAAGAGTGAGAAAATATAAATAAAGTGTAACAAATGAAAGCTGTGATTCTCAAAGAAAGATGATTTGACAAAGAGAGAAAATAAAGTGCAGGGTCAAAGTCTCTTAGACTACCTTTTACAAAGATAAATTTTGTGTAATAAAGTAATTTTTTTAAAAATGACTTTATGGAAAATAACTTAGAAACTAGGTCAGATTTAAAGAAACTGATTTTACATGTATTCTTGAGTTATTTAAAAATAAGAATATTAATAACTCTAAAAATCTATAAGAACATTGGCATATTAATTGAAGTTTAGAGGTTTATTTATATTATAGAAAATTGTCTTTACCTTTCTTGATTTTCTTGAAATCACCTTGAAGTGGTTAAATCACTTTGATGTTTTTGAAACCACTTCTTGAAAACTATTTTTGAATTCTTGAAAATTGCTTTAGAATTCAATAAACGGTTGAACCTCTTCTTGAAACTATGAGTTAATACATATTTCTTTAAAAATACTTCTTGGAAATTATTTTAAAAGCTTGTTGGGAAGATTTTAACTAGATGCTTCTTGAAAATATTTTTGTCTTGAAAAATGCTTCTTGAAACTACAAGAACATTTACATTTTAATTGAAGTTTGGAAGTTTTTAAAATTATCTTGGAGTTGTCCTAGAGTTCTTTTAGATTGTCTTGAAGTATTTTAATAATCGCATCAGAGTTCTTGAAAATCACATTAAATTTTGGAAGGTTTCTTTGAATGAATAAAAGATATGTATCTTCTTAAATCAATTTAATATTTAATTGGAGCTCTTGAAATGGGATGTCATACTTGGTTATTTTGCACCTCTTGAAAATATGAGTGCATGCATATGTTCTTGTGTTAAAAGTTCTTGAAGTAATCTTGTGGTCTCGAATGACCTTATAAAACTATTTATGGGTTATTTATGTATTTTAGAACCATTTATAGATTATTTGTGTATTTCTTCTCTTATTCATAGATTTTTGAGGTTATTTAGGATTTATTCAATTCTTTTATTTATTTTGATTCTTCAATTTCTTCGTTTCTTCAATTTATTCCATTTCTTCTACTTCTATTTATTTTAGTTCTTATATTTCTTTTGATTCTTCAACTTATTATACTTATTCATTGAAATGGTTGTTATGTGATTTTATCACCATTGTCACTTCTCTTTATGTGCATTCTACTGGGAAGAAATGATAAAATTGACAACTACTTATTATTTAATATTCTCCATAAAACTCATGCATGAAATTATGGAGAAATGAATGGGAGAAATGAGAAATGGAATCCATATTTCCCATTTTTAAAATTATTCCTATTAAAATCACAATGACTGAGAGGGGGGATGAGTTAGTCTTCAAAAACTTTCAATCAATTACATCCACTCATTTATGAACTATGAAATCAACACAATGATCTAGCAATGCATTAATAGCCAATCACATGAGAATGAAATGAGATAACACATCACATATGTGGGAAATCCTCATGGGGAATAAAAATAATTGAAACAAATCTTGTAAAAAAATTTATATAATATAATGTATAAAATTAGTTGAGCACCAACCCAACATGGAGTACCAACCCCAAATTTATTAAGCACCCACTATTTAGGAGGTTACAACCCCCTATGACTAAGAACCAAATCAATAAATGTAAATTTATACAAGAAAAAACATATAAGGTAGATCCAAATCCCTCTTGACCAAGTACCAACTCAATCAAGACCAATTATGCAAGTACCAACTTACAAGGAAGCTCCAATTCCCTCTTTGACCAAGTGCCAACTTAGCCAATCAACCTTATTTATTCCACTCAAATATTTGTATACTATATCCAATATCATACATTAAAAAAAAAAATCCAATTCAACCTTTATATCCTTTTAATAGGCAATGATCATTCTTTTATCTCTATTCCACTTGATCTCTCCCCAAATTGCCTCTAGGCTTCTTCACTCAACTAGCCCTCTTCAAAACTGAATAGGTCATGTGTCCTTGATCTTCATCTATATAATACCTATATTATCATCATGAAATTATGTTATTATTTCTATTTATGATTTAAAACATGTTATCCAACCTCCTTATAATCATTAATTTATCAATTCATTCACTTACTTTAAGCTTACTCAAATAGGCCTAAACTTGCCTTGTATATATACCATTATTATGTTCATATACCAATTAGTAGGCCACACACCATTAAAATATTAGGTAATATATATTATAGATCTTAGGAAATCTCATAGATAATGTTAAAATTACCTTTGAGTCCCTTTTGGTCTATCATGACTCAATTAGGCCTCATTTCACTTTTAAGCCTCATGGAGACCTAATTGCATTAGGTTTGTCCTCTTAACACCAAATATTGATCTTATTGGAAATAAATGGATTTATAAAAAAAATTAAAAAATTTAAAATTTTTATTTAAGGAAATCTTATAACCTTTTCCATGATTTTTTATATTTTCATCATTCATTCATACCTTGAAACCTTCTTTAGGACAAATTACCCTATTAGACCTATGTGCCTCAAAGACTATCTTGCAAGAATGAAGCTCAAACATACTTAAGCCACTAAAATATGATAAATAAATTAAATATAGTATAAATTACCTCAATTTAATTCAAATTCATTAGACACTTCCACTTAGTAGATAAGGGATCAATAAGACCTTTATAACTCACTCACACAGAACTACCAATTTCTCTCAAAACACAATCATGGTGGCTTAGATCTCCAACACCTGTATAGACACTTTACATGAATTATGGTGAATGTATATGATCCTATGATATCATTATTTCATTATCATATATAAATATCATATGTTCAAATTGAAAATAGTGTATTGTAGACCAATTTATTGACCTTATATCAAACAGTCTAAACTGAACTAGATTAGTCATTTTTTGAGTAACTTTTTCAACACATACATGACTTCCAAATATTATTAAAATAATTAAAATGTATTAAAATTAAATAAAACCATATCCATTCACTTTTTTTCATCACTATATCATGAAAACACAATCCAATTCATCTACTCGCTATTGTCTGGGTTTTTCACTATTCACACCATTAGGCTTGTTAGCAATTAGCTAACTTGGATGACTGGTTTAGCACTCTTAAAGGGTGGAATATATATAAAAAAATTTATGGGATTATATTATGAGTCTCTAGATCCTTTTTCCATCCCTTTTATTTTCTTGACCAATGTAAATTTTTATTGTTATAGTAAATTATTCACAAACAAGCATGTATCTACACATTTTCTCTCTTATCTAACTAACCACCACCAACTAGAAGTACCTGTGAGAGTTGAATACATGATACAATATATTTTATAGGATTTTAAGACCATTATAGTATATTTTTAATAATATATTCAACATCAAGTATTTATTATGGTTTTAGTAAGGTTTAACACAGGTTTTGGTGTTAATGATTGTTCCTAAAGATTACCCCTTAAATCCAAAAACAATGCCTCTAGATATTATCTATGACACTTCCCCATCTCTCATTAACAACTTAGGTTCCCATGCAAAGTTTAAATGTGCCAAGGAAGACCTAAAATTCCTTCTCAATTTTGTATACCTTCATTTTGTGCACTCGAAAGACCTCAAAACCACTTTTCATGCCCTTTATTACAAACCATGACCTAATACTTCATTATCACTCTTTAAAAAACATGAATTTACTCTATCCATTATCTCCTTCACACATTCACCTTAAAATATAATCCTCATACCTCATTTTAGGAGTGGTCTAGGTGCAAACTTGGTCTAAAGGTCTTATCCCTGTAAGCTCACCCTAAGACTCTCATATATGATTATACACCTTATTATCATGCTCAAACACCCTTAAAAACCTCTCACATGCCTGATATCACTCACCTCATCATGCCACCAGATCATACCTTCACCTTGTTATGACTAGGCTCAAGCTTCTAATGCATTTAACACCTTGTTCTATTCCTTTCATGTCATAACCTCAATAAAGCAACAAATAAGTAGTCATAATAAATAAAAACACACTCATATAACTAAACCATTCTCTTTTTTATGACAATAATATCTCATAGGTTCATACAAACCTGAAACCACATGACCAAGCTTCGTATGACTAGACATCTCTCTTCCATGCACTTGATCACATTTGATACCGTAACTTGTACCTTCATGCAACCATAAGACATTATTTGACTTAAAATTATTTATTTCATTAAAATTTTCTCTTGCCTTCAAATGTATCTTATGACATGGATCACCTTGAAAATCTTCATGTCATGACTATACCACACTATGCACATACATGACTTGTACAAACCTCTTCATATATTATGCTTCCTATGTAGACATTAGTTGTCTTCAAACATCTTTCATGACTTGTACCTTCCATGCTCACATCATTCATGAAAATTCTCATCAATGGAACACTCTTATTTACCTTGACAGATCACATCCTCCCATATGTCCTTAGTCACCTTTTACATCACCCTTGACATTAGTGACCATTATACCTTTGCATGATTCACATTTTTGAAATAAATGACAAAAACATGCCAACAAACTCCCCCTTTTTCATTGATGACAAACACATTGATGGTAAACATACTAAAAAATGAAGTCACTTCAAAATGGTAATTTTACCATTTGCTCATTCTACCCCTTTTGACATGAATGACAAAGGGTCCTCTTAAATTCCCATCTAATCCTTAGACCTAAATTTAAATAAACAACATAAAGAGATGCTGAAAAAAACTCACCTTAGGATCATACAAGTTGTAGACAACTTCCAGAACATTTGAACTATATCTCAAGAAACCATGCTTCTTATTACTATCTTGACACTTCACAACATACAGCTGTAAATCTCCCCTAACTACATGCATACCTTCTACAAATGAATTTAGATACACGGGAACACTCACCTTGTCCTTGATATGGTTAATATAGATCAAACTCTTGATCACTCACTACGCCATTACATATGTTTTTATCTGACATAAATCTTCATATTTTTTGTATAGCTTCTTTAACATAGACCATTTACTTATATTCTCTTGAAGCTAGTGAATCATATGATTAGCTCCCCCTTTTTCCTTATAGCTTGTGCCCATCATATGATTCATTGGAACTCATAGACCATTCTCAACATCCTTTAAGAATCTTCATACTAATACCACATCTCAACATAAATCAAGATATCAATTATTAGAAACACAAAACAACATTTTACTTACCTCTTATATACCAATCAACTACATAATTTTTCATCATAATTTTCGTTCTCTCACAAACATCCAACTTATCTCTATGACCATATTGGTCTTGTAGACCAATCTGTATTACATATGTCACTAGACATAATTTTATGCTTAGACTTGTATCCCATATCATTATTCCTCATAAACTGATCTCTAGAATCAATGCCAAAAATTATTTCACCTTGTCATATACATATAATCTACATAGAAAAAAAATCATACCTTATAACATAAACATCCTATAATCCTCTCAAGATGAGCCCTTCCTTAATTGCAACCTCATATTTTTATATATAAAATAATGTCTCCATGAGGCCTAATAGATTCACTACTTTCCATAAGGCTCTCCAAACTCCATCAACTCAGGAGATTCATATATCTCCAAACCACTTTCCTTAGCTATCTTTAAATCATGAGATTGATAGTCCTTCCTTAGAATCCACTTAGGCTTGATTGAAGCATTCAACTCATCTACCTTGTTATCCTTCTTATTCTCTTTGGCTGCCTTGTCAACACATGTAAATAAAAAGTGTTCTTGACATTCCTTTACTTCTGATCCTTTCTCTATCTTAGTAAATACTCCATTTTGACCATTGGACTTAATATGATTAGTCTTGACTTTATTTGGATTCCATACCAATGTATGACCCTTCTAATGCATTCTAGGATATCCATATACCTGTTTAAGTCTGGAAGGCCTTCTAACTCCATCAGGATAGAATCTTGAAATGTGTCCCATATTTTGACAACTATAGTAAATAACATTTTTGTACATACCTCTTGACTGAGAACTCCTCCCACATTCCCACAAAAACTCAATCCTTGAGACCATTCTACAATCACTTGCTCTATGATCAAAGTTATGATAAGAAAAATAATAACCATTGAAATAATTAGAATACCTCGTTACATTAGGCTTCTTGATTGGTTTTTTCATGTTGACTTTCATGTTGGTATTCTTGACTTGATGATTACTATAAGTCTCAGATTTGAGAGTTTCTTCATAGGTCTTTGAGGTCTGACTCTCCTTATTCTTATTTTGGTCTTATTTAAACCCTAGACCTATATTGTCATGTAGAGACATTTAACTACTCAAAATATCACCAAGAATTTTAGCACTCTTTTCAAATCTTTGATGTGTCTTTAACTTGACTATTGCTTGATCCAATTTTACCTTCAAGAACTCCACTTCTATTCCAAACTTGATGCATTCTTCCTCCTTGGTCTTAATATTTGTAGTAACAATTTCAATCTTAGTCTCCAATTGTTTGATGATCTCTTCATGGTCATTGGTGTTGATACTTAGTCTCTCCCCAAAGAGATTGATTTGAACCTCATAACTCTTAACTATGATCTTAGTTTCTGATTCTTATTTATTTGAAACTTCAACTCCTCTAGAGCACTCCCAATTCTGCCTCAAGCTTCACTTCAACATCTTCTTCATCAGATTCTTTATCATCCATAAGGACTTTCCCTTTTGAGAAACCCTCATGGTCTATTTTTTAATCCATGAATAAGGTTTGATTTTTATCTTGATCATTACAGTCATCATCACTATCAGATGTACTAGTGTCACTTACATCAAATGATCGACTATCTTATTTGGTATACAAACTTCTCTTGTTCTTGAATGACCCTTTCTTTTCTTCATACTTTTTGAAATCCTTTTTTCTCTTGTCAAGATTATAGTTATTCTTGCCATCACCATGATTTTCATCATAATATTCATTATTCTCAATCTTATTCTTATTAGGACATTTAGAGGCAAAGTGACCAATTTTACCTTAGTTAAAGCATTTGAATGGTAATTTACCCTTATACTTACCTAAAACTCTCCCTAGTTTTATGATAGACATGTCATTTATCTTGTCATTATCAATGTCTATGTCATCATCTTTGGCCTTCTTACCTTGTGACTTATTCTCAACTTTGAATGTAGATTATTTATTTGAGGGTATTCCATCACTTTTTCTCATTTCATAGGAAGTCAAGATGCCATGAAGCCCATCCATCTATAGTGTGTTAATATCTTTGATATCCTCTACTACAAACACTTTTGAATTGAACTTATAAGTTAGGGATATTATTAACTTTTGCACTATTTTTTATTCTTCTAACTTCTTTCCTAGACCTTTGATGACATTTACCACTTCATCTGCTCTCAATAGATAAGATGCAATGTTTTCATCCTCCTTAATTCTCAAACTATCAAACTACCTTTAGTGAGACTACAAATTTTCCAACTTAGCTTTGGTGTCTCCTTCATAGGTGGTTTGAAAATTTTCCCAAATCCATTTGGGTGTATCAAAACGCATGACCTTAAAAAATTATGTTTTTGAAAGACCATACAAGATGGCATTCATTTCCTTAGAGTTGTTCTCACTTACCTTCTTGCCTATTGCATCAGTTGGTGGTGTAGGTGGAGTGAATCCATCAAAAATAGATTTCCATATGTCATAACCCAAGGACACTAGATATGTCTTAATTATGATGCTCCAAAATGCATAATTAGTCCTATTGAAGAGAAGAGCCTTATTGGTTGAAAAAGCTCCTTGCACTTGCTGACTAGACATGTTTGTGCTTCAAGGATCTCTTTAAAGTTGTTAGTCTTGATCCAAATAACTAATATTTGATACCAATTATTGAAATCAAAATTGCTAAGAGAGGTGATGGTGAATTAGTCTTTAAAAAAAATTAATCAATTACATCCACTCATCTATGAACTATGAAAGTAACATAGTGATCTAATAATGCATTATGAACCAATCAAATGAGAATGAAACAAGATAACTCATCACATATGTGGGAAACCCTCATGGAGAATAAAATCCAATAAAATAAATCTTGGAAAAACTTTCCTATAAAATAATTCATCAAATTTAGTTGAGCACCAACCCTAGATTTATCAAGCACCCACTTGACATTAGCAAGTATCCACTTACTAGGAGGCTACAACCCCCTATGACTAGGAACCAACTTATTCAAGGGACACTTATGAAATTACAAACTTTAAAGGTATATCCAACTCCCTATTAACTAAGAACCAACTCAATCAAGACCAATTATACAAGCACCAACCTACAAAGAAGCTTCAATTCCCTCTTTGACTAGGCACCAACTTAGCCAATCAAACTTATTTATTCCACTCAGGTCTCTATCTACTTTATCAAATATCATACATCAATAACACATTTATGATGCAAATATGATATCCTATAAATATGTAATGATCACTATTTCATCTCTATTCCATTTGATCTCTCTCAACATTACCTCTAGGCTTCTTTACTCAACTAGCCCTCTTCAAGACTGAAGAGGTCATGTGTCTTTGATCTTCATATTCATAATACCTATATGATCATCATGAAATTATTATATACCTCTCTCCTTAGGGTTTAAAAAATGTTACCCAACCTCCTTAGACTCATCAATTTATCAATTCATTCACTTACTCTAAGCTTACTCAAATAGGCCTAAAACTACCTTATATATGTACCATTCTTATGTTGATATACCACTTGGTCAAACACACACACTTAACCTCTTAGGTAAGCCATAGAATAGGTCTTATAATATCTAATAAACAAGATTAAAATGACTTTTGAGTCCCTTTTGGTTTGTCATGACTTAATTAGGCCTCATTTCACTTTTAGGCCTCATGGAAACCTAATTGCATTAGGTTTGTCCTTTTAATGCCAAATATTGATCTTTTTGGGCCCATATGTCTTTATAAAACAATTAAAGATCATTCAACCACTTAGTCAAGGAACTCTTACGACCTTCTCCATACTTGTTTAGATCTAAATCCTTTATTGATACATTAAAATCTTCTTTAGGATAAATTACCCTATTAGACCTGTATGCCTCAAAAATTATCTTGCAAGAATGAAGCTCAAAAATAATTAATTTACTAAAATATGATCAACCAAGTACATTGATAGAGTCTAAATGACCTCAAGTTCATTACCAAAATCATTATACACTTCCACTCAAGAGATAAGGGCTAAGTAAATTTTGAATTTCTAAGTCACCCCCTAGTTGACATAGGGCTTCCCAAGGCCATAAAAAAAGTTGATCACCTATAATGTCCCATGTGCTTCAATAAGAAGGTGTGTATGAACTTCCCATCTACACTCAAGCTTGAAATAGAGGTGTAATTATGTCAAGGTGTAATTATGTCAAGGAGTAAGAGGATAGTTCACATTCACTAAAAAATCCTAATGCATGCTTGCATATAATATTTTTTGATGTACAGGTCAGAAGGTACACATGTTTAAGGATGTAGGACCCCCAAATTCTAAAAGGCCAAAGTAGAGGAAATATGTGAAGAGCAATTTTAGGTCACTAAGAATGTGGTAAAAACACTCAAAAATTTTATGCAGTCTTATTCAAGGTCCTCCTTATATCTATACAATGTAGTTGCATGCTCATACATAGGATCCTACATCTACACCCTTCCATTACACAAGATACAACCTTCTTTTCACCGTTGTCACATGGTAGCCTTAGACTTATTCTACACAATGAGATTCTCATTTTTTCTAAGACAAGCACCAACCTTTTATGTGTCATAATCATGTTACCTATATCTAATATCTCTAAATGACTCTTCCAAGATCCCATTGAGGTGATGTGTGTCACTCCTATAGTGTTATATCCAAGACTAATCAAAAGGAGCCACGTGTCAAATGGTATCCAGACATAAAGAAAGTTGTTAGAGGAAGTTGAGCAGATTCTAAAGCATTATCAGGGTAATTAAATGTGGAAGTGGCTACCAAATATTGGGATGTTTATGCATGCCACCCTCTGACTCTATTAGATATATCTTCCATTCCCCTATGCATGTGTATCCCAAGAAGATCCTACCACTGACTCTAGATCCAATCAGCCTGCTAAAATTTAGGAATTAGTGGTGAAGCACCATATGTGAATTTAAATTTATACCCACTACCCTAAGTGGCACATTTATTGTAAAATAGGATTGATTCACTATAAAATTTTAGCTTTCCATTGTAAAAGGGTTGACACATTTTTAGTAGCCTCATGTTGTTGGAATTTTCCATCCACGAGCATTTGTATTGGTTAAACCTTGCATGCTAATGAGAATTAATTTCATCTATTTTCATTATTTTGATGATCTATGTGCTATTTTATGTCTATTGATCTTTATTTATGGGGTTTTTTCCCCTTTCATCATCATCCATTCCTAACACCTCCTCATTAAACTCAAAGCTCACTTGTAGATCATATCATATGCACACCAAAGTCTGTGTAAGCTTTATCTATGTATAACTATCATCCCTCTCAATACTACACTATGTTCTCATGCCTCTATACAAAACACTTATGCATATGGAGTGTCTTTGGTAGAATATATGTGGAAACATATTATTCTCAGGTGTTTATAGTGTGCTTATGATAGTATGAACACTCGCTCTATTCTAGGTACATCATCTTTTAATTTTAGTATCTCTTACCTTCTCCCTCCCTTTTCCTCTCAAAGATCATAGGTTTAGATTAGTGGTAATTTACCTTTATTCTCTTTATGTTTGTGTGCTAGTATCAAACTAGGTATGCTTAGAATAGAAAGAACCCAACCTACTCTGAAGGCTCATCCTAAGGAGCATAAGGGTCCCATGCTTTGGTAATGTTCCCATCATTATGACAAGATAACTGATGCTCATGCATGCATATATGTGATAATACTTTTGTGCCCAACACTTTAGACTCTTAAACCCTGCACAAGGCCTTCATGCTTAGCCCCATTCCACTAATCTTCCCCACACCTCAGAGCATCCACAAGTGTATTATTTTTAATGAAAATAGTTTCTAGCACACCTAGTGAGACCACATTGTTCACTGAGTGAATATTTTTAGTGTTCTCTTTATCCAATCAACCTTTGGAGGCATATGTGAAAACACCAATGATGACTCTAAGCTTTCAACTAGTTATAATAGTCTAAGAAATGAATGATGTTAAGGTTGGCATTGTCCCAAGTGACCAAGAGGAGGTTTCCTTTTGGGATGATCTAGAGTCCTTTTGTACAAACTTAGACACCTAACCTTCACTCCCAAGATAAGAGTTAGACTGAATGGTTGTTAAGACAAAGTATGATCCTAATGAGCTCTTAAGGGCCAAGGTTGCATTCATAGATACATTGAAATCTAGCAAGGAAGAACCATTACATGTTGTGATTAATTCATAGCTGAAAATTGAGCATCAAGAAGAGCAAGATCAACTTGTCTATCCACTCCAAGATAGTTTTATGTTTAGCTAATTAGATTGGGTATGTGAGTTTATTTATGTTCTTATAATTGGAAAAGTATATTATCATTTTTTTTACTATTCACTCCTCCATATTTTCTTGGCTATCCTCAAACATGTAAAGCATGTTAGATTAGTAATAAAGGGCATTTATTTTATACATCTAGTTAATGGATTTGTTTAGATGGCCTTTTCATTGGTTAGTTTGAGGTAGGTTAGATTTTTTTATTTCCTCCAAGTGTGTTTATGTAAATTGTAAATAGATTTTAGTAGTTTATGCCTTCATCTAAGTGCCTATGGCATAGTTTTTTTAATTTCATTTCCTCATTTTATGGAGGTGTGCTTCTAGTTTCAAAAAATTGACTCAGGTGCAAATCCAAGCAGGTTTTAGCTCAAATGACTATGTCCCCAATGAATCACTTCAAAGGCCACTAGATTCTTTCTTCACTGGCAAGTGGCCCATAAAGGTTTTCACAAGTGTTGACTTTATAAGTAAACCCCCTAGTTGACATAGGTATTCCAAAGGCCATAAGAGAATTTGTGCACCTATAAGGTGCCATACACTTCAATTAATAGGTGCACAAGTGATTCTTGTCTATTCTTAAGTTTGAGATAGAGGTGCAGCTTTGTGTAGGAATAAAAGTATGGTTCATGCTCACTAAAGGTTCTCAATATTTTCTTGTGTATTATGTTTTGTGATTTGTAGGTCAAAATGTGCACATGTTTAAGGATGTAAGACCCTCGAGTTATAAAACACCAAAGTAGAGGAAACATGTGAGGATCAGTTATAGGTTATAAATAACACACTAAAGACCTTAAGATTTCATGTACAATCTTATTCAAGGACCTCACTACACATATCCAATTCAGTTTCATGCTTATGCATAGGATCTTGTATCTACACCCTTCCACTATGCAGGATGAAACCTTATTTTCATCTTTACTATGTAGTGGCCCAACACTCATTTTACATAATGAGATTCTTGATTCACCCAAGACAAGCATAGGCCTTTTACATGTCACAACCACACTTCATATAAAAGATCCAAAGGACTCCTGTAAGATCTCATCAAGGTGATGCATGTCACTCCTACAATTCCATAACTAATATTAATCATAAGGATCCACATGTTAAGTGGAAACTAGACATAAAAAAGGTTGGTGGAGGTATTTGAGTAGAGTCCAAAGCAATATCATGGTAATTAAATGTGGAAGCATTTACTAAATATTAGGATGTGTATGTACAAAACCCTCTAACTTTATATATATACATATATATATATATATATATATATATATATATATATATATATATATTTCATTACCCTATGCATGTGTATCCCAAGAGGATCTTGCCACTAACTCTAGATCTAATCAACTTGCCAAAATTGAGGAATTAGCAGTGAAGCACTACAAGATAATTTAAAGTTATACCCACTACTCACTGTGGTGAATTTATTATAAAATAAGATTGATTCATTATAAAAGTCTGGATTTCCATTTTAAAAGGAGTTATGCATTTTTATTAGCCTCATGCTACTATAATTTTCCCTCCATGAGCACTTGTATTGGCTAAACCTTGCATGCTAATGAGAATTAAGTTCACCTCTTTTCATTATTCTAATGATTTGTGTGATATTTTATGTATGTTGATATTTGTCTATGGGTATTATTCACCCCTCTCATCATCTTCCATTCCCAACACCTCCTCATCAAACTTAGAGTTCACTTTCAATTCATATCTTATGCATACCAGGGTTTGCATAAGCTTTATTTGTGGATAATTGTTAACCCTCTCAATGTTCCACTATATTCCCATGCTTCTATACAAAAAAATTATACATATGGAGTGTCCTTGGTATAATCTATGTGGAAAAAACTTGTTCTCAAGAATTTGTAGTGTGCTTATGATAGTATGAGCACTTGATCTATTCTAGGTGCATCACCTTTTACTTTCAACATCTCTTTCCTTTTCCCTCCCTTTTCCTCTCAAAGATCATAGGTTTAGATTAGTGGTAGTTTACCTTTCTTATCTTTAAGCCTACATATTGGTCTTAAACTAGGTGTAATTAGAATATAAGGAATCCAAACTACTATAAAGGCTCATCCCAAGGAGTGCAAAGGTCCCATGCCTTAGGGATGTTCCCATCATTGTGATGAGATAATTGATGCTCATGTGCATATCTACATGATAATACTTACATGCCCAATGCCTTAGAATCTTGCACCCCACATAAGTCCTTCACACTTAATACCCCACTACTAAACTTCCCTATGTCATGGATCATCCACAAGTGCACATTTCAAATGACAACAGGAACACTATTGTAACTCACTCACACAAAACTCCTAGTTTATCTCAAAACATAGTCATGGTGACTTAGACCTCCAACACTTGTATAGACAATTTTCATGACTTCTGATGCATGTAGATAATACTATGAGATCATTATATAATTATTAGATTGAAATATCATATGTTCAAATGGTAAATATTGGTTTTGCAGACCAATTTATTTACCCTATATCACACAATCCAAACTGAACCAAACTAGTCATTTTACAAGTAACTTTTTTACCACATACATGACCTCCAAAGCTTCTTCCAAGCATGAACATGTATTAAAATTATTTAAAAACATATCCATGTACTTGGTTTCATAATTATATCATGAAAACACATTCCAATTCATCTTCTCATGGATGCCTGGGTTTTTTACTGTTCACACCATTAGGCCTATTAGTGAATGGCTAACATGGATAGTTTGATTGATACAAAAAATTCATCACAAATAAGCCTATATCTACACATTTTATCTCTCATCTTACTAACCACCACCACTTGGAGGTACTTGGGATAGTTAAATACATGATCCTATAGTTTTTCTAGGAATTTGAGACCATTATGAGCTATTTTGAGTATGATCTTCCACATTGGGTCCTTATTAGGGTTTTAGGGAGGTTTAACATAGGTTTTGGTGTTAATGATTTTTCATAAAGTATTTCCACTTAAATTTAAAACCAAAAATTTTAGATCATAGATAATACCCTTCCCCATCTTTCCTTAATATCTTAGGTTCTCATGCAAAGGTTACACATGCTAATGAACACCAAAAAGTCCTTCTCAAGTTTGCATACCTTCATTATGTGCACATCAGAGACCTCAAAAACAATTTTCATGCCTTTTATTTAAAACCATGACCTCATACTTCATGATCACTCTTTAAATAACATGAATTACATTTATTCACACATTCACCTTGAAAACTAATCTTTGTGCCTCATTAGTCTAGGTAGGGTCTAGAAGTGGTCTAGGTGTAGACTTGGTCTGAAGGTCCTATCCTTGTAGGCTCACCTTGAGACTCTATTATATGCTTTTACACCTTATTATCATGATCAAAAACACTTTACAACCTCTCACATGCCTAAGATCACTCACCTCATCATGTTGCCATCTCATACCTTCACCATACTATGACTAGGCTCAAGCTTCTAATGTACTTGACACCTTGATTTATTCCTTCCATGTCATAACCTTAATTAAAAAACAAAAAAGTATTCATAAGACATCAAAACACACTTATATCAGTGTACTATTCTCTTTTTAACCACATGACCAAGCTTTATATGACTAGATATCTCTCTTCCATGCACCTGAACACCTTTGACACCTTGACATGTACCTTCACACAACCATAAGATATAGTTTCCTTCAAATTATCTCTTGTATTCAAATTACCTCTTTCCTTCAAATCAATCCTATCACATGGCTCACCCTAAAACTCTTCATGCCATGACTATGCCACACTATGCACATACATGACTTATACAGACCTCTTCATACACTATGCTTCCTATACAGACATTAGTTGTCTTCAAACATCTTCCATGACCTATACCTTCCATGATTACATCACTCATGAAAATTATGTTAGGAATAACACACTTAAACCAGATCTACTATTACCATAAATCAGATTTAAAGCTATGCAATAACATGCATCATGGAAACATTCCTTAATTCACCATTATTATGAAAACATAAATGAGAGAACAATATAATAACACATATAACATAGATCTAATGTGGTTCACCCAATGTGGGCTACATCCACCAATGAAAGTTCTCAAATAAATCATTAATCTAAATACCAAGACTACAATGAACTCTCATAGAGATATAAAAATCTCTTATATAAAATGTTTCATAAATAGCTTCAATTTCACCTGCACCTACATAATGTTGTATCTCACAAGTTGTTAAACCACACCCTATAATGAACACTCACACTTTGTAAAACACCTGCACTTTGACTCTGATCCTCAAAACCACACCCTACATACAAACCATCAACCTTTAAAGGCCACACCACACCCTCTATATATAGAATATGAAGGAAGATCCATGAAAAGAAGAGAAAATGCATCATGCTTATCTAATATAATCATCATCCACTCAAGATATCTCACTTCCACCTCATCAAGCTCATCTAAAAGCTCTCCCATGAAGGAACATGCCAAACGAAGGGTCTATAGCTTTCAAAGGCACATTTTCCAACAACATGTGATCACAACCATCTCCTTGCAACAAGGAAGGTATTCCATTTTCCAAAAAACAACTATATCCCTCAAAAAAAGGATGTCAACATGGGAAAATGCATCTAACAACTAACTCCATAAAACATTGAAACATAGAAATTAGAAATATACTAAGAATATTCCACTCACATGTGGAACAAGGTTCCACAAAAGATGGAGTAGGGAAAAATATGATCCCCACATCCTTGTAGATATTTAGGCCCCCAAAATGTATTCTTATGGTCATGTGATAGCCCCAAAGGGCTCCACACTCAACAATCTCCCACTTGGAGACTATTTCTCCTAAATAGAATCTATCACTGCTCCATGACCACTAAGGCCAACCAAATTTGAACATAATCTCAACTTGTCCAATGTGACCACATTGGTCATCATATCCATAAGATTATGTATAGTATGAATCTTTTCTAGCTTCACCAAGTTCTCCTCCAAATTTATCCTGATGAAGTGATAATCTAACTACATGTGTTTCATCCTTGAGTGGAAAGTAGAGTACCAACAGATTTAGCATCCAATATGTTAAACCTTTCCAAGACTTTATTCACATACTCTAATTGGGATAAGATCAGCTAACTCTCCTTCCTATCATGATAAATCCTCATAGTGAGGATTTTCTTTGCAGTACCCAAATCCTTCATAGAAAAGGATTCACTAAGGTATTTCTTGAGCATATGAATATGTTTTATGTTCTTTCCTACAACTAACATGTCATCAACATATAAGCATCATTTAATAAAATAACCATCATCAAAATGTTTGATGTACACACAATGGTGAGAATGACACCTTTGATATTCTTTTTCTAACATAAAGTAATAAAAATTTTGGTACCATTATTGTGGAGCTTGTTTTAGGACATACAAGCTATTCTTTAATATGCACACATAGTTCTCCTTTCCTTTGACCTCATATCCATATGATTGCTTCAAATACAACTCTTCATCTAAATCACCATGAAGAAAAGCAATTTTCACATCTAACAGTTTTGAGTGCAAATCCTTAATAGAAACTAAACCAAGAACAGTCCTAATAGAAGTCATTTTTACAAAAAGAGAAAAAATATCATCAAAATCAATACCTAATTTTTGTCCAAACCCATTGAACACCATCGTGGCCTTATACCTTTTTCTCCCTTCATCCTCTTCTTTTATCTTGAAGATCCACTAGTTTGAAAATGCACTCTTGCCCTTGGGTAGCCTTACCAAATCCCACGTTTGGTTCTCCATAAGAGATCAATGCTCCTCATCCATGGCTTTCTCCCACTTTAACTTAGCATCTACCTGTATTGCTTCCTCATAACACTCTAGTTCACCATTGTTAGTGACTGATAAATAATTCAAAGGAGAAAAATGTTCAGGTGTTCTTCTTACCCTATAAGATATTCTTACCATAGGAGTTTGGGGTCCTTGTATAGAAGGTTCTTAAACTGGATCCTTGAATACTTTCCCATCTACAATGTCATCAAATACTATGTACTCTTTCTATTACTGATCCTATTCTTGCAACTGATCCTTATGCATGAATTTTTCATTAAATACTACATCTCTAGACCAATGTATTTTCCTATCTTTAATGCTCCATAAATGGAAACCAAATTCATCCTCACCATAACTAACAAATGTGCATTTCTCTTATTTAGCTTCTAACTTTTTTCTATCCTCTTTATTGATGAGAGAAAAAGCTTCACATCCAAAGACTCTAAAAAAAGAATAATCAAAATTCTTATAAGACCAAGCTTGTTTAGGAATGCCTCAATCTAAAGACATAGAAGGTCCTCTATTAATAAGATATACTATCATGCTAACTGCTTCTACCCAAACTTTAAAGGCAACCCTGCATGTAACCTCATGCTCCTAACATGTTTAATTATTGTTCTATTCATCTTTTTAGATATCCCATTCTACTGTGAAGTTCTTGGAACCATCCTTTGCCTACAAATTCCATTTTTAGAATAATAATCAAAGAAATCATTACTATAATACTCACCTCCATTATCTGATCTGAGACATTTTAACTTGAGACCCATTTAATTCTCAATCAAGGCTTTCCACTACTTAAAAGTGTCAAATACATCAGATTTATTTTTAATACAATAAACCCAAACTTTCCTAGTTGCATCATCAATAAACGTAACATAATAATTAGATCCACCAATAGAGGATACCTAAGTTGGTCCCCAAAAATATGATGTACCAAATCTAACTTGTACTCTTTATTTGTGGGTTTAACCTTCAATAAATTAACTCTCTTCTATTTCTTGAACACATAATTCTCATAAAAGTTTAGATCTATATCTTTTAATCTAGGCAACTTATCTTTTAAGATCTGCATGCCCTTATGGCTCATATGATTGAACCTATAGTGCCACATAGTTTCATCTCCATCTGAAATAACTAAATCAAAAGAATCAACACTACTAGTCAAATATAAAGTAATAAATTTCTTACCTCTTGAGATCACAAAAGCACTTTTGGTAACTTTCCAACAATCTATAGTAAACAATACTAAACATCCCTCATTTCCCAATTGCCCTACTGAAACCAAATTCCATCTCAACATAGGCACGTGTCTAACATCCTTAAGGATCCATGTGTTCTCATTATACATTTTAACCTGAACACAACCTTTCCATACTATGTCACATGGTTCATCATCACCAATATATACATGTCCTAAATTCTCTTTAACATAATTAGTAAAATAATGCCTATGTGGGGTGGCATGAAAAGAAGCCCCTGAATCTAATACCCAAGACTCAAAAAACTATCCATAGAAAGAATTAAAGCATCTTGACATGATTTACCTAATGTCACATTTACCTCAATGATTTCCTCCTTATTGGAATTATTATCCCGAAGTGACCAAAATCCTTCTTTGAGGATCCACTCTACTCATAATTCTAACATGTCATCTTGGATCTAGATCTGGAAATAGATCTACCTTTTGACTTTCCATGATTACCTTTGCTCTTGTACTTTTGCCTCCCTCTAGTTATCAATAGATAAATAATTACCTAAATATGATTCACCAGTACTTTTCCTTTGAATTTCCTTGTTAAGGATCACACCTACAACATCCTCAAAATTCAAGCTTCCCTTGGCAGGGACTACATTACTCAAAGCCATAACCAAACTATCCCAACTATCAAGCAAAGAATATAATATTAGAATATATCTAACTTAATCATCAAACTTAATTTGAATTGAAGTGAACATACTTACAACTATATTAAAATCATTTAGATGATTAGCTATTAAACTATCCTTAGACATTTTCATGTTAAACAATATATTCATAAGAATTTTTTTATTAAATGCTGAAGGTTTCTCATATAACTTTCCAAGTTTATTAATGAGATATTTTTTGGTTTTCTCATCAAAAATATTAAATGCAATAGAGGATGCAAGGCATAACCGAATGGCTCCCAATTCCTTCCTATCAATTAATGACCAATCTTCATCACTCCTACTTACATATTGTTCTACTTTCCCCTCCAAGGGGAGATGTAGCTCCTTTTGATATAGGTAATCCTCCATCTACATTTACCATAAACCAAACTACTTGCCATAAAACTTCTCAACTCTGAATTTGATCTCTTCTCCCATAGCTCCCACTCAAACTAATATCATTCCTATGATTTATCACTTTAAAAAAATACACAACCAAGGGCTCTAATACTAGTTGTTAGGAATAAAACACTTAAAACTAGATTTATTATTACCATAAACCAAATCTAAAGCTATGAAATAACATGCATCACAAAAAACATTCCTTAATTCACCATTATTATGAAAGCATAAATGAGAGAACAAGATAATAACACCAATAACATAGATCTAATGTGGTTCACCCAATGTGGGCTACATCCACCAATGAAAGTTCTTGAATAAATCAATAATCTAAATACCAAGACTATAATGAACTCTCATAGAAATATAAAACTCTCCTATAGAAAATGTTACACAAATAGTTGCACTTTCACCTACACTTGCACAATGTTGTATCTTATAAGTTACTAAACCACACCCTATAATGAACACCTGCACTTTGCAAAACACCTACACTTTGACTCTGATCCTCAAAGACATAACCTGCAAACAAACCATCAACTTCTAAAGGCCACACCACACCCTATATATATAGAATATGAAGGAAAATCCATGAAAGGAAGAACAAATGCATCATGCTTATCCAACATAAGCATCATCCACTCAAGACAACTCACTTCCACCTCATCAAGCTCATCCAAAATCTCTCCCAAGAAGGAACATGCCAAACTAAGGGTCTCCACCTTTCAAGGGCACATTCTCCAACAACATGTGATCACAACCATCTCCTTACAATAAGGATGGTATTCCATTTTCCAAAAATAACTAGCTCCATCAAAATAAGGAAGCCAACATGGGAAAAGACATCTAAAAACTAACTCCATAAAACATGGAAACATAAAAATTAGAAATATACTAAGAATATTCCACTCACATGTGGAACAAGGTTCCACAAAATTTGGAGTAGCGAAAACTACCCTCCCCACACCCTTGGAGCTCTTTAGGCCCCCAAAATTTATTCCTATGGTCATGTGATAGCCCCAAAGGGCTCCACACTT
The DNA here is from genome assembly GCA_037957365.1 of Torreya grandis. NCBI lineage: Eukaryota > Viridiplantae > Streptophyta > Pinopsida > Cupressales > Taxaceae > Torreya > Torreya grandis. Next base: position 2,758,066 of record JARHVA010000812.1, on the reverse strand, counting down.
AAAAAATTATCATAAATGTAACACTCTTATGTACCTTGACATATCACATACTACCATTTGTCCTTAGTCACCTTTGAAATCAACCTTGACATTAATGACCATTATGCCTTTGCATGATGCACCCTTTTTAACATCAATGAAAAAACATGGAAACACTTCCATATATTTGTAAAACTTCTTCAAATACCCCATGGGCATACACATGGAAGAAATTACCACTTCTATTTTGTTGAAATTTCTTCAAAAGGCCCACATGTTGAAAATTTCCATGTTTTTATACTAGTTTTGCCCACTTACATGTGTCAAATAAAAAAATGTTTTCTTTTTGTTTTTACTTTTTAAAATAGTATTTATGATAATTTTTAAAGGGAAAATTAATTAAAAATATTATGTTCATTTATCTATTTTATTTTTTATAAATGAATAAATAAAAGGTTTTAATAACCTTCATGAGACTAAGTGAACGAGGGGACCAAGATGTATGACAGTGGAATATAACTTAGAGATCCAAGTTTCACATAAATAAGATCATTTATTGTATCATTTAAGAGATTTATCACATTATAAATCTAAGTTACAACATGCACATGATCATTTAATGCTGAATTAGATGAGTTCCATTAGTTTAGCTCTAGTCTGCTCTAGCATTGATGTCGGCTCATACATTATCATAGTTGTGCACACATAATTTTTTTCTACAAATTGATCTTTGTGAGAAATAAAAAAATATTTTTAATTTATCAATTACATTATCAAGGTTTTTAAAGGGTATTTTAAATGATCGATGTGAAAATTTTATTATAAGTGTGTTAAAAATATTTGCATGAAATTTTGAGTACAAAAATAACTAAAGAAAATCAATGATAGTAAACTATTTTATGTTAAAAGAAGCTAATAATATCCATTCACCATACATAATCATGTGATATTGATTTTTTTAAAAGTTACATAAACTAATAATATTATTTTAATATGCATAGGCATGCATTTATGAAAATTTATAAGAATAAAATATATATTAGAAGAAGAATTGCTAATAACCAACCAGATTGGCTTGTCTTATTGAGGTTAAATTTTTTATGTATTATTTGATTTTATATTATTTATATTTTTAAAAATTTATGGCTCATCGTAAATAAATTCATATTTCTAAATTGGTGTGGCAAGGAATTTTGAGCTTCAAAAAATGCTCTTAAGACCTCTAAAAATTGCCATTTATATTGTATTATATATTTTTTTGATTGAAAAATGCAATTTCATTAATATAAAAAGATACAATACATCACTAATCATAAAAAAAATATTTGTGGAAAATTCACAACCTAAATAAACCAAACCAAGTTAAAAAAATCCCTGGGAAAAATAAAGTCCAAACTAGGCCACCAAATAGATAAACAACCACAATTAAGTTAATATAAGTGCACATCAATTGAAAAAAGAGAAAGATAAGAGCACAAACAGCAAGGAACACATTAAGATGTATCAATGAACATGATAGTAGGTAGAGTTAGAGGAGGTAGATGATCTTGAAGGTTCCCCCCACCCTTGAGCCAAGGAGTCTTCATCAATCCAGATGAGGTCCTAACCATCAGTCTGTTGGTTAATTTTAATATCATTTTGTTGTTGGGGATCCCATATAGAAGGAGAAATTTCATACACTAACTTTAGTAACTTATCTTATGGAGAGGCCTCCAACCCCCTACCACCACTATCTCTAATGTCCTTAATATATCCTCAAAAAGGAGATGGCCAACAAGAATGAGGAGAGGTGTTCCTCTAGCTTCAATACCATCAACTATGAGATTGGTGATACCACCCTCCATACCCATGCCCTAGTGGGGGGAATGGTGGAGAGGTGGATTAGGAGGCTCATAACTAACTACAAAAGGAGCATTCTCTCAATGGTCCAAGAGGAGATACATATGGTGGAGCTCAAACTAAACCTTATTTTTTTGAATGTAAATATAGAGGGTAACATTATCAATCATAGTAATTTTGCTATATAAAAAAATATTCTTTCCATAACTTCATTATTAAAACATGATTTATTTATAGACTTCTAAATTTGAAAAATAATATCAGTAAAAGAAATCTACAAAAATAATTTATATCTTATAAAAAACAAGTATGAGTCCCCCAAGATAACCATTTTCTAAGTAGATAGTTTAGGCCTGAAAGGTTTGAAAAGGGTATGAATCCATCTCTAGGTAGACTTTGCATGAGGAAAAAACCAAAAGAGATTTTTAATGTATTATGAGTGGTGAAGACTAGGCAAGTGGGATTCAAAATCCACATATGTTTAAGTTAGTCCCCCATAGGTAAACCTTGGTAAATAATACACCAAAATAAGTGGGCTTTTTAGGTTCAATACAAGCCACCCAAATATTATCAAACCTCTGAGCCCAAATGTGATGGACAGATTTAAGAGACCATTGATGATTGAGGGATTCAATGTTAATATGTCGAGGGGTAAAAATAGTATAACCCATCCTAGGGAGTATCTTTAAAATGACATATCCATTAAATAAGACTAGTCACCATGGTGTAAAAGAGGAAACTTCAATTTTGTGTAATTACACTTTAGGTATGGAACTCTACAATTTATAAATGGAATCAACATCTTCCTTATTTATATTAAACTTATATTTAGCGATATTCCAAAGAATCCAATCCTAAATAGCCTTATAGAAGAGTTCTTCAATTGTGTGAATACCATTTTTATATAGCCTCTAAATTTTGACCCAAGGGACCATGGCAAATACGGCATTATGAAAATTTAATGTGGGAGACCACCATGTAGGGATTGAGAATTATAAAAAAGACCATTTCTAAACCCTTCCTCTACTCAAATTAGATGAGGTTTTAGTTTCTCCCAAGAATTACAAATACTTTACATGATAAAAGTTCCCCTACCTTAACTGACATAGGAGTGATGAGAACACTATGTAATCAATCCCTTACCATTTTTTTCTACCAAGTGGGTAGCTTTGAACAATTAAGTGCCTTAATAAGATCTTCCAAACCCTATCCCCTTCTAATATTCTAATGATCCAATTAACACCAATAATAATCCCTTGAATTTTAATATCAATGAGCCCAAGCCCACTAACTTCTTTAGGGAGACGATAAATAGCCCAAGAGACCTGGTGAAAATTGTGATTCCCTTCAAAATTATCCCATAGAAATTATCTCAAGATATTTTCCATATTTTCATAATATTCATTTGAAGGTTACCAATAAGATGAGTATTAGTGAGCACTTATGAATAAAACTAGAATTTCCCATCTAGGGTCAATGGTTTGGTGATCCAAAAGGAATTTTTTTTCTATTAACCATGTATGACCACAACTTTGCATGTGAGGATATGTAATAAAATGTGATTCCTAATAATATATATTATACTCCAATAATGATCCATTAACACTAATATCCCTATAACTAAGGATGTTTGGGTGAAAGGGATTGGGGATAAGATTGAATTTTATGTCGTTAAATGGAAGACCCAAAATCAAGGCTAAAAATGTCAAGACATTCCATAACATACTTAACAAAGTCTTCATCCTCCTAGAGATTGAGTAAAGAGTCATCAAAAAATTTACCATTGATCAATTGATTTTTTGAGGTAGGGATAGAAATACCCTTCACCAAATCCCTATAAGCATAGTCATCTAAAAGATAACTAAAGCCCTTAGCAACTAGCACTTAAAGGGAAGGTGTAAGGGGGTGCCCCTATCTAATAGATATGTGAATATCAAAGTTTTGGGATTGATAATTATTAATAGAAATGCAAGCACCCACATCTTGAAATAACATATTAATAGTGTGAACAAACCTAGGGACAAACCCAAGAGCTTGAAGCATAGTTATGATAAAAGGCCATTCAATATAATCATAAGATTTCTCAAAGTTAATCTTGATTAATAACACCTTATAGTTAGATATCTTGGCCCATTCCATACCTTCCCTAATAGAAATAACATTATTCAATATGTATCTATGTAGAATGAACCATGTGTGTTCACTTCTCACAATCAAGGGGAGAAAATGTTTGATTCTGAGAGCTAAATATTTAGCTATGATTTTGTAAGAAACATTAAGCAAGGTGATGGGCCTATAGTTAGTAATGACCATAGGGTCACTTTCCTTAAGAATGAATTTGATGTTACCTTGATTAATGAGATACACAAAGAGTTGAACAAAATAGCTTTAGAATATAGTTTGTGAAGATCAGGTCCAACTGTAACACATAGGGTTTGATATAATTTACAAGAAAATCCATCAACTCCTAGGGCCTTATTAGGGTCCATCTTCATGACATCTTATTTAAGGTCATTGAGTTCAAGGGGCCTATCATATGTAATTGTTTGATATTTTAAGAGCTTATGGGGACCACTTCAAGGCATTGAGAAAGAGAAGATTCATGAGTATGGGAGGAGGACTTTATAACAAACACTCCATGATAGTGATGCATAAAATCTTGTAAGTTATTAGGTAATTTAGAGAATCTATTTGAAGCACATCTAATAGTTTTATTTTGTCTACAACTTATCTTGAAGGGAGAAGAGAAAAGATTCTTTAGTCACTTTGTCTCCAAATTTCAACCAATACATTTGTGCTCTAAACTAAGCTCTTCTAGCCTTTTAAGCCTTGGTTGACTAGATCTTATGTCTCTACATACAAACTTGAGTCTATAAATAAGGTCTTATAGGCACAACATCTAATTCCCATGAAACCCTAAGATATTCATAGTTTGTAGCATAATGAATACATCACCTAAAGAAATATATTTATTTTCCATAAACCCAAATAAAATATGTGGTGTGGGATATTACATCATCCCACCACTCAATCTAGCCAATGTCCCATGTGGGTATAGGATCCAAGTTCTAAACTCTAATGATATGCCCCATAGTCTGCTCATATTTGAGATGGGTAGTATTGAGGTAAAACTAAAATAATGGGATTTAACCTTAGGGGTAGAGCACTAAACATAGAATCAAATAGTATGATGGTAAAATAATAAAGTTTATGGGATCATATAAACATGTCAAGCATGTATCAAAATGAAGAATTAAAGGTCTTGTTCTACAAGTAAGGTATGGTCAAGACACTTAAGAAATCAATCTTCTCCTTGCCAAAAATTAGACCAAGTGAACCAAGGAGAATTTGATTCTTGCCTCATGTGATGGTTGGGATAAAAAACCCCAAGTTTATTTCACATATAGAACCATGCCTCCCATACTCTAGCACACCATCTCATGGGGAGATGTCTTTCTTTATCTTCAACAGACTCAATCATTTTGAAGTCCCATAAATAATCCAATGCGTAATCAAAAGAGTCTGCCAACCATCTCCAGAGCAAGGTGCATTCCACAACATAATTAGAGGTATTATATTTTTTTAATATAATTGTAACTTTTAAAAAATAAACCATTAATATTATCTAATATTCCCATGTCATTATTGTATTAAATTTTAAATAGGTTATACTATTACTATGAATAAAATGAATTAATTACCAAGTGATCCTTAAAAAATCTAAAAATATAACCATTTCTAAACAAAAATGTTATAATCATTTTAAATGGAGTATCATTAGTATAAATATTTGAAATACAAATATATGAAAAACACCAAGAGATATGAATATCAAGGATCTTATTTCAATTGTTTTACATACCAAAATTATTTATAATGTCATTATGTTCTTCAAAAATTTCTCATTTACTGGTGATAAATCATGTCAATATAACTACACCAATGTGTCAAGCTTAAAATAATATTTCTAAAAAAAGTGGGTCTCAAAATACTATTGTATTGTCAAGATCTTATAATTTCTTGATTGAATTTTTCATAAAAAGGAAAATTTTCTAAGTTATGATCAAATGAGCATAAAATTTAAGGTTAGGATTAAAAGTGACCACACTTACTACATTACAACCCACCACCACTTCCAAGATGTTATTGTGAAATACCTCTTAGAATAATTAACTTCATGATTTTATTATGGAAAAATTACAATATTTCTCATATGTAAGAATGAAGAAAAAAATAATTATAAAGAAACAAATTTTTTTTAATCAAATTTATAATTTAACTAAATTTTAATAAAATAATTTGAACTTATTTTTTTGTTCTTTGATGTGCCTTATGGTATAATTAATTCCTTATTTGATTCATTTATTATCATTTAATTTTGTCAATCTTAAGATAAAAATATAGAATCCTAAACATGACATAAAACTTTGTTTTAGTTATTAGATAAGGTAAAAGCGAGGGTTTTGTCAAGACCACTCAACCCATATACAAATAAACCAAACAAATAATTGGTGGAACAATAACAAACCAAAACACCAAACTAATATTAGTAGAAACCTACAAAGAAAATACATCTAAAACAACCTTAGGGAATCAGGCAAATAAATCAAAGTTACAGTCCTTTGTAAAACCATCTAAGGTTAGTAGAGAAAAATGTGAAGCACTAAATAAAGCTAATCATAAAAGAAACCACTGTCAAAACAAGGTGTTAAGGCTAGAAAAAAAAATTCACCCAACAACTAAGGAAATAACACTCAACCAATGGTCAAGATTAGTCTTCTTCCATTGTGGGAAATAAGACCTTCTATCATCCATTGGTTCCCTTCCTTCACCATATCTTCCATGTCTAAACATAAACATTATGCCTCCATCCTTTGGCCTTTTTTTTTAGTGGTAGAAACCATAAGATATTTTTTTACTAAAGGAGTGGTGAAAACAAAAGAACCTAACAAAGTAGAGGAGGAAGAAATCACCAACACTAAATATGTCCATAAGAAGACTTCCCACATGGGGGACATAAATGAATAAGGGGTAATGGAATATCTAGACAACTGGTAGAAAATGACATGTTTGCACCATAACAAGACCTAGTTTGGAGCCCTTTATTTAATATTCTAAATCAATTGAGAGAAATGAGAGTCCTTACCTCCTAAATAATAAAAACTAGAAGACCTGTGTTCAATGAGGTTGAAGCAAAAGCATCTGAATAGAAGACCTTCATAATTGATAAATTTAATCCATGAACCCTAGGAAGAGCAATGATGAAGGGAAAGTTCTAAAGAGGTTTGGAGAGGTTCACAATAACACAAGCTCTAAAAAATTGTTTCCCCATAAAATCTTCATCGAGCTTCACAAAAGATACCACTTGGTTGATAATCATTTTGATGTGCTCATCTTTTCTCATATAATGGGGAATATTGTAGACCATGATCCAAAGGGGAGCCATAGTCACCTCAACCTTTACATGGTCAACTAAGGGATGCCATTCATATAAAAACATCCTAAAATTATTAATAAACCAAGGTTCAGAATACCAAACAAAGTCATGATCTACAGAGTTGCATAAGTTAACTTAAAAGAAACCATGGCTAAGCAAGTAAAAATAAGGAGATTACAAGGAACCCACACCTTTTTGGCTCAAACATCAAGGTTAGATATCAAGAGTAGGGACCCTCACATTTATCAAATAATTAGTGACTACCCATATTTGAGCTCAAAAACTAAATGGCTTAATCAAAAAATTCCATTTCTAGAATCTCATTCGAGAAGAACATAGGAAGGTCTCCCAACAAAGAACAATAAGAAGAGGAATTTGAGATAGGGATTGGGGTTATCCTAGCACCAACATCAAAATGTACCAATTAAGGATCTGTTCTATCAAAGGCCAGCCTAATATTACAATAATCATTGCATTTATGGAAGGGATTATCCACATTTGAACAAGAAGAAAAAACTAATATCTAAATAGACCCACCAAAAGACTTGTTTGGTAAATCCAAACCACCCAAGCTACCAACCATTTACCCTAAGAGGACTATCACATGACATCAAACTTTATAAGTAGAATCACATCAACTTTTGACTTACCAATACTTTGAATTAATACCAAATATGATTTTACATGTTTGGCTACTTTTACTTTACCCATTATTTAGCCTACCCCAAGAGCATTTGACTTCATCTATTTTTTTAGTAGCATTATTAGTGGTACACATTCTTCCCTTCTTAATTATCAAAAATATCATTTTCCTTCATCTTCTTAATTATCATCTACATTCTTCCCTTTTATCAAATATTTCATGGATTTGTTGGAGTCCCCTTTAATGTGGTGTTTAGGATTTGATTTCATATGCAACTTCCAATATTTTACATTAATATTCTCATATTTAGCATGATTATTACAATGCTTATTTTCATATGTAAAAAAAATTAATGAATAAGTGAATATGGGATATTATACTAAGAAAAAATACACTAATATATCAAACATGTGTATAAATAAAAATATGATTTAAATAAAATAAAATAGTAAATAAATATCTACCTTAAGTACTAAAGATATATATAATGAAATTAACTCAAGTGATTGATAATTGAGAAGGGGTTTAATCACATACTTGATATTTTAGTCACTTAAAATCTGATAGAGGCTATAAATGTTGAGAAGAAGGTCCAAAAATAATGCATAAAATAATCTTGAAATATGACTATGATTTGATGAATTAATCAAAATCAGAGTTTCCTGATAGTGACCAACCAAGATTAAGTTGTTATAATTCTAATAGTCTATCCTAAAAGTGGAAATCATGTTCTAATAATGGTTGTGTTGATCATATAAGGTAACACTTGGTGAATCCCTTCATTTATACCTACTTGATAAAAACTTATTCTATATTAGTGAATTGGACTACAATGCCTCAAATCAATGAGCCATAATGTGATTAATAATGATGATGCCCCTAACAAGGACACATGCAAGGGAGTGAGAGATGATAACAACATTACGATCTTGGTCATGCCCTCCTTAAAGGAGGAAATCATAAAATTTAAATGATGAATTGACCAATCAATGATAATGGATGACTGATGGAAGAAAAGATGGATGTTTTGATTTGTCATACCTAATCTACAAGTGCATGCGATTGAATGGGAAGATTGGGGAGATGATTATGGAGTGGATATGGATTGATCAATTGAGTTATGGATTTATTATATTTTATCTCAAGTATTTGACTAATGTAATATATGAGGATGATGAAGGACAAGATAAATGTAATGATAAATGATGGGGAAAGAGGAGAGAGTGGTCAAGCTAACCTTAGACATGTTATGTTGCCTACATAGTCTGAAAAGACATTAGGCTAGTGTAGTTTAAACTAGATGATAGATGATACGATATAATAGAGGATGAGGATGAGGATTACTATTAGACACATTAGTTTCTAGATAGATAATGTGACTCAGATGTTAGACATAAAGATAGAGGACTAGGAGAAATGATGGGAGATGAAATGTTAAATGTTGATGACTATAGAGATAATATATGAGTAACTAGAGGATATACACAGCATGATAAATGGATTTGGATGAATGATTGAATATTAGATGAGTAAACTAGGATGATAAAATTTGTGATGGGATTAAGATGATTATATGTTTAGATAAGTGAGAGAGGATATGAGAAATGATGAATACAATCCATTGTCAAGCCATCATTGTTGTAATAGGTCTCATCATAGTCTAAGTAATCTAATGTAAATATAACACTAAGTAGTATGCCCCATGATATAAGTATGACTAAAAGGATGTTATGCCAAAGTGCATGATTATAATAGGGGAAAATGATGAAATCTACATAGGGCACCCAAAATCATTATTATAGCTTTTTTGGCTACATCATAGTATCCTCATTCATTACACCCTTGACAAAATATACATGATGCAAGACTATTTAAAATATTAATAAAAGAAGAAAATAAAGACAATAAAACAAACATATGTAGATATGTACATGATAAAATACATGCAAACAAGTCAAACACAAATATCATACATGTAACACATACAAGTATCTACATGTAGTGTCATTGTGTCTTGTCTAATTAAGCTGATGAGAGTTAATGAGATGAGTGATCAACTGATGAATTAGACCAAGTCAGTCATGATGTGAATTTGGATTAAGGATTAAAACTTGGATAAGGTACGGACTTGGAGTATACTTGGGACTATGATTAGGATAAGACTACAAAATACATAAGACAAGATTACTAAGATGTTAAAACAAGGAAAAATGATAAAAAGATAAGACTGTTAGGACATACAACAAGGTAGGATGAAAATGAGATGGACAACTTAGGACATTAGATAAGATGACTAGGATACTGAATACATAAGACAAGATAACTTAGAGTTTTTTGGGATTTTGTGGATTTTATAATTTTTAGGGTATTTTTGGAATATTTCAATTTATAGGTTTTTTTTTATATTGAAGATCGATTATTAATATATGCATCAAAGATGCCAAAAGATTAAAAAGTAACCAGTAGAGATAAAAATATATTTGGGACATCCCCCATCAACAAACATAATAATTAACTACTCAATATAAAAATGGTGCTAAATAGGCAGCCTAGAAAGAAAAAACCAACATCAGTAGAGATGCAAGTGTAAATAGTCTCAACTAAATAGAAACCACCCAAAAGGTGGTAGGATCAAACATATGGGTCATACACCCTACTATAACTAATGCCTTCCCCTTCTCATTCATCATTTAATTCCTCCAATTTACGTCCCTCTAAAGCACTTTTACCACCTAGAGGTCCCTTCCACAGTTATCCTGAGGCCATTTTAGCAGGATAGTGGTCAACTTTATCCAACAATCCTTTCATGTTGCTCTAATTCACATAGTTTAGTATATCTTCAAAATCAAATGAGATTCCATTTTTGATTATCCTCTCTATTTTATCATAGAAAGTGTTAATATTATCATCAATCATCTTCCATACTTCCTCGTATGCCCCCTAGTTATGTGCATTTGGAATAAGTTCCTAAGATAAAGGCCTGATCACTGCATTCTTAAAGCCAATCTCAAGTAAAATTTTGAGGTCAAGTTGAGTAAAATTTTGTTTGGCCTCTCTAATAATATAGATATCATACTGTTCATTATGCATAGCCTACGAAACACTCTCATTTGTAGCCAACCATTCATCAATCCCATTCTGGTCAGATTTAGATGGGGTGATCCATTCCTATACTAGATTGTCATCCTGATCAAAGTATGCATCTTTAATATAGTCCCATTCAAAATCAAAGATCTTAAATTTTACTATGATCTAGTGGTAAACAACCTAGTCAAGATGTGGGCTTAGTTTAGGGTATCCCTCAGAATCAAGCAAGAAGTCTGAGGTAACCTTGAGGAGATTAGTCCTAAGGAACTGCTCAAGCTAGTCCTAAGGCACTTTTAACTAGAGGAATATTTGCAAAGACAAAAAATTAAGGATGAATTCAATTGTGAATTCAATAAACACTCTATCCTTTCCCTGGAAAACCTATAGGTTCCTTTGCTTCCATAAAAACCATAAAATTTTAGTAGAGAAAACAAGCCAAAATTTATGAAAAAAGGATGGAATTTAATCTTAGGACAAACATAACCAAATGTAATGTTTAGCTAGCCAATATCAAACTAAAAACCACATTCTAAGGTTTAAGACAAAAATGCCAAAGCTTAGAAGCATAACGGTAAGAGAAGAAAACATGTTCAACCATTTCAATTACACTACAAAAGGAACAAAGAGGATTAACAAGGCCACGATTATTCAAAACAATACCAATAGACAACTTCTTATACATTAGTAACCAACAAAAATAGGATTTCTTAGGTTTAAGATAAGAGGCCGAGATCACATCAAACTTAGACTAGGAATGCATATGATCAATCATAGACCAGATATGATTTAGGGTGAGGAAGGGGACTTTAGAGAGAGTTTCTTGTAAAGAATTTGAAAAGTATACTCAAGTAGAGGTAGGCATTTTTTCCACTTCACACTATAACATAACTCACCCTCTTTTTCCATGAACACCACATTATTTATCCCCTTAAGATTTGTTTGGAGTAAGGTGAATGTTATTTGTTGAGAATTAGGGAACAAAAATCTTAGAGCTCTAATCAAGAGGCCCTTCCTACATGGGCATAGAGATCCTTGAAGCTTTTCAACCCCTTAGTGTACCAATCAAAGGTAGAACTCCTCTAGTGAGGGCCATCAAAGTCTTGTTGACAGTCAAGTTCTACCATAACAATCTATATGCCTAACATGATGTCTCAAACTAGTTGAATACCTATTTAGCAATAATGAAGGGCTTGGCAGCATCCTAGGCATACCATATTGAGGTAAAAATGGGCGAACCTACAATTTTAACCATGAAATGCCCAATAAGAAGATCAAAAATGTTTATCCCTTTCTAGTTTGTCTTTCTTATAGGAAAGCCTCTCTAAATGTTATTACTAACTAGTAATTTATAGGGCTCATTGCTAATGGAGGTTCTAATTAGCCACATAACTACCAAAGTTATTCCTTGTAACCAAAGGTCCTTTAGTTCCATTCCACCAATATTTTTAGGTTTTGAGAAAAATTTCCATGATACTACGTGCCTTTTCTTGCCCCCTTCTCATCTGACCACAGGAAATCTCTTATGATCTTATGGAGCAATTTGATTTGAGTTTTGCCAAAGAACTAGCAAGAGGAATAGTATATATTTTATGATGAAAGATATTTCTAGTAGACTTGAATCCTTCCTCATAATTATAAAAGATGACCATACCATTTTACAATTTTCTTATTGATTTTTTCAAAAATCCATTCTCACATACTTTTGAATGAGGGTGTTAGGGTAAAATGAATACCCAAATATCTAACCATCTCATTCGGTCCTTTCCAATTCTAACCAAAATTTTCCAACCAAGTAAGGAGTTGTTCATGTTAACCCAGTATATGAGATTTATCCATGACCACTTTTGATCCAAAGGCATATCAATCATATTCGTAACTTGAGCCAAGTTAATTTTCTCCAAGGTGACAAAAATTGATGTATCATTAACAAATAGTACATCAATTAGGGAATCATTGTTAGGTAGTGAGATACCTTTGAATAGATGTCTAATGTTAGATAATCTAAGAAATAATGCAGTGTGTCTACCACTAGAATAAAGAGTGACATGGTGAGAGGATAGCCTTGTCTAATAAAGTGTTGAAGCTTAGAGATATATCAGTTCCCCATTGACTTTAATTATAGATAAAGCATATTTGAAGAGTAAATTGACCATTTTGAAAAATCTATGCTTGAAACCAAAGGCACACAACATTCTCTGCATGAAGGGCCATTCAATTTTATCATATGATTTTTTAAAGTCAAAAAAAATCATTCCTACATCCTAGTTCAAATCTCTTGCCTAGTACATATCTTCCTAACTGATGATTAAATTATCTAGGATGTACCTCCCTATAAAAAATTTGCTAGCTAAATATTTTGTCACTAGCTAACTGATGGGAAAAATAGGTTGGTTTAACCACAACATAAGGAGATTGGTTAGACAAATGTGTAGGTTTACCACATCAAAAGGGGACAAATCTCTCCTCTCATCATGGGGAGGTTCCCTATAACTATAAGGCACTATATAATATAAATATAAGCAAAAAATAACACTCATGGGTAGGATAACACCATCCATCTCTCTTTTATCATAGATGATGTTCATAGACAAAGGAGAAATATTGGGTGATTGCCGGAGGTACATCTCTTTTTTCAAAAGTAATACTCAGTCAACAACTAGATTCCTTCCTGGGTAGTAAAAGTAACTAGAATAGGGTGCAATAACCAACAGAATGAGGTGTAGCACAAATTCTCCCCCTCAACTGCCAAAGAGTGAAATACAAAGGATAATTGGGGCACAAAGTCATCCCAAGATCCTTTAAACAAAAATAGAGAAACAAACACACTAAAGACAATTGTGGCAACACAAAGTCTCTCCACAGTCGACTTCAGGACACCTTCCTAGTTACTTCCACTAGTCATGCTTATTTAATTAAATGGACAAAAATGCATTCAAGAAATAGACATAAGAACAATGTCCTCAACAACACAAGTTATTCTAGCACAAAGTCTGAAAGGTCACTTGCTTTTTCATTCAAATAAAGAAATATGATTAACAATCTGAGCTCAAAGTCTTAGGAAATGCCTTTCAATTTGACTAGAGTTTCACTTCTATATTAGAGAGATATCTTTTGCATAAAATAATAGATTACAATATATAGTGCTCCAAAAAATACTTGGGTGCTTTGCTTCACAAAATGGCACATGCTGCATTCAATGCCTTGAATGCATTTTCAGTTTTATTAAGGGGCCATGCTGGAACAGAGCATGTCAATTCATTTCAATTCATCTCAAATGTCTGCTTTTGAAGTATGGGCTACCTGGTATTCTTCCTGATATGTATGTGGTTATCCACTCAATTTTATTCAAAGGGATAAAATAGGTTGTGCCTTTGAATATCTGTGCTCTGATGTCTACTTGGTGGACTATTCCACCTACTAGAATAACTCCCCTATAGATATTTCAGTATCCCCTATAGATTTTTGAGCTCTTAGGATATCTTCTTACCTTTAGTAATCTTTTTCAGCTCTTTCTTTAGCTGTTCACTGAGTTTTCTCTTTAGGTTCTGCACCATATTTGAAAATAAATGGGCATTTTATTACCTTAAATTTGACATCCACGGGGATGTTATTGGTCACTTAGTCCCTTGAACCATGTTGAACCTTGAACATTTGAACTTTTAAAGTTCATTGGTTCAATGGGTCAATGGTTTGGGTGGTCCCTTGGTTCAATCGCTTATTTGGTTCAATGACTTTCTTGGTTCAATTGCTTTCTTGGTTCAATCGCTTTCTTTCCTCTTCAGTTGAACCATCTCTTCAAACTTGTCTCTGGAATATTTCACTTCTTTCTTTCACTTGAACCTCCCTTTCAAACTTTTAAATTCCTTGAACCTTTGAACCTTTAAACTTTGAACCATTTTGGTTCAAGGTTTAATGGTTCATTCTCTTTCTCAAAATATTTTGTTATTTCAAACTTTCTAGATCCTTTTCTTTTCTATTGAACTACTTGAACCTTTAAACTTTGAAATCTTTTTGTTCAAGGTTCAATGGTTAAATGGTTCATTCTTTTGTCTTTGAATCCTTTTATTTTCCAAGTCTATAAAACTTTATTTAACTCATTAAACCTTTGAAATTGTTGAACCATTTTGGTTCAAAGTTCAACGGTTTAATCTTTCTTCTTCGAAGTCTTCTTTTCTTTGAGTCCTTTGATCTTATTGAAATCGTTGAACCTTTGAACTCATTAAACCATTTTGGTTCAAGGTTAAATGGTCCAAAATTTTAATCTTTCTTCTTCGAAGTCTTCTTTTCTTTGAGTCCTTTGAAGCCGTTGAACTTTGAACTTGTCGAAGCACTTAACTCTTTAAGTCTGCCGATGTCATTAAACCTTTGAACCTGTTGAACCTTTGAACCTATAGAGGTGGGGTTCAATGGTTCAATGGTTTAATGGTTTAATATTTTATTTTAATATTACCAATAAGTCTTTTGGGTGAACCTCGACATTGAACCAACATTGAAAATGCCTAAGTGTTGGGAACTTGTTTCTTTGTGAGAGCTCGCCTATTGAAGCGGTTGAACCTGTTGAACCTATGAGTCCCTCAACTGAAAGAGCTTGAATAATAGAAGAAATTGGATGCTTAGAACATTTTTTTAAAAGGTAAGAGAGAATTTTAGCCTACAAGACCAAAATAGTTCATATTTTGTCCCCAAAAATGAGTGACAAATTTTGGGAATAACAGCTGGCTCCAGTTGGCAAACTTCCATCGATTGTAAAAACAATCGAAGGGAGTAGAATCCAAAATACATATTGCCTTCAAGTATACCATTGGGATACGGGGTCATGCTACCCAAAAAGAAAGGTACCAAAAAGAAATGAAAATGAAAAGCACCAAACATAACTAAACACTATACAAATACACATATGTACAACTGATGTCACTTGATACTTCAATGATTGAAGTGCTTCAAATGCTACCCACTGTGAGGTAGAGAAAAGGGCATGCCATCTTGATACTTCAATAGGAAACTATTTTTAGCATTGAGTTGATGGATAGTAAATGGGCCTCTCCATAAGGAATCAAATTTCCCATGCATTCCCTTTGGTTCTCTTCTCTTGTCCCATAATAGAACTTGATCACCAATCTAAAAATTATGGGATTTTGCCTTCTGGTCAAAGATATTCTTCACCAAACTTTGATGTAAAACAATTTGGTCCACCACCATAGTTCACTACTCATCCAGCTCAGTCAAGCACATGATCCTCTTATCGATGGATCTTCCATATGTCTGATCTTTGATCGCCTTTACCAATTTCAATGCTGGTAATTCTAGGGTGATTGGTATCTCTGCATTGAGACCATATAGAAGTTGGAAAGGTGACATACCTATTTCCCTCTTGGGTGTAGTTTTGTCTACCCATAAAGCATCAAATAATGTTTTATGCTAGGTTCATTGGTTGTCATCTACTAGCTTTTTGATGATGGTCACCAGGTTCTTGTTGCTCGATTCTACTTGGCCATTTCCTTGCAAAAAATAATCAAAAGAGTGGGAGAGGGTAATCCCATAATAAAATTAGAATTGAGTAATCTCATGGGAATATAAATAGGCTGCATTATCTATCACAATCTTGGTTGGGACCCCAAACCTAGAAATAATATTTTCCTTAAGGAAATTGCATACTACTTCTGAAGTAGCATGCTTAGCTGGAATAGCTTCCACCCATTTGGTGAAGTAATATGTGGTTGTGAGGACATAATCATGTCCAGTGCTTGAATATGGGTTTATAGAACCAATGAAATTGATTCCCCATTGCTAAAATGGCTCTTTTATTACCACTGGCTTAAGAGGCAAAATAGATAACTTGGGTCTTCCAATGAACTATTGGCACAATTCACATCTTCGTACCCATTTATATGCATCTTGAAATAGAGTAGGCTAGTAATACCTAGCTTATAGAATCTTATGGGTAGTTATAGGTAAAAAAAAAGTCCTCCTAAGCCAAATTGTGGAAGGATTCTAGAATTTTGTTCTGTTACACTTTATCCATGCAGTGAAGGAATACCCAAACAAGGTTCCTCTTATATAGCCCATTGTCCCACAAGACAAAGTTGGCAGCTTTCAACTTGATAGTCCTCTTTCCTTTATGAGACAAGTGAGTAGGACACTCACCATAAGTAAGGAAATGAGTGATATTTGAATACCACTCATTTGTGGTGGTGATAAAGAGGACCATTGGTGTGTCTTCAACCTCTGTTACTTCATGCCTTATTTATTTCAGTATGTTATCAGCAATCAATTGGTAGAGGCCCCTTCCCTGCACAAGCTTGGTTGGTTTGATAATAAGATCGAAATCTTAGATTTTAGCAACTCAATTACCCCTTTTGGTTCCAAACTCCTGGTGAGTTAATATGGAATTGACTATGGTATTAGGAACCAGGGTAATAATGTGTGAATTTAGGATGTAAAAATGGAAGTGCTTTACTACCTTTACCACTACATAAGCATGCTTCTCTAAATTTGAATATTTTAGTTCATGAGCTTTGAGAGGATAGCTCATGAAGGATATGGGAGATTTCACACCTTCTTTGTTTTGTTCAACTAGAATTGTTGAAAGTGTGTGATCGAAAGCATAACTATACATTGTGAAATCTGTGGTGTAATTTGGATAAACTAGAATTGAGGCATGGGCAATAGCTGTCTTGATGTCCTAAAATGTTGATTTGCCTTTTTTATTCCAGCTAAAAGTGGCCTTTCCCTTCATCATGTCCATAATGTGGCGAGTCTTCTCTACAAACTTAGGAATGAATCTTCATAAAAAATTCACCTTTTAAAAGAAAGAGTGAACTACCATCTTACTTGTGAGTAAAGTAAGCTCCTGGATGGATTTGACTCTTTTTAAGTCAATCTTTATGCCTTCTCAGAATACAATATGTCTGAGAAGTTTCTCTTCTGTTACCCCAAAAATAGACTTCTTGGGATTTAGAAAAATGCCATTCTGGTGACATCGTTCCAACACTTATTACAAATGATGTAGGTGATCAGGATGATGTTTGGAAAAGACTGTTAAATCATCAAGGTACACCATAATGAACTTACCCATTTCATCATTGAAATCAAGGTCCATTTCTCTCTAAAAAGTGGCACCAACATTTATTAGGCCAAATGGCATTATTCAATATGCAATGGTGCCCTAAGGCATGGTGAAGGCAGTCTTATGCTAGTCTGCTTTGCCAACCTCCACTTATTATACCTCAAAAAGCCATCTAGCATTGATAACATCTCTAAACTAGTTACTATCTAAAAGACTTGATCCATGATGGGTAGGGGGTAATTATCCTTTAGGGAGGATTGATTCAAATTCCTAAAATCCATGTAGAGGCAAATTTTGCCATTATTTTTTCTCATAGGAACTATGTTTGCAATCCATGTGGAATGATGGATTGAGAAAATTATTCTAGTATTTAGCATTTTTTGTATTTTAGATAGAATAGTACTTGATATCTTAGGATTATACTACCGAGATTTATGATTGTAAGGCATCGAATCACTTTTGAGAGAAATTTCATTGAAAATTTCTTCAGGCCTGAGTGACTTTAGATCATCATATGAGTACGCCAGAACATCTATGTGATGGCAAAGTAGAGTAGTAAACTTGAACCTCTCTTCAAGAGTGTAGCACTTTCCAATATTCACCATATTAAGATTTTCCTTGGTACCCAAGTTTATCTGATCAAACTCCTAGGAGGATCTTGAATCTATTTGTTACTATTTGATGAACCTATCATGTTTGTCAAATAATTTCTCAAGGGAAACCAATCCTTTGGTAATTTTATTCCCTTTTAGCTACAAGAATTTGTCACCTACGTCTAAACTTGTTTTAGGGGCTAATTCAAGTTTTTGAGGCCTACTTCCTTTGAAGTGAAGTTATTCAAAGCTGTCTTTTTATTCTAGAAAGGTGATGATTTGGTTTTCACCATTGAACACTTGCCAATGATTGGCATTTTCAAGCACACTTGGTCAAAAGAACAGTTTGATGGTGTACCTATTTCCTTTAAAATCTAGGTGAGGAACCAAGAGAATTGCAGAAACAACTAATGCAATAGCTCTATCATTGAATTCGTTAGGTGTTGTAGAGATGCTGAAAGCATCAAAAATTTTAATTTGATCCCAAACCAGATTGTGATAATGGTGTAATATCTAATTTTTTGTTTGGTATAAGTTCTAGACCTGGCAAAACACCAGCTCAGTATCTCCTTTGGCATGAAGGAGTTTGATGCCCCTATCTTGAACAGCCTTCATTTTGAGCATCATCGATTCATATTCAGCCATATTATTGGTGTTACTGAACTGCAAATTGTATGAAGAAGGAAAAATATCTCCTTGAGGAGATATCAACACAATCCTAGTTCTAGAACTGGTATAAGAGTAGCTACCATCAAATTCTAGAATCCATAAGCCAATAAGAACTATGCTTTCCTCAAATTTTCTTTTAATTAAAATTAGAGGATTCTTTTGCGCTTACATTGGATTTTGCTAATCTTTCTACTATTTTGTTTGAATCGATTTTCTAGGTGTCACATTCAAGAATTTCATTAGATGAAATAGGGAAATCCTCTATAGTCATAAATTAATTACCTGCGCCTAAAGACTCAAATAGAATTTGAGCTTCAGGCGCTGATGTTTGAGTGACCACATATTTTGCCTCCTTCTCAGGGAGTAATTTTTGCATGACACCTTTGACCGAGATCCTCACCTCAGACAATTCCATACTTAATAAACCACCAATGTCCTTGCAAAAATTATTCCAAGAAGAATGTCGTATGAGGCTGGGATGTCAACCACTAGGACTGTCATCTTGATTCTCTTGTCTGGGAATACTACAAATCTAAATTAGGCATCCTTGATTTGTCCCAATAGTGGCACTTATTTGTTCTCCATGGAGAAGCATCTCCCAAATGTCTTGGTCAGTGTGAGACCAAGATATTTTGCCACTTTGGTAGGCATGACTTTGTCTGAAGCTCTAGAATCAGTGATGTAGTTGCTCAGCTTGTGACCGTTTATCAATAGAGAAACATAAAAAGTCTCTATTTTATTAGGGGTATCAAGAAGAGTAATGACAAGATTGTTTGGGATGGACATGTTCTTTGGGGGATCATGAGTTACCTTCTTAACATCTTGTCCTATAGGAATGGCTTTATCTTCACACACTCAACCAACTTGTCCAACTATTTAGGGTTGGCTTGTAAATATTTAAACTCAATCACTTGAATTTTGGTCTTCTTAGTATGGTTGATTATGTCAAATGATTGAAATGGAATAGGAACATAGGAAGGAATTTCATCCTTCTATATTTTTGGGGGTATGGTACTGGTCTACAAATTTGAATTTGAAGATGAAGGAATGATTGATGTACTTACCTTTTTAGTGATCACCGAGTCCTTTGATTCAAAAATCAGAGTGGTTCCCCATTTAGCAATAAAAATTGTTGGTTGAGATCACTCCCCTAATTTTCCATTATTAGCTTGCTAGGCTAACTAGTACTGGGACTGGGTAAATACAACATATGATCTATCAAATGCTTCACTTTTACTTCTGGGTTCATCTTGGTAATTTAGGAAACTAATGTTGGAGTCACTATCTAATTATTTTTGGTCCTCTATGAAGAGATCAACATCATTTTTGAGGTTCAACTCAGGCTGGAATGAGAAATCAAATTTTATTTCAAGATATCCAACTGTTGAATTGGTTGGAGGTGCTACAATTGTAAGTTTCCCTTATGGGGGAGGAAGATGATTTGGCTACCCTTGATTCCTGGTAGCATTGCCTTGGTAAGATTGATTGGGAAAAATTCTCCTTGGTATATCTCTATATGAAGGAGCAAAAGACATCCCTTGCGTCATTTGCTTCCTAAGAGCTAGCAGCTCATTTTTCAGCTTTTGCACCATTGGATCAGTGGTGCCTGCAGATGAATTCTCAAAATATGAAGAAGATTTGAATTTGTTAGGATCTCTTCTTATCTTCCCTACTAAGATGAGATCATTTTCCACCTCAATGGCCAAATCCTAAGCAGCAGCAAGGTCAATGTGACCAACCCGTCTCAATAGAAAACTCACTTTTGGAAGCTGAGAATTGATGAAAAACATTTAAGGTTCTCAATTGTTGGATGAGAAATGGTAGGAATCCTATTCCTTAGCTTGTCAAACTTAGCTAGGAAATACCTCATAGGCTCATGAGGCTCCTTCTTCATTTATGTGAGCTGGGCTAGTAGGGCATGTGCATCTGATGTAGGCTTGAACCTGGCTTCAAATTTGGCTTTGAGGGTGTTCCAGTCAGTCATAGTCTAGGCCTATAGTTGATAGAACTAGTCTATAATAGCACCTTATAATGTCTCTATGAACAGCCTGACTGTTACATCTTCATACTCCATGCCTATCACACCACAAGCTATGTTGAAGGTTGTAATATGTTCATCTAGATGAACTCTTCCATTACCAAAGAACTTGGGTAAATTCTTCTTGAAACTATGAGGTAGTTCATGTAGAGGTGGATTTAGATTGAGTGGACCAAAAGAGTTACTCCAGGGGCCTTAAACTGCCATTATATGACTGTGGAAAGGGGGAATAATAAATCTGGGTGGAGTATGTATAGGCAAATATCTGGTAGCAGAGAAAAAAAAATCTCTACCCTATATTGGTGACCTGGGGATGGTAGGAGGAAGACTCCTAGTTTATTGGAGGTGAGGTTGTGGAGGAAACAACTCAAAATTGCTCTATTGCACCAACTTAAAAATAGGGTCAATAATACCTTTAGATCTCTGGTTTCTCGTATACCATGGAGCTGTCAAATTTTAAGGCTTGAATGGATAAGTATAGGGACTACTTCAATTTGATGCTTGAGGCTTCAAATTGCACAAAATGTTCCCCAATGGAGTTGCCAAAAATTGTTGGCTAAATATTTTATCACCAGCTAACTAATGGGTAAAATAGGTTGTTTCAACCATAGCATAAGGAGATTGGTTAGCCAAATGTGTAGGTTTACCACATCAAAATGAGACAAATCTCTCCTCTCATCAAGGGGAGGTTCCCTATAGCTATAAGGTGCTATATACTATAAATATAAGAAAAAAATAACACTCAGGGGTAGGATAACACCATCCATCTCTCTTTTTTAGAGATGATGTTCACAAATAAAGGAGAAATCTTGGGTGATTGTTTGAGGTACTTCTCTTTTTTTAGAAGTAATACTCTATCAACAGCTAGATTCATTCCTGGATAGTAAAATTAACTGGAATAGGGTGCAATAACTCACAGAATGAGGTGTAGCACAAAGTCTCCCCCTCAACTGCCAAAGAGTGAAATACAAAGGATAATGGGGGCACAAAGTCATCCCAAGATCCCTTAAATAGAAATAGAAAAAGAAACATGCTAAAGACAATTGTGGCAGCATAAATTCTCTCCATAGTCAGCTTCAGGACACCTTCCTAGTTACTTCCACTAGTCCTACTTATTTAATTAAATGGACAAGAATGCATTCAAAAAATAGACATAAGAAAATTTTCCTCAAAAACATAAGCTATTCTAGCACAAAGTCTACAATGTCACTTGCTTTCTCATTCAAATAAATAAATATGATTAACAATCTGAGCTCAAAGTCTCAAGAAATGCCTTTCAATTTGGGCAGAGTTTTGATTCTATATCAAAGAGATCTCTTTTGCATAAAATAAGAGATTATAATATATAGCACTCCAAGAAAGACTTGGGTGCTTTGTTTCACAAAATGGCCCATGTTACATTCAATACCTTGAATACATTTTTAGTTCTATCAAGGGGCCATGCTAGAATAGAACATCGACCTCAGCTATGGCATGTCAATTCATCTCAAATGTCTCCTTTTGAAGTATGGGCCACCTAGTCTTCTTCTTGATATGTATGCGTCTGTCCACTCACTTTTATTCAAAGGGAGAAAAACAAGCTGGACCTTTGAATGTTTACACTCTAATGTCTACTTGGTGGACTGTTCCACCTACTAGAATAACTCCCCTAAAGATATTTTATTATCCCTTATAGCTTTTTGAGCTCTCAAGCTATCTTCTTACCTTCAGCAGGCTCTTTTAGCTCTTTCTTCAGTTGTTCGCTGAGTTTTGTCTGTAGGTTTCGCACCATATTTGAAAATAAATGGGCATTTTATTACCTTAAATTTGACATCCACAAGGACATCATTGGTCACTTGGTCACTTGAACCATGTTGAACCTTGAACCTTTGAACTTTGAAATTTATTGGTTTAATGGTTCAACGGTTTGGGTGGTCCCTTGGTTCAATCGCTTCTTTAGTTCAATCACTTTCTTGGTTCAATCGCTTTCTTGATTCAATAACTTTCTTTCCTCTTTGGTTGAACCATCTCTTCAAACTTGTCTCTGGAATCTTCCGCTTCTTTCTTTTGCTTAAAGCTCCCTTTCAAACTTTTAAATTCCTTGAACCTTTGAAATTTGAACCTTTTTTGTTCAAGGTTCAATGGTTCATTCTCTTTCTCAGAATCTTTTGTTCTTTCAAAGTTTTCGTATCCTTTTCTTTTCTGTTAAACTAGTTGAACCTTTAAACTTTGAACTCTTTTGGTTCAAGGTTCAATGGTTCAATGGTTCATTCTTTTGTCTTCAAATCCTTTTATTTTCTAAATCTATCTAATTTTGTTGAACTCGTTGAACCTTTGAACTTTTTGAACCATTTTGGTTCAAAGTTTAATGGTTCAATGGTTCAATCTTTCTTCTACGAAGTCTTCTTTTCTTTGAGTCCTTTGATATTATTGAACTCATTAAACCATTTTGGTTCAAGGTTCAATGATTCAACGGTTCAATCTTTCTTCTTTGAAGTCTTCTTTTCTTTGAGTCCTTTAAATCCATTAAACTTTGAACTTGTTGAAGTACTTAACTCTTTAAGTTTGCCGATGTCATTGAACCTTTGAGCCCGTTGAACCTTTGAACCTATAGAGGTAGGGTTCAATAGTTCAATCTTTTATTTTAAACCCATCGATTAGTCTTTTTGAACCTCGACGTTGAACCAACCTTGAAAATTCCTAAGTGTTGGGAACTTGTTTCTTTGTGGAGCTTGCCTATTAAAGTGGTTGAACCTGTTAAACCTGTGAGTCCCTTAGCTAAAAGAGCTTGAATAATGGAAGAACTAAGATGCTCAGAACATTTTTTTAGAAGGAAAGAGAGAATTTTGGCCTGTAGGACTAAAATAGTTCATATGTTGTCCCCAAAAATGAGTGACAGATTTTGGGAACAACAAAATCCAGCTTGGGTCTCTAAGCCAATAAAGGGAAATAACGATGACATCCTCCTCAAAATGATCTTTACTAGAATCTTGTAGGAGACATTGAGGAGGGTAATTGGTCTCTAATTGGTGACTAAAGATAGATTACCATCTTTAGTAATAAGCTTGATGATCCCTCTATTAATACCTTGGCCAAGTGTACTAACATCAATGGATTTAATAAATATCTCCAAGCAATCCTTGACAATCTATTCCTTATTGAATTTATAAAATTCAGTAAGGAAACCATCCACCCCAAGTGATTTATCTTATTTTAATGAGTCAATAGTATTTCTGACCTCATCAAGAGAGATGGAAGCTTCCAAGAAAGAGGCCTAAGTTTGAGTCACCTTCATAGGAATGTAGGCCTGACATATGGCCCTATTTTATTCAATGTGATCACTGGACCCATCAATATGGAAAAGGTTTGTATATAAGTCAAAAAATCCATCTTTAACATTGACAACATCCTAAAAGTTCTACACATTAACTTTTATTCCTTTAATATTTCTTCTTGTGTGTTTAGATTTCAAAAATCTGAAGAAGAATTTAAAGCCTCTATCTCTAAGCTTTATCCAGGTTAGTCTAGACCAGATTTGTGCCCCTCTAGCAATATATTGCTAAGACTTCCAAACTTGGTACTTCAAGAGGTTAATCTCTTCAAGGAGAGCTCCATTGGCTAGGTCCAACTGAATCAAGGTTTTAGCTCAAATTAGTTTCTCTTTAGCATATCTTGTAGCCATTCTTCATTTTTTGATTTGATCTGTCATAGGTCCTTGAAATTTTTTTGGGAATTTTCAAACTAGAATTCCACTAATAAATTTTAGAGATGGAGTTATAGACTAATTTTCTAATATTTCAATAATTTTGTAGGCCCTCCAAACATACCTTGTCAGTCAAATGTGAAACATTGAATTTATATAATCCTTTAAACTCTGAACTATCTTTCTTCTCCTTACCAATAAATGAAAATGTCATTTCAATAGGGTGGTGGTCAAACATAGTATAAGGTAGTACTCTCACCACATTACCATCTTTTATTAGGTCTACCACAAGTACCTCCATATTCAAATAAAATCTATCAAGTCTTGATTATTACCTTCTTTTGTTGCTATGATTATTACACCAGGTATACCAAATTCCTTTTTTTGAAATGTCAAAAAGAAATGAAAAGGAGATCAAAAGATGAAAATAAAAGTTTATGGAAAATGTGGAATTGGTAAATCAATGACTACTTTTAATATTTCAATTGCCCTGGCATAGGATTTTACCCTTCTGGAAAGGATATCCAATTTTGTTTATTCTTTTAAACTTAGACCAAAAAAATAACTCATTTCCTTTCCATGCTAGGTGGTCACTCCCTAATTTATCCTCTTTAACTTTCACCATGTTGAAATCTCCTCCAAAAGTCCAAGGAACATTTTAAAGATTTATAGCCAACCAATTCCACATATCAGCTCATTCCCTATATTCATTGGGTGCATAGATGTTACATAGGACAAATTTTTAATTTTGGTAGGCCAAAATTACACAAACAACTTTGTTTCAGGGAGAGATTCCATATTCAACAATGGAATATTTCAATCCAAGGTTCACTAATATAGATTCCCCCCTTTCCCTCTTTGGTGATTAGTGGAGAACCTAGGAGCATTAGACAAGATGAAGTTCAAGACTAAGGATAGTTGGGTTCCAATAGCTTTTACTTCTTAAAAGAAGAGGAAATCCAAATTATCTCTTGACATTTTTAACTATCTTACAACTAGTGTTTTATCTATAAATTCCATCTCTCTCACATTTTATCTTACAATACACATAAATAATGAGGTAGGGAAGTTAGAGGTCATTAGATTGACCATGGGGCTCACCGCCATTATTGTATAATCTAGTAAAGCATTCTAAAACTTTATTTTCCATGCCCTTTTTTTAGACGGGGGTCCTAAAAATTATGAGGGGTCTCTTTGGCCATCTTTTTTTCTCCTCCGATGTAACATGCTCATCCAAGGGAGGATTCATGGTTGTTTTAAGAATTTTAACTCCACCTTTAGACATCCAATTATTGACTCATATAATATTATTACTTTTGTCACTTAGATTGCACCCTTTGAGGAAATGTAAAGCTCTCCTCATCCAAGTGGCACAATGGAATCACCTCTAGGATTATGGGTAGCTTAAGGAATGAGGTGAGTCTCTAGATAGGGCTCTCTTCCTTGATATACCACTTAGGATTGAGCCTACAACTAAAATTGAGGGTGAAAAAGGAGAAAGAGAACATAAATCAAACTAATCTAAGGGAGGTGATACACTAAATTGCCTGATGACTTCCAACCATGTACATTTTACACTTAAAATCAAAGATAAACTAAGACCTACACTTCTCCAATCTATGTCTTCTTGCATCAATGTTACATTATGAGGTTATGTAAGAATGTCTTAGGATATGAGGACTAGAAAAGAGGCCTTAAATGACACTAATGGAAAGACAAAATCACTTAAACATGGACATTTCCTAGAACACTTCACATTCATTACAATAAGAAGCTATAAATAGATGAGAGAATGAGGCACAATGCTAAGGAATCCATAGTATTTGCTAAGTAAATTAAACATTCAAGTAAAGCACACTATGAACAGTCATGGAAGAGGTCACACTTAGTCATTTTATTGATCAAAGGGTATACAGGTATGAATTCACCAAGGAACAACTATCCATGACCCAGATATGAATGAACCAATGCAAAGTTGAAGTAAAACCCAAAAGCATCCAAGTGGTCACATCCTATTCTAGTAGGTATTCCATCCCAGACACTATCATCGAACCCAAATAATAGTGTTGACCCAACTGTCCTAGGTTGATGTTACAATCTAGAGAGTTAGACGTATCAGAGCCATAATTTGATGATTGTTCTAGAATTTTATTCCATCTTGATTTCTACCTATTCTAGGTCCAAAACTACATTAGCATCAAAACAAGCTAAGTACATCACTTATTTTTCATTTTTATATTTAGCATAATTGTACTTTCAATATTTACACTATCTCAACATAATAAATTTAGTATATGCTTATATCTAAGTTTAACATCTAATTGGCCTACTATAAATCTAATTATTACCCTTGTGACATTTCATTTATATATACCCATTTAATGAAAAATTTAGGTTTAATGATAAAATCACCTTAGATTTTATTTTATAGTTAAACATTTGGTGAACCCAATCTTTGAACATCAAACCCTATATCGCTTAGGGTTTTCTCATTTTTTCTATTGTTGATCCCTAAATTACTATAAATTTTACAATCATGTTTACCATGGATATTTTTGTTAATTATTTCAATGTCCAACACCTTATAATGGTTCTTACTTGTTATATTTCATGATATATTAGATGATCTAGAAGAGATTCAAAACCTATTTTCCTACATACTCCTTATTCTAAAGTTTATAATGATATTTTACCTATCACTAAAAAGTGCCAAAGGGAGTGCATCAAGTAATCATCTTCCATAGGACATGTTATTCCCCAATCCAAACAGATTATTTCCAAAACCTCACTATTGGAATTGCTACACAATTCATCACATTAAAAGGATGTTCTTTTAGATGCATTACATATGACATTGCTCCCTTGTAATGTTTAACCACCATATGTGGCCCTTGTCATTAACTCCATAAAATGGACTGAGCATAATATATCCTTTGAAAAGGAGGATTTTTCACCCCAACACCTTATAAATAATTATTTTATACTCTATATCTAGGTATGTGTTTGCAACAAAATGGTAAAATGAGTTCACCTAGATAATGGTTCTAGACTCAACATTTGCAACATATCATTTCCATCTATAATGGGCATCAAACCATCAAATTTGGAACCATCTAATATGAGTATCAAGTGATTTTATAATATGTCATGGTAAGTATTGGGTTAGATAACATTGAATATTATAGTAAGTCCTTGTACATTACCCACTTTGTTCTAAAATATTCCAAATGATTTGAAGTATAACATTCTTTTGGGATGACCTTGGATACATGAGATGTATGTGATTCCCTCCACATTGCACACATGCTTAAAATTTAGTCATCAATGCTTAATTTACACATTCCCAATGGATAATAATCCATTCAAATATTGTGCAATGGTTTAACCACCCATTTATACTATAGTGCAATCCTATAAATCTGATTTTGGTTCTCAATATTTACTCAAATATAGGTACAAGGGAGGAGGGTTAGGTAAACATGAGAAAGTAATAGTGTAACCCATTTATCCTATAAATAATGCAAACCAATAAGATTTGGGTTTTTTAAATAAATATACTAAACACAAACATATCCCTCAATGTATAATTTGTTTCCAAAAGGCCAAAATGGGATGTATGAATATCTCCACAATCAACCTCCAAGTGGTCAACCATCATTTAATT
This sequence comes from Torreya grandis, assembly GCA_037957365.1. NCBI lineage: Eukaryota > Viridiplantae > Streptophyta > Pinopsida > Cupressales > Taxaceae > Torreya > Torreya grandis. The sequence goes on along the minus strand of JARHVA010000812.1, from coordinate 2,729,369 downwards.
GATGACATCACTTCTCAAAATATTCTAACAATGGATGAATTTCCTAATGAATAATCATTATTAGAGTACTTGGGGGCATACGAGGATCTCCCTTCCTTATATCATTAGAATAAGTTTCCTCATGCTACATCTGCTCATGCTTACATTGGTGAGAATGATAATATAAATATCCAACATGATGCATCAAATTTTATTCCTATCATAACATTTATCATAAATAAATATAATTTGTTAAATGAATAAGTAGTCAAATACAACTTTGGAATGGATAAGGACACTAAAGCAATTTTACTTGCTACAATGATGTAGGAGGATGAAGGAAAAACCTATCGACATGTCCTTCATGATTTTCCTAAACTCTTTGCTTGGGTTTATTCTAATATGCCTGGGATTAATCTATCAGTGGAAATTCATAATATATTATTATACCTAGGTTCAAATCCCATAAAACAAAAAATATGAGAAAATTCATCATAAAGTGGCATTGTTGGTCAAAAATGAAATTTAAAAACTTTTAGACATTATCTTTAAAAGAGCCATTGCACATTCTTATTGGGTGTCTAACATTATCTTTACTAGAAAACCAAATGGTGGAATTTAATTTTGCACTGATTATTATGATTTAAACAAGGCTTGCCCTAAAGATGACTTCCCTTTACCTAATATTGACATGATTGTAGATTCCATAGCTGAATATGAGACATTTTGTTTTATGGATAGTTTCACACGATATAACCACACCAAAATTAACCTTGTAGATCAATAAAATACTACATTTACCACTCCTTGTGGGACATTTTGTTATAGAGTCATGCCTTTTGGATTAAAAAATGTAGGATCCACATATCAAATGGCCATGACTCATATATTTCATGATTTCAAACACAAAATTATTAAGGATTATGTTGATGATTTAATTACAAAATCAAAACACCACCAAGACCATGCTACTAATTTATGAAAAATATTTGAGCACCTACTAATTTCAATATTTAATTAAATCCAAAAAAAAAGTGTTTTTGGGGTATCTTTTTGAAAACTCCTAAGATACATTATTTCTCAACAAGGCATTGAGGTTGATCTAAAAGAGGTAAAATCTATCATAGAAATGCAATTGCTAACCAATCTAAAATAATTGTGGTGTTTATGGAGCTGAGTTCAATCCATTTGGTGTTTCATTTTCCAATTAGTTGATAAAAAAATACTTTTCACATGTTTTCTCAAAAAAGATACTCAATTCATATGGGATGAGGTTTGTCAACAAAGCTTTGATAAAATAAAAAACTATTTAACAAACCCACCAGTACGTGTGCCTCCTATTCTCAATAGACCATTACTTATTTACATATCAGCTACCCATAAGGCCCTAGGGACATTACTAGCACAATTTGATGACGATCATAAAGAGTTTGCAATCAATTATACTAGCCTCTAGTTAGTTGATTACGAATGCATATACAATAATGGAAAAACTATGTTTATCTTTGGTTTTTGCTATCCATAAATTATGACATTATTCGATCAATAATGAGGTTCATGTTGTAATTAAATAAGATCCATTAAGGTTATTCATGAATAAATGACACCTAACTTATCACATAGAAAAATGGGTGATACAACTCATAAAGTTTGATCTAAAATTTATATCCCAAAAATCAATAAAGGTCAAGTCATAGTTGTCCAATTATTTACAAATCCTTTACCAAATTATTTTCTACTTATTTAGGCTTTCTAGGATGAGTTAGAGGCATATAATATATATTCTAGTCCATGGACAATGCTATTTGATAGATCAAAATGTCAAATAAGAGCGGATGCTGCCATTGTATTTTGTAAGACCAAAGATGAGTACGTGCCTTTCTCCTGCAAATTAGTTTTTTTCTAAACCAATAATATATTTGAATATGAGGCCTTGATCATTGGATTATCCATAACACATAATTTTGATATAAGAGACATCCAAGTTTTTTGTGATTCCTAGTTAGTTGTTAATTAAGTTACTAATCATTACCAAACTAAAGAAGAACATCTTATGTCATACAAAAAAATGGTAGATAAAATCACATGGAAATTTGACATATTTTCTATCAATAATATTCCATGTAAAGATAACCACCATGCATATGCTATTGCAATTTCAACATCCTTGATGACTTTTGATGATGATCACATAAACTTTACAATATAAAAGCTATGAAATCCTTCCATATCTTCTGATCAAATGCATGCCTTGGTCATTCTTGTTGTTACTCACATTACTATAACAATAGAATGGTACACTGATATTTATAATTTTCTTAATAGAGACTATATACTATACCATTTTACTTAAAATGATAAACATAAATTACAATGTAAAGCATTTTTTTATGTTATTATTAGAAATTATTTATTCAAATGAGGTTTTGATGGACAATTGCTTTGATGTTTAAGCAAAGATGAAGTTTGCATTACACTCTTATAAGTGCATGACAATGATTGTGGTAGGCATTTTAGTAGACATGCCATGTCTCAAAAAATATTATATCAAGGTTATTACTAGCCTACAATAAAACAAGAATGTATCAAACATGCAAAACTATGTTTACAATGCCAAATATATAACAATTTGAATCATGCATCCTCACATGAGTTACAACTGATTGTTTCACCATGGCCCTTTTCCTTATGGGGAATTAATTTAATAGGTAAAGTAAATATGGTAGCTTCTAGTGGACACAAATTTATCATTACAACTATAGCATATTTTACAAAATGGGTGGAATCAATTCCACTTGAATTCATCATAGGGGATGACATATGTACGTTTTTGATGACCAATATTATTTCCTATTTTGGCATACCTTCAACCATTATTTATGATAATGGGACATCATTTAAAAACACTATAATATGATGAGTTTTTAGTAAATACAAAATTAAACATACCTTTTATACACCTTATTATCCATAGGGCAATGGACATGTAGAGGCAAGCGACAAAACAATTATCAAAAAACTTGGCAAAATAGTTAAATGATACAACATTGATTGACACCAGTAGATGGTATATGTTCTATGGGTATACAAAATTAGCATATGCACACTTGCTTACGCCACACCTTACTCTTTAGTATATGGTATAGAGATTGTATTGCCAATTGAACATGAGATACCTTTTTTGTGTCTTTCTAAAAGACATAATCAAATATAATGAATACCACAAAAAGTTATTGCATCAATTAGATTAGTCGAGTGAAAAATTCACATAGACTACTGATCACTTACATGTTTATTAAGATCATGTAAAATGAACATATAATAAAATTTTTAATAATGTGAATTTATTGTGGGTGACTTAGTACTAAAATAAAATCAAAAGAATATCAATGCAAAAAAGACAAAAAAGTAAAGTTCAAACCAAATTGGCTGGGTCTATTTATAGTTACATAAAATATGGGAAAAGGTGTATACCTCCTTTCTATAGTTTAAGGAAAGACTTTAAAACTTCCAATGAACATTATGCACTTGTGTAAATATGTTATGTAAAAATAAAAAATAAACATTCAAAAATACAAAAACACTTTTAGTACCTACATGTTCAATTGGTTCCTTGGCATCCATGTGTTATTTTTATGTTTATGGAAAACATACGCAGTTACTCCAACATATACATATGTGTCACATTTATACTTGAGTGTGATATAGGCATACAAAAATATATGATACATTCTTTTTTCAGATGTTAGGCTTTCCCTTTACTCATGTCATATGGACATTGGGGGCATCCACTTCTTTGATATTGATACACATAGGTTATATGATTCGATGATCACTCTACATTATCATGGTTTAGATTACATTTTTAATCACACATGAATTTATCCATGATTATATATTACACATGGTAATTGATATGATATACACATAATATACTTTTTCCTAACAGATTGGATCCATGGGTTAGTATGACATGTTTACATTGGTTGTTTATACTTTAATTTTTGCACTTATTTGAGTGCCTTGCCTTGCTATTGTATTCCTTGATCAAGAATTTGAATATGCTCTTTTTATTATGGCCCCTATGTCTATGTATGCTTTCATTGACATTTGCATATGTTCTTATTTATTTTATGGACATTTGAATATGTCATACTTAATTTTTATGGATATTTGATTAAGTCATGTCCCTTCGATTGTGTGACATTTGAACATACCCTTTGTTTATAGTCTCCTTAGACCATTACCTTTTGACTTATTTTTTAGTGCTCTTGTATGTGTGCTTGTTTTATTTTTGAGCTTGTACTATTACTATCTATATGTTTTCATGATCTTTATGATACATTGGTTCTATGCACTTCAATGATACATTTACCTTCACATATTCCCATCTATATGATGCATGGTTACATTCACAGATTATACAATGTTAGAGGTATAATCATTGAGAGGGGGGGTGAATTAGTGATCCAAAATAATCCAACTTCAATTCTAATCTTTAAAAACACTTAATCAGTTACCACAAACATTCATGAAGTATACACAACATTCACATCAATGAGCAAGAGAGACAATACGAGATCAATCACATAAAATGACATACATGGGAAACCCTCTTGGGTAATAAAACCCACTGGAACCTGCAATTGAAATACTATCCTATAATAAAAAGATCCAATTTAGACCATCTACAAATGATCAAGAAACTACAATCCTTATTTATTTTTACTAAAATCCCACAAGGTGTTGCCACACCTGTCTAGCTAAGCTACAACAACAACCAAACCTTTTAGCAAGTTTCATCTTGCAAGGAGGTTGTAACCACCTTAAATTTTAATCTTCCATAATAACATCTATGGACACATCCACCTTTGTACTAATGTCTTCAACACCTGATGATGGACCTCTGATTATCACTCTTCACCTTCATTCATACTCAAACAATAAGAGTATAATTCTCCCAATAGAATTATGACCAATAGGTCATACAAATAGTCCTCAAAATTATCTTCTCATCAAATAATCCTCATGTAAATCTACCACTCATTCGCTCCATAATCCACACACACAAGCCTCTCTCAAATCTCTCCCAAGTCTCACTTTTCAAGTCTAGAAACCATAATCTTTATTTCCACTATTTATAGAGAAATCGTGATAAAAAAACACCTTGGTCAGCCATTAGGCATGCCTTATCCCTTAAGGCTCTCTCACAAAAATACATGGCTCAAAAAAATCTTCATAGGTTGGCCATAACATCTATAGGTCACCCTTAAGGGACTACACCTTTTAATAAGGCCCTTATAGCCCTTATAGGTCTCATGTGAACCCATTCACCTTTTTAGCACACCCTCAATCAAAAAAATAACATAATACCAATTTAAAATACATGGTCCCACTCTTTAATTTCCCATTAGACATCCTCAAATGATCGTAGTCATCTTAGTTCACCTTTGTTTATGTTCAATCAACTTAAATAGAGACTATATACATAGGAAAACCATTACCAAACACACAATCAACTTATTAATCATTATTCATACTCAAGATATATTGATCACACCTCCAAAAACCATACAAATCATCTTCATGGAGTCTAAAACACTCAAAAATATCTAATTCATCATGAGACATCAAAACAACATCAACACAAGATCGAATATCTTTCTCAGGTCACTTGTAGAACATATATGAAAACAAAATCAACTATGAAGCTCAAAATATTTATTTGCACACACTTTAATATATTAAAATTTATATTTCCATATGAACTTTAGAGTTCTCTACACATTTTCCTTTTACTACATGGTCAAATTCATTTTGAATCAAAGGTTATATCCCAAAAACTAGACATTAATTTTTCCTTTATAAATTTGAATATTCAAATACAAATGGTTATAGTTAAACCTCGAGCTCAATGCTCACATCTTGTGTCCTCTTAAATTTTGATCAATCTCACATCATTGATTTTTTCCAAACTTTAGTGCATGGGTGCCAAATCTCAAGCATTAAACCTCTGTCACTTTGACTTCATCTTGTGTAATATTATCATGTTAACTTCATGTGCTCTATCAATCTTTGTGGATCATTAAATTCCTTATCAAGTACTGCATACCATTCGATCAATCTATACGATCACCCATGAGACATTAGATCCTTATCTTGTACCTTTTCTCAAATTTTAAACATTGTGCACCTGTCCTCATCTCACTCAACATGCAACATTGATCTTTGATCTAAATGATCACCCACAGACCATTAGATCTTCATTAAAACCTAAGCTTTAACTCTACTAAATAGTTGTCACATTGAGCCATTTAACTCTATGTGTATCATTAGATCTATAACTATGAACTCTTATGAGCCGTTGGATCTCCACTAGGTCTAGATCTTTAACATCATGCAAAATGACTAAGTATGGGGACCAATTGTAATATGCCTATAAATCCTAATTTTGACCACGATAACTTATTTTGTGCTTAGATACATGACCTCAAATTTTGACCTCATGATCACCTTTCAAAAGAGAATCCAATCATATAAAAAACTACTCCTAAAAACTTCACATGTGTGAAATATAATTCCATTAAAATGCCTTCTCAAAATCTTCTGTCACAAAGCCAACTATGTTTAGAACTTGTTTGGGAGGATAACTTTACTCCTGCATAACTTTTGGCATGCTTCAGTGCATAATCTCAAATTTAGCACAAATAAACTAGGATCAAAACTAAACAAACCCATATGATAACTTTCACATGAATTATCCACACATGTGAGATATACCACCATAAAAATGCTTAGTTGGCTCTTCTTGAATGTTTTGTAAATTTGGCCAAGTATGGGAACTTAGTGAATTTTATCTAAGAAGACAAATTTTTACTCTCATATCTTTGACCATGCTTTGATGCATGACTTTATATCTTGTGCATAATAACTAGGGACTAATTTGATCACAACCATATTACCAACTCCCCTTGACTCACATCCACATGACAATGGTGATATCATCAAACTGCGTACTCTGATTTTCTGCCACTAGACCCAAAGTGTCTAGATGAAAACTATGGACTACCAAATGAAATACACTTATGCACACAAGCTTTGAAATCATAGAAAACATCTTAGGGACCTTTTTAACTTACTCAAATCATCATACTAATCCATGAACATATCTAAAATAGGAGATCAACCAAACCAACTTCAAACACACTAGGATAAGCACATTGCATAATGTGTCATTGCTACTTAGGCAATCAAATCACTCCATCTAATCACCAAGATACCTCCATGACATCACCATGACATCATTTAAAATACTCCAATAATATCCCCCTTTTCATTGATGTCAGCACACATCATATATATCAATATACAACTCACCTTCTTCTCTCTTCAAGAACTCACACAATAGGAACTTTCTCCCCATTTGACATAATGAAAAAGTGGGCACAATCTGATCCTAAGACCTAAAAATAATACCAATAGGATTATATGATCTTATAAATATATTACACACTCCCCCTTACCTTGATCCTGCCTTTTTTGCCTTGACAACTTCCTCTTTATTCCACACCAACACTCTCTTCAATCAAGCACTACAACCAATGGATAAATAACACACAAATGCACTAAAATATAATGAAACACATGAAGAAACATTTAAGGACTCCCCCTAATAACTCTTAAAAATTACACCTTTTGAGCATCTTCAAATCTCCACACATTATGAAGAACCACCACATATTCTTATAAGCAATCTCTCTCAAGCTACCACAAAAAACACCAATATAACTTCATTCCACTCACAAAATAAGAAACATGTATTATACCAAATTTAGAAGTTACCTTGAAACAAACATACTTTTCTTTTTTGGATAAACTGAGCAAAAAACATTATTCTTCAAACTAGGCATGTCTAGCCTCCTTGTAGCCCTACCAGGAACTTGTAGAGCCCACTATTTTCAATAAACACATTGTCAAGAATTGAAACTTCATATATATAAAATTATAATATGCCACATAAATTACACCAATTTTCAATGACTAGATCATCCTATACAATATACTTCCTTCACAAACCAACTACCCAATTATTCCTCTAACATGACAAAAACTTGAATAACTTGAGAACCACAAACCTTCAATTCTATATGAATATTTATTTGACTACAATTTGGATAATTAAACATATTAAGAAGCCTCAAATATCAACTCTCAAGAAAACCCACTTTTTTGGCATAGCCCAAAACCCTAAAATCTAAAAAAATAAACAAAGTCAACAAACCTCCTTCTAGTCAATGCACATCTCTAAAACTTATTGTACACCTGGAGACATCCATCACACACTTATATACCATAATTTGAGAATTTGAACCTTTGGAAGCATAAACTTCCTATAACCCATTTTAGCCTGCACACCCTTAAGCCAAAAATTAAGAAAAATTGAGAGCACAAAAAAATCATCAAGTTATCATAAGCATACCTTCGGACCTCAAAAACACTTGGAGAACATCATAAATAAAATCATGGACCCTCCTAAGCACCAAGCACTTATTGATAGTGTATCAAACTCATTATGTCATCTAGAAACACCCATTTTGATCCTGCACAATAGCTCCTTCACAAACCTCTAAAACAGGTCATGAACTTATTGCTACCCCTTAACCAAAGAACTTCATTGATTTGAATTATAATTTTGAGTAAATAAACATGCTTCTCCATTTAAAGGAGTCTCTTAATAAGTATAGACATAGACCTCCTCTACACCACAATGCTCTACCATGGTGTGAAACTAGGAGTTACCCACAACTCCTCATATTCCTTCTCTTCCTTGGTCAACTCATACTTATAGTTATTATTCTTCTTCTTAGGATTAATAGAAGCAATATGATAAACCACTAAAAAATTCTCCTTTTATTATAGAATTGGATTGACAATACATGGAGAAAACAAAGATTCATGATATACCTTTTCATCTGAAGAATCCACCTTGTAGTTTGGAACCTCATCATTAGGCATAGACAATTGATGTTCTTTACATTATATATGCTCAGCAATAGAAAAATGTTCACTTATATCCATACATACCTCAGTACTAGCCTCAACCAGTATCTTGGTCTTCTCCTTAAGCTTGATCTTTTTATTCTCAACATGAATAAATAATGAGACCTCTTGGTACTCTTAAACTTCTAAAGCATTCTCCAACATATCAAACAGATTAATTGGACCTAAAGTCTCATTATGAATCACACTTATCACCCTTGGCTTCCATGTTTAACTTGACTTCTTCCTTGAACTCTAGGATCCTGATTAAATCTATTCTATCTTGTATGCCTTTGCTTGTAGAACCTAGCAATGTGACCTCTTTGTTCACAATTGTAGCACGCCATACCTTTTGCAAGAAATGTATCTTTCCTTACCTTATATGGATATAAATTTTTAATGTCCTATTTCATAACAATTAAATCACTTAACTCTATTCATACCTTTTGACTGATGACCCCCATCATAGTTTCATGCAAACTCATTTCTAACAGGTCTCTTGCACTCTCTATCTTTATGACCAAATTGATTACATGAATAATAGTAACCATTTAATCTTACATACCTCATGACATTTGGTTATGTGATCTGATTTGTCTTTACTCTTCCAGTGCCTTCATTCCTTGTTTGATGATTTGTCTTCAAAATATGATTATCTTGGTTCACATTAGTATTCATCTTGTCTTGCATTACATTCTTTAGTTCTTCTTCATATCCAAGACCAGTTCTATCACTAGCATGATTTTGACCACTAAGAATATTGTCTAGCTCACATGAGCTCTTTTCAAATCTCCCAAATATCTTCACCTTACTAGCATATTTATCTAACTCATCTTTCAAAGATACAATCTCAAAATCATAACATGAGCATTCTTATTATTTGGCTCTTAGACTTTAAACATATATTCCAACTTATAATTAAGAAACATGATAACACCTTCATTCTCCCTAGAATCTTCAACTAATATTTCCTCAAACACACTAAATTGTTCCTCATAGTCTTTGAGTTTAGATTTCATCTTCTTATTGATCTTATCAATCTTTAGTTCCTCAAAACCATTCATCAAAATAGTCTCATAGTCTACCTCATCTTCATCATTATCTAAATCACTCCAAGTAGACTCTTTATGATGTGAGCAAATTTCTTCCTTAGCCATAAACATAGATTCATCTTTAGTAGGACCATCATCTTCATGATCACATTCTGAGTCATTATCCTCACTCTCATCTGATGAGCTATAATCTTATTTACTGTAAAGACTCTTCTTGTTCTTGAAGGACTTCTTCTTTTTGTTATACTTTATGAATCCTTTCTTCCTATATGTCTTCATGTCTTCATCTTGGCCTTCAGCATGATCTTCATCAACATTCTTCTCATGCTTATGAGGGCACTTCTGAGCAAAATGTCCTATCTCTCCATAGTTTAAACATTTGAATGGTAGTTTACCCTTATACTTACCTGAGCATGTGTTCAATTTCCTAGTAACCAAATCAATTAGTTCATCCTCATCAATGTCAAATATGCCATCTTATTTGGATTTCTTACCTTAGAACTTATTCTTAGGCTTTATCTCTATCTTGAATGTAGTTTCCTTCTTTAGAGGTATATCATCATTTATTCTCATCTCATATGCAGTAAGGGTACCATGCAATTTATCCATCTTCAACTGAGTAAGATCATGACTCTCTTTTATAGAAGATACTTTCAAATAAAACTTGAGCAATAGAGACCTTAATACCTTTTGAACTATAATTGCCTCTTCAATATTCTCTCTAAGACCTCTGATGATGTTCTCAATCTTATCAACTCTTTGTAGAAAAGATGCCATAGAATCTTATTCCTTCATCTTGAGTCTTTCAAATTACCTTTTAGGAGTCTGGAACTTATCATCTTGACCTTTGAATCTCCTTCATAATTGATCTTCATTTTATCCCATATCTCTTTAGTAGTTGTACAATAGATTACCTTGGTGTATTCAGTCTTTGAAAGATCACAAGTGATAGCATTCATCACTTTGGAATTGTTCTCAAATAACTTCTTGTTTGCTACACCAAATGAAGGAGTAATATGAGCAATATAACCATCCAGAATAGATTGCCATAATCAAACCCTATGAACATAATGTATGTCCTCATCCTTGAACTCTAAGAAACATAATTAGATCTATTAAACATCAGTGTTTTCTTACTAGAGAAACCACCTTAATGACTACCCATATTGTACCTTGGATCACCTTCAAGATATTAAGCCTTTACCAAAGGACCTGATCTAATACCAATTTTTAAAGGTACAATCACTAAGAGGGGGGGTGAATCAGTGAGCCCAAATAATCCAACTTTAATTATGATCTTTATAAACACTTAATCTATTACCACAAGCATTCATAAAGAATACACAATATTCATATCAATGAGCAAGAGAGATAATGCAAGATCAATCACATAACACATGACATAAATGGGAAACCCTCTTGGGGAATAAAACTCTTAGAACTTGCAATTTGACTACTGTACTATAATAACAAGATCCAATTTATACCATTTGAAAATGATCAAGGAACTACAATCCCTATTTAGTGAGACTATAATCCCATAAGGTGTTGCCATCCCTGTCTAGCTAAGCTACAACAGAAACTAGACCTTTTATCAAATTTCATCTTGAAAGGAGGTTGAAATCACCTTAGATGTTTACATACCAAAAAAAACACCTATGAACACATCTAAATTTATACTAATGTCTTCAACACCTGATGATGGACCTCTGATTATCACTCTTCATCTTTGCTCATACTCAAACAACAAGAGTACAATTTTCCTAATAGAATTATGACCAATAGGTCATAAAAATATTCAAAAAATTAATATATTTATCAACTCATTATCAAGTCACTCTACCCCTCATTTTCTCTTAAATCTCTCCCAAGTCTAGAAATAATCATCTTTGGTTCCACTATTTATAGAAAAATCATGATAAACAACACTTTGGTTAACCATTAGGCATGCTTTATCCCTTAAGTCATATCTCACATGAAGACAGGCCTCAAAAAAAATTTCATATGTTGGGTATAGAATCTATGGGTCCCTCTTAAGTAACTACACCTTTTAATAAGACCCTTGTAGCCCTTATAGGTCTCATGTGAACCCATTCACCCTTTTCACACACCCTCGAGCAAAAAAATAACATATGACCAATTTCAAATACATGGTTACACTCCTTATGTACCCTTCAACATCCTAAAATGATCATAGTCATATCAACTCACCTTTGTGTATGCTCAATCAACTTAAATAGATACCTTATACATAGGAACACCATTACCAAACACACATTCAACTTATTAAGAATTGTTCATACTCAAGATAGATTGGTCACACATCCAAAAACCATAAAAAGCATCCTCATGGAGTCTACAACACTCCTAAATAAATAAGTCATAATGAGACATCAAAACAACATCAACACAAGCTTGAATATCCTTCTTGGGTCACATGAAAAACATATACAAATACATAGTCAACTTTGAAGCTCAAAATATTTTTTTGCACAAACTTTCAAATCTTCAAATTTATATTTACAAATTTGCCTTGGATTTATCTACACAATTTATTTTTAATGCATGGTCAAATTCATCCTGAATCAAAATTTATAACCCAAAAACTAGAAATTGGTTTTTCCTTTGTAAATTCAAATACAAATGGTCACAATTAAACCTCGAGCACAATGCTTTCATCTCATGTCCTCTTATATTTTGATCAATCTCACACCATCAATTTTGTCTAAACTTTAATGCATAGGAACCAAATTTCAAGTGTTAAATCTCTATCACTTTGATCCCATCTTGTGTAATCTTGTCATGTTAACTTCACATGATCCATTAATCTCCACAGATCATTTAAGTCCTTATCAAGCACCATACACCATTGGATCAATCTGTAAGATCACCCACAAGCCATTATATCCTTATCCTATACCTTTACTCATATGTTAAACATCATGTACATATCCTCATCTTTCTCAACATGTACCATTGATCTTTGATATGTACAATCACTTGTGCACTATTGAATCTTCATTAGGTCCTAAACTTTAATTATGCTAAATAATTGTCACTTTGACCGATTTGGCTTTATGCACACTATTGGATCTAGATGTACTAACTCCTAAAATCCATTGGATTTCCACTAGGTCCATATCTTTAACATCATGAAAAATGACTAAGTATGGGGACTAACTATAATATGCCTGGAAAGCTTACTTTGGACCACAATAACTTCTTTTGCGTTGAGATGCATGATCTCAAATTTAGACCTCATGATCACCTTTAAAATAGAATCCATCCATATAAAAAAATACTCCTGAAACTTTTAAACACATGAGATGTAATTCCATTCACATGCCTTCTCAAAATCTTCTATCATAGAGTCAACTATGCTTAGAACTTGTTTGGGAAGCCAACTTTGTTCTTGCATGCACTTCAGTGCATGATCTCAAATTTAGTGAAACTAAACTCGGCTCAAAATGAAATAAACACATATGATCACCTTCACCTAAGTCATCCACATGTGTGAGATATGCCACCATCAAAATTCTTACTTGGCTCTTTTTGAACCTTTGCAAATTTGGCTAAGTATGGGAACTTAGTGAATTTTGTCTGAGAAGCTAACTTTGCACCCTCATATCTTTGACCATGATTAAATTCATGATTTGAGATATGAAATATAAAAAATAGGGACTAATGTGATCACAACCATATGAACAACTCCCCTTGACTCACTTCCATGTGGTAATGGTGATGTCATCAACCTATCTACTTGTATTTTCTACCACTAGACCCAAAGGGTCTAGATGAAAACTATGGACTACTAGATGAATTCCACTTTTACACACAAGTTCTCTAATTATAAAAAACATCTTAGGGACCCTTTTCACATCCTCAAATCATCATACTCATCCCTAAACATATGTAAAATAGAAGATCAACCAATCTAACTTCAAACACACTATGACAAGCACATTGCACACTTTGTCATTGTCACTTAGGCTATCGAAGCATTCCATCCACTCACCAAGATACCTCCATGAAATCATTGAAAATACTCTAAAATATAATTGTCTTATATTTTTGATTTGAGGTAACTACCAGTTCCTATCTTTCTCTCACCTCAAAGGGGGCATATTAGTGGGGGCATGTCATTGAGGCATGTTCACACATTCACAATTTTTAGATTCAATAGGGGCATTATTTGGAATCATTCTCTCCACATTCATTCAATATATTCTATGTATATCAGTTCTCAAATTCTATGGGGGAATGTTGTTGAATCATGTTCTCCACATATATTCAATATTT
>JARHVA010000812.1:2455000-2712500 GCA_037957365.1 Torreya grandis | reverse complement strand
AATATTATTGTCCTATCCTGATGTAAGTTTCTGGTACACTAAACTCATCCAATTTGTAAATTAAATGTATCCTAATGTTAGGCCTAAGTGATTTAATGTGATTTATTACTCCAAAGGGATTGATATAAATAAAAGATCAACCCTCATTCATTCCTCAACTACAAGACTTGTCAAAAGACAAAAGAGAGTAAGGCAACATATCAAAAGTATTCTATCAATCATTTCATTGAAAAAATATTTCCTATGTCCATACTAATCATAGGTAAAACACATCTATAAGTCTGAATTAATAAAGGAGTATCCCAAGAGCCCGATTTGCCAAGTTAAAAGCTAGGTCACTATTATACTTGTATTGCACATATTGTATGATTCACACACAAACCAATAGGTAGGGGTGAACTAAATGAGTATAAGGCTTTATTTTGGTGTATTGGCTATATAGGTAGTTCCCTATGACAATAGAGGCTTTGGGGTTAACTCAACACCATGTGCCCATCAATCCATTTTTCCCCAGGGTCACTATGAAGATGGAAAGCTAGGGTCTTGTCATTATACAAGGAGAAACTATCCATGACCAAGATATGAATGCACTAGAGAAAAGGAAAAGTAAAACCCAAAATCATCCAAGTAGTTTTATCCTATTCCAGTAGGTATTCCTTATAGGACACTAGTGGTGAATCCAAATAGTAACATTGACATAACCATCCTAGGTTGGCATTATTATCCAAAGAGCTAGAAGTATCAGAGACAAAATCTGATGGTTGTTCTAAAATACTCTTCTAGACTTTGTTCTACATGTTCTATATCCATAACTATATTATCATCATAACAAGCTAAGCACATCATTTCTTTATCATTTCTATAACTAGCATTGTTATACTTTCCGTATTTAGACTATCTCAGCATAATAAATTTAGTATATATTTATATTTGAGTTTAACATATAATTGGATTTATAAATATATGATTATTACTATTGGTCCATTCTATTTCTATATACCGTTTTAATAGTAATCTAAGGCTAACTCCAAAGACTTAGATTTCATTTTAGGGTTAAACACTAGGAAATAAGAGTTATAGAGTATGAGCCAATTTAATTAATACACACATGTTTCCCCATAGATGCCATTATAGTTTAGAATTTTCCATTTACATGTTATTAATAAATATTACTATTTATAGGAAACTTAAACACACTATGTGGCTTATACAACTAATGTGGAGCCACAATAGGGACATGTGGCATGTTAAGTGCACCTTGATAAAAGAAGTGGCTGATAATCATCCCATTCCACTATGTATTTATGACAATCATTAAATATCTAAACTAGATATTATAAAAAATATATAAATTTATACATTTTATTTATATAACAATATAAGTAGCCTCTCTCAACAAGTGAAAGGGTTTCAAATAGGGCTAAGGTGCTCGTGCACCTAGTGGGTTCTCTCACCCTTTGACAACCCTATTAAGATTATGTCACAAGGGTAAATACTATTCAAGGAGGTCATCATGAGGTGACAAAAACACATTTAGGTATGATCCTTAATCAAAATATTTTCTTCACCAATACCAATTTATCGACCAAACTTAACAAAACATGAAAGTGGAAATATCAAATAATCACATTGATAGTTTGTATAAGTCCATTGGGTTTATGGCCCAATCACCTATTATGAATAGGTATCATAAACACAATACATAAAGATAAATTCTAATAATTATCAATAATCATATGCAAAAATCCTTCAAACATTCAATGAGGAAAAAATTACACACATTGATGCATTTACTAGTATGACTACCAACAATCCTAAATTCAAGTACATTTACTACAATGGTCGAATATATAAGATGAAAAAAATACAGCCAAGATAGTTAAAATCATCCAAACATAGATGGTCACTTCTTATACAAAATAGGTGAACTAAAATGTCTATGTCAAACATGCAACTAGAATGATCAAAAACTAATCCATAGGGATTTCTCTCCACTATCGATAATTTTCATCTAGTTCATTCTCTTCAATGATACTTTTCCTCTCACCAAGCATGTTGTACCTATGTCAAAAATAATTGATCAATAAAATAGTTATCTAAGTCATCATATCAAATATGCATAATATAAAATATTAAAAACATGAGAATATACAATGATAGTTATTACACATTATTGTATGACACCAATTTATTTAAACAAGAATTAATTCCTTTAATTTCAATGAAGGAATATATGAAATAGAATAATAATAATAATAATAAACCTTCTTAATTTCATTATAATAAATTAATATTTCCATTATTAATTATGATTTATGTTAACATATAATATTAATCATAAGTAAGTGCAATCAAAATCTGACATTAGGAAATGGGATGTGACAACACTAAGGTTATGGATACTCCATAGACATTAGTACACACACACACACACACACACATATATCATACAATTAAGTAGAATATTATGCTAGCCACAAATTGGATACACATATCCCAATACATGCTAGCATTTAAGGACATAATTTTTGTGCAAGCATGAATAAGTAATATAATATAATAAATATTTCACATTTTGATTCAAAATTTAATTTAAATGATATAATTCTACTATTTAATAAATGCATGACTTTAATTTTCATATTCATTTATGATTAGTGACATTCACATTAAATTTCATGTTTTTCATATTTTATATGTACTAATGCATATGTATATTCATCGACTTCTCAAATTCAAACTAAAAAAAATGTCATACAAAAAAATACAAAATAAGTAAGAAATGTTGATAAATTAGGAACAAATGACATAAAAAACCCTAAACAAAGGTTCTAAGGTGTCATATTAAAAATAAGGTCATAGTGACCCAAATTCCAAAAAAAATAAAGAAAGAGTAGAAAAAAAGACACATAAAAAATATGATGATAATATAAATAAAACACATAAATAAGAGTCTAATATAAATCAATAATAAATTAACATACAAAAATCTTAGAACATTACAATTTGGAAACTAAAACTAACCCCAAAAAAAATTTAATGTCTACATATCAATATCACAAATCATACCTTATCATGTATCTTTTTAATTTAATGATGATAAATCATGTAATATAATTTAAAATATTACATGGAATGTTGCCTCGGTTTTTAAAATATAATTTTTTATATTCCAATTTAACTAAAATTTAAAAAATACTGCATTTTCATAAAGGCTATGATTGTGAATCCTAAAGAAGTGGGATATTACATATGCAAGTTTATCCTCTTTTATTGATTTGAGGATAAAATTTTGATGAGTCTAATTTATCACTTATTAAACATTAATTATTAAATTATAGTATGTAATATAATGTAAAATATTAATGTTTAAAATTATTTTGAGAAAATTGGTGTTCAGTTTGTTAATCATTAGTCATTAGATTTAAATTATGTAATATAGTTTAAAATATTGATATTAAAAATTGTGTGTTGCTTTTATTTAAAATGTATTTGATTTCTCATTATTATAAAACGTTGAAGTCTCAAATTTTTAAAGATATTATTTTAATATTTTCTTAAAAAAATTAATCATTAAAAAAATTTAAAAAAATTACTACATTTTAAAGTGAAATATTATTTATATAATTTTATTTTAATTTATTATTTATTATTATTATGTGATTGATATGAGGATTAAGGGCCCTTTTCCAATATATATACTGAAATTAAATAGATAGGAAAATTATGGGAATTACAATTCTAAAAATAGCAACATAAATTATAACAAGCGACACCCAAAAGGATGAAGCAGCAATGATAAAGAGTTAAAGAGGTTGAAATTAGGAAAAAGTGCCCAGCGTGATAAATCCTAAGTTATGAATAGTTCTTCATAGCCAAACTAACATAGACAACCACCATGAGGAGAATACTCATAGACATCGCCATAAATCCAAGAATTATTTAGGTAAAATCCACAAAGGAAAAAATGCTCATCAAATGCCATTAGACTCTATGATTTGTACTAGAGTCAGATGGGAAGGTAACCAATTCCCTTTCCTTGCCAACAGAGACAAATCCAGAGCATAAAGGAAACAATTAATGGACATCAATTGAATCAAGATCCAACCATTTTTTTACCACATTTTCCATTATAATCTCCTCAATTTGATCAATGCCCCCTATTCACCAAGAAGTCAACTTGACTATTTACTTCACGAAAACAATGGTTAACAACCCATGAATTAAATTCAGTAAGAATAAACTAGGCACTGGTTAAAATGTTGTTAAGCTGCAAAGAGACACCTCAATGCTTCTTAACATAGTCCACTATAACTTGTGAAACTCTATCAATGACTATAAATATCCCTCAACTGACATTTAAAGTTTACCTAACACTTGCATCACCAATTGTTTCCTATGTCCTCAACCTAAAAATTAATACTAAATGGGGTCCCTACTATAGAAAAATAATAGTCATTATTTGCATACATTTTCTTGAAATTTTGATCACTGAACTAATTAGGATTTTGTAATATAAATCTAAAAATGCAGACCCAAAAAAATAGAGCAAGGGAAAAAACTATGGAGATAGAATTTGTATTCCCTGCTTACATGCATACCTCTGTTATATCTCATTTTCTCCAAACTCATGTCTGAAAAAAAGTGTTTGCAACATTTATATCTTTAATGGGTATCGAACCATCAAATTTGGAACCATGTAATATGAGTATTGAGCGATTTGATAGTACATCATGGTAATTATTGAGGTAGATAACATTCAAATTATAGTAGGTCCCCATATATTACCCACTTTGTGCCAAGTTATGCCAAATGATTTAAACTATAACATTCTTATGGGAAGACCTTGGATACATGATATTTATGCAATTCCCTCGACATTACACACATGTTTAAAATTTAGTCAACAAGGATTCATTTACACATTCCCAATGAATAATAATCCATTCAAACATTGTGCAATGATTCAACCACCCATTCATACCGCACCACAATCCTATAAATCTGATTTTGGTTCTTAATATTTACTCAAATATGGGTACAAGGGACAAGTGTTAGGTAAAAATGAGCAAGTAATAGCATAACCCATTTCTCCTATAAATAATACATAGCATCAAGGGTTAGGTTTTTGAATCAAAGATACTAAACATAAACATATCCCCCAAAGTATAATTTGTTTCCAAAAGGCCAAAATGGAATGTATGAATATCTCCATAGCTAAAATCTAAGTGGTCAACTATAATTTAATTGATGATGTTGCTTCCCCAAAAAGTATAATAATGGATGAGTTTTCTAATGAAGAATCATTACTAGAGTTCTTAGGGGAATACAAGGATATCCCTTATATAATAAGAATAGGTTTCCTCATGCTACCTCTGCTCATGCTTACTTTAGTGAGAACAATAATCTAGATATCCAACATAATGCATCAAATGTTATTCCTAATGCACCATTTATCATAAAGAAATCTAATTTATTAAACGAATAAATATTCAAATATAAATTTGGAATGGATAAGGACCCTAAACTAATTTTAATTATTACAATGATGCATGAGGATGAAGGAAAAACCTATGACATGTCCTTCATGATTTTCCTAAACTCTTTGCTTGGGATAATTCAAATATGCCTGATATCAATCCATTAGTGGAAATGCATAAATATTATTATACCCAGATACAAATTCCATAAAACAAAAAAAAACAAAAATGCATCTTAAAGTGGTGTTGTTGGTTAAAGACAAAATTTAAAAACTTTTAGACTTTGGCTTTATAAGTGCCATTACACATTCTGATTGGGTGTCCAACATTATCCCTATTAAAAAACTAAATGATGACATTTGATGTTGTATTGATTACTATGATTTAAATAAGGCGTACCCTAAATATGACTTCTCTTTACCTAATATCAATATGATTGTGAATTTTACAATTGGATATGAGACATTTTATTTTATGGGTGATTTCGTAGGATATAACCAAATCAAAATTAACCTTGCATAGCAAGAAAAGATTGCATTTACCACTCCTTGGGGGATATTTTGTTACACATTCATGTATTTTTAATTAAAAAATGTATGAGCGATATATCAAAGGGCCATGACTCTTATATTTAATGATTTCATACACAAAAATATTGAGGATTATGTTGATGATTTACTTAAAAAATCAAAACATTACTGATGCCATGCTACTAATTTTTGAAAAATATTCAAGAACCTATGCAAGTTCAATGTTTGATTAAATCCAAAAAAAATGTGTTTTGGGGGTATCTTTGAGAAAAATCCTAGGATACATTATTTCTCAACAAGTCATTGAGGATGATCCAAAAAAGGTAAAATATATCATAGATATACCACCGTCAACCAATCTAAAATAATTATGATGTTTTCAGGGCCAAATTCAATCCATTCAACATTTCATTACCCAATTAGTTGATAAAAAAACCCCTTTCACATGTTGCTAAAAAAGATATACAATCCATATGGATGAGGTTTGTCAACAAAGCTTTGATAAAATAAAAACCTATTTATCAAACCCACCAATATTTATGCCTCCTATTCTAGATAGACCATTACTTATTAACATATTAGCTGCTCATGAAAGGTCACATCATAGCCAACCAATTAGCTACAACTCCTTTAATAGATTTTTTCCACTCACTGAGGCTTTTTGGGATGATTTTGAGGCATATAATATATATTCTATTCCATGGACAATGTTATTTGATGGATCAAAATGTCAAATAGGAATGGGTACTAGCATTGTATTTTATACTGTTGAAGGAGAATACATGCCTTTCTCTTACAAATTACCTTTTTTTTGCACCAATAGTATAGCCAAATATGAGGCCTTGATCATTGGACTATCCATAACACATAAGTTTGATTTAAAATACATCCAAGTTTTTGGTGATTCCTAGTTGGTTGTTAATCAAGTTACTAATCATTACCAAACCAAGGAAGAGCATCTTTATGGGCATTTGACATAGTTTCTATTAATAATATTCCATGTATAGATAATCTCCATGCATATGCTAAGGAAAGTGCAACATCCTTTATGACTTTTGATGGTGATCACATAAGCTTTACAATATGAAAGCTATGAAATCCCTCCATATCTTCTAATCAAATGCATGCCTTGGTTTTTCTTGTTGTTACTCGTAGTACTATAAACACAAAATGGTACATTGATATTTATAATTTTCTTTATCAATCCTATATACTAGAGAATTTTTCACAAAATGATAAACATAAATTATAACACAAGGCATTTTGTTATGTTATTATTTGAAATTATTTATTCAAATGAGGTTTTGATGGACAATTGCTTTGATGTTTAAGCAAAGATGAAGCCCTCACTACAATCTTATACATTCTTGACAATGAGTGTGTTGGGCATTTTAGTAGACATGCCATGTATCAAAAATTATTATGCCAAGGTTATTACTGGCCTACAATGGAAAAATAATGTATCAAACATGCAAAACTATGTTTACAATGCCAAACATATAGCAATTTGAATAATTCATCCTTGCATGAGTTACAAATGATTGTCTCACCGTGGCCTTTTTCCTTATGGGGTTTTTTAATATAATAGGTAAAGTAAATCTGGTATCTACTGGTGGACACAAATTTATCATTACAACAATAAAATATTTTACAAAATGGGTGGAAACAATTCCACTTAAATTCATCATAGGGGATGACATATGTAAGTTTTTTATGACCAATATTATTTCATATTTCAACATACCTTCAACCATTATTTTTGATAATGGAACATTATTTAAAAATAAGATAATTTGATGATTTTTTTAATAAATACAAAATTAAACATACCTTTTTCTACACCTTATTACCCATAGGACAATGGCCACGTAGAGGCAATTGATAAAACAATTGTCAAAATACTTGGCAAAATATTTGAATGATACAAATTGATTGACACCAAAATATGTTATTTTATCTACGGGCATACCAAACTAGTGTACACACACCTATTTATGCCACACCTTACTCTTTGGTCTATATTACAAAGACTGTATTACCAATTGAACATGAGATATCTTCTTTATGTGTCTCTCTAATAGACATCATCAAATATAATGAATACCATGAAAAGCAATTGCATCAATTAGATAAGTTGAGTGTAAAATGCACATAGGCTACTAAACACTTACATGTTTATCAAGATCATGTAAAATAATCACATTAAAAAAAAAATCGATCATATGACTTTAATGTGGGTGACCTGGTACTTAAATAAAATAAAAAAATACCAATGCAAAAAAAGACAAAAGGAAAGTTCAAACTAAATTGGTTGGGTCCATTTACAGTTATAGAAAAGATGAAAAAGGGTGTATATCGCCTTGCTACACTTGAAAGAAAGCATTTAAAAAAATCCAATGAACATTATGCACTTATGTAAATATATTATGTAAAAATTAAAAATATACAAAAACATTTTTAGTGCCTACATGTTCTATAGGTTCCTTGGCATCCATGTGTTATTTTCATGTTGATGGACAACATACTCAGTTACTCTTACATACACATATGTGTCACACTTCTACTTGAGTGTGATATAGACATACACAAATACATGATACATTCCTATTTCAAATGTTAGGATTTTCTTCTCCTCGTGTCATATGAACATTGGAGGCATACACTTCTTTGATCTTGATACACATATGTTATATGATTCCATGATCACTCTACATTATAATTTTTGAGATTACATATATTCTCACACATGCCTTTATCTATGATTATATCTTACACATTGTACTTGATATGTTATACACCTGACATACTTTTTCCTAACACATTGGATCCATGGGTTACTATGACATGTTTATGTTGGTTTCTTATGTTTCACTTTATGCACTTCCTTGAGTGCCTTGCCTTGCTATTGTATTCCTTACTTGAGTATTTAAATATTCTCTTTTTCTTACGTCACCTATGTCTATGTATGCTTTCATTGACATTTACATATATGTCATTATTTATTATATGGACATTTGAATATGTCATTCTTATTTTTATGGATATTTGACTAATTCATGTCCCTTCGATTCTATGACATTTGAATACGCCCTTTATTTATGGTCTCCATAGACCATTACCTTTTGACTTACTTTTGAGTGTTCTTGTATGTTTGCTTGTTTGCTTGTTGAGCTTGTACTATTACTATCTAAATTTTTCCATGATTTTATCATGCATCTTAAGCCTATATGTGATCACATTAGTTCTATGTGCTTCAATGATACATTTACCTACACATGTTCTCTTCTACATTCTACATGGTTACATTCATAAATTATACAGTTGTCTTATCCTTTTGAGGTGAGGTAACTACTAGTTCCTATCTTTCCCTCACCTCAAAGGAGGCATATTAGAGGGGGCATGTCATTGAGGCATGTTCACACATTCATAGTTCTTAGATTCAATGGGGGCATGCTTCAGAATCATGTTCTCCACATTCACTCAATATATGGTACTTATATTGGTTTTCAAATTTAGTGTGGGACTATTATTGAAGCATGTTCTCCACACCTATTCAATATTCAACATCTCTATATTATAGTGGGGTCATATTTTAGAAACATGTCCTTTATATTGGTATTTATATTAGTTTTAATATTTCTCCATATATAGTTCTCGAGCATGATTTACAAACATGTCATCCACACTTACACAGTTATCTAAAATGGCCTTTTAGCACATATTTAAATTATTTAGATTCACAATTATGACATAATTCTATACATTGGTATTACTATTATACATAGTTTTAGCATGATCTAAGGTGCATATGATATGCAACATGTTCCTCATGTTTCAAAACTCATATTATTTTTAGATTCCAAAACGCTTTTATAGACTGTTACCATATCATAGACATTTTTATATTGATACCCTACGTACTTTTATGAATTTTTATTGAGACAATATACCATAGTAATTGGTTTGATTTCAGTATGATTGAGGGGATAAAATCATTCAATCTTCCTAAATTTTTAGGTTGGACTTGATTATCCATCCTCACCAGGTTATAAGTATCATTGGGTTTTATGGTTGAGCTATCTCAAATTCCAAGTGGCAACTCACTTTTACTTTAAATTTGGGGGCATGTGCCTTCGAATCTTTGTGTGTGTGTGTGTGTGTGTGTGTGTGTGTGTGTGTGTGTGTGTGTGTGTGTGTGTGTGTGTGTGTGTGTGTGTGTGTACTTTAAATAATTATCTATATTTGTTTTAATCTCAATTTTATAGCCTTATAATGATACACTTTTTAAAAATAACTTGCTAATAGGCAAAGTGGTTACAACAACACACAGGTGTACTTATAAACCTTTCTCTTTCAATTAAAATATATTTTCAAGTAATTTAAACCCATATTATATTCACTAATTTTATATTTTAACATGCTCTTGGTTGTAGGTTAGTCACCAATAAAGCACTCAAGTTGGCCACATGTAAAGATAAGATATGCACAGACACCTAGGTATGCATTCCTTTCTTTTAAACTATAAATTTCATTACTAGATTAAAGAGGGGGAAATGTTGATGATATTTTATCATTATATAGCCCCTAAGTCTTGGACACATGGTAAACTCAGACCTTGGTTATTACTTTGAGTTATTTACCTTTTATACTTCCATAAGTCTCACAATTGCTTTATTTTTATGCCCCTTAGCTTATATCTCTTGATCCAACCAATCTTATGTTGATGACCCATACCTTCTATCTTATCCAAAATGCTTAAAATGTACTTAACTTCTATCTCTATGAGTTCTGAATATGTACTTATTTTTATGCTCCCTAGACACTAACGTCTGGGATAGATAGCAATGTTGATGTTACTATCCTATCCCGATGCAAGTGTCCAGTAGAATAAAATCATCTAATTTATAAATAAAATGTATCATAATGTTCAAATGAAGTGATTTTATGTGGTTTATTAATCCAAAGGTATTAATATAAATACAAGATCGATCCTCTTTCATTCTTCACCTACAATACCTAACATAAGACCAAAGAGATTAAGGCAACTTATCAAAAGCATTATATCAATAATTCAATTAAACAAATCTTCCTTATTTTCATATCAATCATAGGTACAACACATATATAGGTCTAAATTAATAAATGAGTAGCCCAAGAGCCCAATTTGTCAAGTTAAAAGCTATGTCACTATTGTACTTGCATTGCACATATTATATGATTCACACACAAGCCAACGAGTAGGGGAGAACTACATGAGTCTAAGGCCCTCTTTTAGAGTATTGGTTATGTAGGTAATACCCTTTGACAATAGATTCTTTGGGGTCAACTCGACACCGTGTATCCAGTAATGCATTTTTTCTCAAGGTCACTATGAAGATGAAAAGCTAAAATTTTATCATTTCACAAGGTGAAACTATTTATGACCCATATCTAAATGCACCAAAATAAAGGCAAAGTTAAACCTAGAAGCATCTAGGTGGTCACATCCTATTTTAATAGGTATTTCTTACAAGATACTAGTGTTGGTAAACCTAAGAACAATAAACATGCTCTGATCCCACTGTGTCAGGATCTTGCTCTACCAATTAGAGCACATATGATTACTTCTTGTATTAGCAACTAAACACGGAATTTAACTAGAATCAATAAGTAACTATAAATATGAAAAAACATAAGAATTGAGAGACAATACACAATTGTATTAATAATCACTCAGAAGAATATACAATAAAGAAGATGCCACTTCTTCCACCTCAAAGGCTCGCCACACCTCAAGACCTTCTTCCCTCTCTCTCTTGGTCACAACAATCAACTCCAATACAGAATTGATGTTCACCTCTCCAACCAGTCAGTAACACGCTGCCAGTTCACCAAGTACACAACCATACTCCAAGTAGATCTCCTACTCTCTGTTGTTACCTGTAAATCACTAGACCTTACTCACCATTGTAGATCTCCTATAGAAAGTCATGCCCACATGCTGACCAAGATCATACACACACGAAGAACCCTTCTGATTCTCCAATCCAGTACCCACCTTGGTACTGTGGCACTAGGAGGAATGCACCATTACTCTCTTCTCTCTGAAGGAGCTTATTGCTCTCTTACTCACTAGCTACCTGCTTACAATACAGCCCATGAGTCCATATATAGATCTCATGCTTACAATAATTAGACTAACCTAATTACAATAATTAGATGCACAACTCAAGACTACAACTAGCCTTTGACATGCAAACAACCAGTCCAAAAATAGACTCTCCGGGATCAACATGCGAACTGCCTATTCTCGCACAGGCTACCGACGTCGGCTCCTCCATGACCGATGTCGGCCGACTGGTGACCGACGCTGGTTACTTCCTCTTGCTATCTGACCAACGTCGATTGATCAGACTGATGCCGGTTTCCCTGCAACTGATTTTGCAACTCCCTGCAACTCTGCATCCTCCGTAACTTCTCTTGTTTGCATCCTGGTGAAGCTTTTAGCTCCACAACTTAACAATCTCCCACTTGGAGATAAATAGCTGCACCTGTACCTATACCTGTACACCATCTAAATTATTCCCTGGCTTGTATTCCTCTTCAAGATCAACCTTGAAGACCAACCACCACACAACCTGTGATGCTACACCTGTCATCAAAGTAACCTGCCACATCCAAACCTACATATCCATGTAGTGAAGAACTTGACCCTGCATAACAAGAATCCCTGCTGCTAGTCCCACTGAATTTCCCTCCAGTACTCCTTCCCTGAATTGGCTCCATACTTTCTGACAACCCCCACTGCTTGGGAAAACAACTCAGGTCTACACTAGACCTCATGTGATTTTGAACCCTGTTTCAAGCTAAGCTTGAACTGTCCAGCCCTTGGTGTGCTTTCTAATTCTGCAACCTACATCATGAACCCCGCCAACACCATCTTCACATCAACTCCCACTGGAGATCAAATTCCATGTCTCTTATGCCAAAGAATTTCGCTGCTTCAAATTCTTCATGACACACCTCTGAACTAACCTTACCTTTAGCTCAGCAAATCTCTGTATGTATAAAACCTGCTAGCAAATTACCCACATACAGTAATTGGATAATGTCGCAACTCATCATCCACCTAGTAAGACAAAACCACAATAGTTACACTGACATTGACTGAAGCCATGCTTAGTCATCCACCTGTCAAACCTGTACCACTGTCCTGCAGCTTCCTCAAGACCATATGCCTTGGCCTTCTGTCTCATGTATCCATCCACTCTCTTCTTTAACTTGGGAATCCATTCCGTCTCTCAGTGCTTACTTCCAGCTGACAAATCTACCAACAAATACCTGTTTGGTTCTTCTCCAAGGACTCACACTCTTCATCCATGCCAAGCTCCCACTGTATCTGGACTCTACCTGCATTGCCTCTTCCATCTTCCTAGTTTTTGACTATCAAAAAAACAATATAAAGAAGGTGAACAATGAATATGAGGTTCACTTACCCTTTCTAACCTCGACATGAGCGTTTGAGACTTGTTGTCTGCCCACTATCCATACCAGTGACCGATCTCGGCCATCTCCCAGTCTGTTCCCGACTGATGTCGGATCCCTGTACTGACCTTGACTGCCGACGTCGTTTCCCTGGCTGATGCTAGCATTCCTCCTGCTGACGTCAGTTTCTTCATGACTGACGTCGGTCTTCCTGTTGTCGATGTTGGTTACTGTCTAACCGACGCTGGTACCTGTGTTCGTCTATGAGTGATAACTTTTTACCCGCAAGCTCTCCATTGATCAAAATCCAAATCAAATCAACCCTACTCTGCTCAGAATAATTTAGTTCCCTCACCTGATCTCTATCCGTTGTCTCCTCCATGAACACCAAGGCTTTCCAGTTCTTTAGCTTGTCAAAAACATCTGACTTCTGCTTCAAAACTTGCATTCTCCTTCTACATATGTGACTAAGCCTACGAAGCCACATCTCTGCAACAAAAGGTGAATCAACAATATAAGTAGATAGATAAAGGATACCTACTTTCTTACCACCATCTAATTCAAGTGCATCCGCTGTGAGAGTTACAGTGCATCTCTCATCACCCAAATTTCATGAAGAAATTAGACTCATCTCCAAGACTGATACCTGCATGACTTCCTTCACCTCTTGTGTGTTATCCGTCTGCAATTTCATCTTCACTTCCCCTTCGTCAATCATCTGACAAGGCTCTCCAACCCCTAAATAAATCTCTCCAAGGTCTCCAAAGACATACCCATGAAAAGATGCTCTATTTCGGGCTGCATGGAAAGAGGCAAAAGAATCTGTAAACAAAGATTCCACTTTATCCAGAACATCCTGTGCAATATTACCTGCAACATATGCTTCCACAAGCTGATCTTCTACCGACCAACAATCTCTTTTTACCTGCTCCTTCTTTCCATCAATCAGACCATTCGTGCTATTCAGTTTCTCCATTCGTAGCTTACTTTCTTCTGACATTGCTATACTCCCACTCAATCTAAAACCCCTGTGAGTGACCTGTAATCAAAAACACTACCAGATCTGAACCACCTGTTAGTCAACCCAACCAAAAGCACTGATACCACTTGTTGGTATCAGCTCTTGAACCTACAACCAAGGCTCTGATACCACTTGTCAGGGAAACCACAGAACAATAAACATGCTCTGATCCCACTGTGTCAGGATCTTGCTCTACCAATTAGAGCACATATGATTACTTCTTGTATTAGCAACTAAACACAGAATTTAACCAGAATCAATAAGTAACTAGAAATATGAAACAACACAGGAATTGAGAGACAATACATAATTGTATTAATAATCACTCAGAAGTATATACAATAAAGAAGATGCCACTTCTTCTTCCACCTCAAAGGCTCGCCACACCTCAAGACCTTCTTCCCTCTCTCTCTTGGTCACAACAATTAACTCCAATGCAGAATTGATGTTCACCTCTCCAACTAGTCAGTAACACACTGCCAGTTCACCAAGTACACAACCGTACTCCAAGTAGATCTCCTGCTCTCTGCTGCTACCTACAAATCACTAGACCTTACTCACCATTGTAGATCTCCTATAAAAAGTCATGCCCACATGCTGACCAAGATCATACACACACGAAGAACCCTTCTGATTCTCCAATCCAGTACCCACCTTGGTACTGTGGCACTAGGAGGAATGCACCATTACTCTCTTCTCTCTGAAGGAGCTTATTGCTCTCTTACTCACTAGCTACCTACTTACAATACATCCCATGAGTCCATATATAGATCTCATGCTTACAATAATTAGACTAACCTAATTACAATAATTAGATGCGCAACTCAAGACTACAACTAGCCTTTGACATGCAAACAACCAGTCCAAAAATAGACTCTCTGGGATCAACATGCAAACTGCCTGTTCTTGCACAGGCTGCCGACGTCGACTCCTCCATGACCGATGTCGACCGACTGGTGACTGACGCCGGTTGCTTCCTCTTGCTATCTGACTGACGTCGGTTGATTAGACCGATGCCGGTTTCCCTGCAACTCTCTGCAACTCTGCATCCTCTGTAACTTCTCCTGTTTGCATCCTGGTGAAGCTTTTAGCTCCACAACTTAACAAATAGTATCGAACATAGATGGTAGCATCAACATAACCATCCTAGGTTGACATTACTGTTCAGAAAGCTAGAAGTATCAAAGCTAGACTTTAATAGTTGCTCTAAAATATTCTTCCAAGGTTCTTTTTACGTGTTTTAGATCCATAACTATATTTGCATCAAAACAAGCTAAACACTTCACTTCTTTGTCATTTATATAACTAACATAGTTGTACTTTCCATATTTAGACTATCTAAGTATAATAAATTCAATATATGGTTATATTTGAGTTTAACATCTAATTGGCCTGATATAGATCTGATTATCACCCTAGTTTCATTTCATTTCTATATACCCCTTTAATAGTAATTTAAGGCTAACTCCAAATACTTATATTTCATTTTAGGGTTAAATACTAAGAAATAAGAGTTCTAGAGTTTGGACCAATTTTATTAATACATACATGTCCCCATGGACACCATTGTAATTTAAAATTTTCCATTTATACATTATGAATAAATATTACCATTTCTAGGAAACTTAACTACATTATGTGGCTTAGACACCTAATGTGGAGCCACAACAAGGACATGTGGCATGTTAAGTGCACCTTGATAAAAGAAGTGGTTGATAATCATCCCAATCCTCTATGTATTTAGCACAATATTTAAATATATAAAATAGATATTATAAAAATATATATAAATGTATACATTTTATTTATATAACAATATAAGTAGCCTCACTCAAAAAGTGAAATGGTTTTGAATAGGGCTAAGGTGCTCGTGTACCTAGTGGGTTCTCTCACCCTTTGACAACCCTACCAAGATTATGTCACTAGGGTAAATATTATTCAAGGAGGTCATCATGAGGTGACAAAAACACATGTAGGTATGATTCCTAATCAAAATATTTTGTTCACCAATACCAAGTTATCAACCAAACTTATCAAAACATGAAAAGTGGAAATATTGAATAATCACATTGATAGTTCATATATGTCCATTGGTTATATGGCCCAATCACTAGATACGAATATGTACCATAAACAAAAGACACGATGAGAAATGATAATAACTTTTAACAATCGTATGCAATAGTCCTTTAACAATTCAAAGAGGAAAAAATGTACACACATTGATGCATATATTAGTATGACTACTAGCAATCCTAGATTCAAGTGCATTTACTACAATGGTCGAATCTAAAAGATGAAAGCAATACAACCAAGATAGTTAAAATCATCCAAACATATATGGTCACTTTTTATACCAAATATGTTAACTAAAATGTCTATGTCTAACATGCAACTAGAATGATAAAAAACTAATCCATAGAAATTTCTCTTCACTATCTATAATTTTCATCTAGTTCCTTCTCTTCAATGATAATTTCCCTCACACCAAGGGCATTGTACTTGTGTCACAAATAATTGATCAATAAATTAGTTATACAAGTCATGATATCAAATATGCATAATATAAAATAGTAAAAACATGGGAATATACAATGATAGTTATTACACATAATTGCATCACATCAATTTATAGAAACAAAAATTAATTCCTTTAATTTCAATGCATGAGTATATGAATCAAGATAATAATAATAATAAACACCCTTAATTTCATAATAATAAATTAATATTTTCATTATTAATTATGTGTTATGTTAACATATAATGTTAATCACAAGCAAGTGCCTTGATGCAGGAGCATCTTTATGCTAGGAATGTGTTTGTCATGTTCTTGGTTGAGTTTTAGCGTGTATAGGTGTGATAAGTTAGTTTCCCTCCATTTCTTAGGTTTTCAAATTTGTCTAAGTATCCTTTAAGCATGAAATAAGACCTATATGTGAGCAAAAGGCCAAATATATGTAAATATTGGTCAAATAAAACCCAATATCCTATAGTTATATGATTTCAAGTCTGTTGGGTGAGATATTAAGTGATTTGAGTCTTCTTATGTTAGAAAAGCTATTTTACCCCATTTTGGGAGGTTGTTGTGTGAAGCCTAGTATAGGATTTGAGTATCTAAGTTGAGAAAATATGGTTAGTATGGGGGATTTTCATGTGGAACAGGTGTATATGTATATATTATTAGTGAATTAATGAATTGAGAGTTTTTTTTTGGAGTCATTTTTTTTGTTTTAGTTCAATCTTTCCTCAAGACTATGTATGTAGACCAGACAAGGCAGCAAGGAAGAAGTTTGCAGTCAGTACTTAAGAGGGTATTATCTTCTTTGTGACTACTCAATATTATAGAGGAGGTTAATACAAGACCAATAAAATTTATTTGGGCTATTAACTCCCCAGGATGCTCCCTGTAGCTCAAATTTGGTGTAAACTAGACCCTAACTAGATCCTTGCTTATCTCATGAACCGTATAGTATAAAATTCCCAAAAATTTTATTTTTTGTGGGTTTATCATTTTTAGCTTTTGTACAAATTTTCATGTTTTTACTGTATGGGAAAGTGAGTTTTCTTGTATACTTGTGTTTTAACCCTGTTTTCCTACAATTCTGAGTATCTGAGTATAACAACAAGATTTTAAGATAGTTTTGTGTTAAATAAAAGGTTTTTTTTGATTGTATTAGTTTTATGATGTCATATGTCACATCTATTGAAATTTTCATGATCTAATTCAACCCCAAACTCTCTCAAACACCAAAACATGGTTGCTAAGAGGCCTAATTAGGTCTGCTATAGGGGTCAAAAGTACCATTCCATACAAAACAACTATACCTAGTCTTGACATATGTTATGTAACTTCCAAATGGGTATCTGGAACAATTTATATGTTTGGATAGTAGGCGTTTTGTGAAAGATATGGCCAAAAATTAGGCCCAACAGGGCTACAAGCCTATGAACCCATCAACACAGCAAGTAGAGTCTTGCAGCTTAATCCAACCTTTTTTTATCACTTCAAGGCTTCAAATTAAGTGTAAATGGATAATAAAAAGGGTCTAAAGTGTTTTATTTGTGTCTTCTATGTTTGTTTTTTTTTAATAGATTCTATTGTTACCATCAAACAAGTAATGCTTAGATAGGACTGTCATATTGGTTTGTTAGTTTCATTTTGTTGAATTAAGTCCCTACACCATGCCTTAAAATTTTGACATTGAGAAATAGGATGTGATAACACTAAGGTTATGAATACTCCATAGACACTAGTACCAATATAAAGATATATAAATCATCATATAATTAAGTAGAAGATTATGCGAGCCATAAATTAGATATACATTTCCAAATACATGCTAGCACTTAAAAGGCATAACATAACTTTTGTGAAAGTAT
This sequence comes from Torreya grandis, assembly GCA_037957365.1. Taxonomy (NCBI): domain Eukaryota; kingdom Viridiplantae; phylum Streptophyta; class Pinopsida; order Cupressales; family Taxaceae; genus Torreya; species Torreya grandis. The sequence continues at coordinate 2,693,622 of JARHVA010000812.1, read as the reverse complement.
GAATAAGTAGCATAACATTGTAAAGACTTCAATTTATGATTTATAATTTAATCTAAATACTAAAATTCTACTCATTAATAAATGCATGACTTTGATTTTGATATTTACTTATTACTAGTGACATTCACATTAAATTTTATGTATCTCATGTCTTATATGCACTAATGCACATATATATTCATAAACTTCTTAAATTCAAACTAAAATAAAATTGTTATACAAAACACACAATAAAAATAAATAAATAAATAAAAATAAAAAGTATAAAAGATCCTAAATAAAGGTCTTAAAGTGTCACACCAAAAACCTTAAGAGTGTAGGGTCATGATGACCCAAAATCATATAATATAAAATTTTAGGTTACATGATCAATTTAAAAAAAAAAGAGAATATACAAAGAAAAAGATATAAAAAAAATATGATAAAAGTATAAGTAAAATGTACAAATAAAAACTTAATATAAATTAACATACATTTTTTTTTTAAACAATACAATTTGAAAACTAAAACTAATGGCCAAACAAACTTAAATGTTTAACCATCAAAATCATGAATCATACCTTATTATGCATCTTTTTAATTTAATGATGATAAATCATGTGATATAATATAAAATATCACATGGAATGGTGCCTCGATTTTTAAAATATAATTTTAATATTCCAATTTAACTGAAAAATTAAAAAATACCACTTTTCATAATGGCTATGATTGTGAATCCTAAGCAAGTGGGATATTACATATGTAAATTGGATAAAATTTTGATGAGTCTAATTTGTCACTTATTAATCATTACTTATTAGATTTATATTATGTGATATAATGTAAAATATTAATGTCTAAAATCATTTTGAAAAGTATGATGGGTTCAATTTGTTAATTATTAGATTTAAATTGTGATATAGTTTAAAATATTGATATTAAAAATTGTGTATCATTTTTATTTAAAATATATTTGATTTTTCATTATTATAAAATGTTGAACTTTTAAGATAATTTTTTAATATTTTTTGAAAAAAGAAATTTAAAAAAAAAATTTAAAAAAAATACTACATTTTTAAGTGGAATATTGTTTATGTGATTTTGTTTTTTTTATTGTTTTGATTGATATAAAAGTTAAAGGTCCTTTCCTAGATACAAATAGTTAAACCAAATAGATAAGAAAATTTTGGGAAAAACATGGAAATTACAATCTTAAAATTAATAATATAAATTTTAAAAAGGGACACCCAAAAGGATGACGTAGTAATGAGTGAGATCTAAAGAAGTTGAGATTGGGTACAAGTTCCCATCTTGATAACTCTCGAGCTATGAATAATTCTTCACAGCCGAGCCAACATAGATGACCACTGTGAAGAGAATACTCGCAGACATTGCCATAAAACCAAGAATTAATTAGGAAAAATCCACAGAGGTGAAAAATGCACATCAAACACCATCAACCTCCATGCTTTGCTCTAGACTCAGATGGGAAGGCAACCAATTCCCTTTCCTTGCCAACAAAGACAAATCTAAAGCATAAAGGAAAAAATTAATGGACATCAATTGAATCAAGATCCAACCATTTCTTTACCACATTTCCATTATAATCTCATTAATTTGATCAATGCCCTTGTTTTCAAAGAAGTCAACATGATTTGCTTCATGAAAACAATGATTGATAGTCTATAAATTAAATTCAACATGAATAAACTAAGCATTGGTGAAAATGTTGTTAAGCCGTCAAGAGACACCTCGTTGCTTCTTAATGGAAGCCACTATAACCTGTGAATCTCCCTCAATGACTATGTTTTTGATACCACAAGATCAAGCTAATTGAATCCCCATAACAACCACCTAAGCTTCAATGTCGTTGTTAGTACCATCAGACAAGCAAGCAGACATAGTTCAGATGAAGGATCCAAAACAATCTCTAATAGAACCCCCTGCTCCCAAAGTCCCAAGGTTCCCACATAAAACCCCATCAAAATTGAACTTGAAGAAGCCAACTTGGGGTGGGGGGCGGCGCGGTGAAGGGGTGCGGGACGGGGCCGGGCATCGGGGTGATCTTCTCTTTTATTATTAGTCATTACTCATTAGACTTTAATTATGTGATACAATCTAAAATATTGAAGTTAAAAATTAATTATATAATATTCACATTAAAAAAAGTTAATTTTTTTAATTATAGAGTTATCAAATCTCAAAAATTTAAAAATATTATTTTTATATTATATTTAAACAAATTAATTATTAATTTAAAAAATGATATATTCTAAGAAAGACTTAATTTTAATTATACAATTTTATCATTTTTTAAAAAGTAAGTTTTAATTTTATTTTATTTTGTGCATGTTTAACAAGCAATATTCATATGGAATTAATAAATTGTATAAAACGTCAGCATTTCAGCGTATATTTCGGAAATTAACATATAATAGATTATAATGATGAATAAAGTTTTAATTTTATTTTTTAATTTTTTTATGCATGCTTCAACCGGCAGTATTTACGTGGAATCATTAAATTACATAGAATGTCAGCATCTCAACGTATATTTTGGAAATAAACATATAGCAAATTATAATGATCAGTAAGCGTATATCTAAATCAGTGAGTTCTTTTGATTATGCAACCACGAGTAAAAGATATCTATACCATCAAAATCATCCACGGCACGATCCTAACCTTAACCATTTGACTTTTTGTGTCAGGGACGTCAAAAAAATTGTATCATTATAAATAAATATAAGCAACCATCATCCTCACTATTTAGATTATAATCCTTTTAATTAAATTTTTATTTTAATTATATAATTTTATAATTTTTTTTATTGATTTGAAAAGAAAAAAAATTAATGAATCAAATTACAGATATTAAAAAAACCTAACCATTAAAAAATAGAAAATCGTGACATAATTTTATATGGTAAGCAAGTAAGATAATTTATTTATGCAAAATTTTCCTTCTAGAAAACTAGTCATTACAAAGCTGACGTGAAGTTTACCAACGCTTTTCCAAAAACAGAAGACTTCAATGCCAACCTCCACAACCGTTTCCTGTGTCCTTAACCCAAAATCAACACTAAATGGATTCCCTGCGGTTGAAAAATACCAGTCGCTGTTGGCATACATTTCCTTGCAAATTTGATTGCTGAAGTAACCAGTCTTTCGTAATATAAATCCACAAATGCACAGGGAAAAAAACAACCATGGACACATTCATGGAGCCTGGTTTTTTATTCCCTGCTCACAGGCATATATCTGTTATATCTCATATTCTCAAAACTCATGTCCAGCAAAGCTTCCAAGCGGCTGCCACCTGGACCGCGACCCCTGCCACTTATCGGCAACATCCTTCAGCTAGGGCAAAACCCCCACGAGTCCCTCTTCCACCTGGCAAAGTTCCACGGCCGCTTAATGACCCTCCATCTCAGCTTCAAAACGACCATTATCGCCTCCTCCCCTGCGATGGCAAAATAAGTCTTGAATACCCAGGACCCTACCCTGTCAGCACGCACAGTCATCGACACTGCCAAGTGTCTCTCTTACAGAGATCACTCGCTCGTCTGGCTCGACTGCATAACCATGTAAACCATGTAAACTTTTACTGTTGAAATCAGTTGTATAAACAAAGGGATTGGATAATACAAACTTCAGCATATGGATAAGGATCTTGTAGCTTGTTACGAATACTTACCTTGTAATTAACTCGTTATACATCTGTTATAATATCAATATGTCAATAGGCGATTGTATCGATTTAATGTCTGTGCAAATCTAGATATTTGTAAAGGATAATGTTGCTACGAGTTGTAGACAACTGAGCCGGCAAAGGAGATTTAATGTCAACGTTAAAAAAACAAAATGTCTAAGGAACTGACTCTGTAATTTAGACTAGCTGTATACACTTGGTATTATTATTTTGATTCAAAATTTTGAGTTGATAAAATATCTTCATTTGTTCATAAACAATTATATCAATGTTGGAAGTTGTTCGGAATAACTTGAGATTGGAAAATCTAGTATAACTGCGCTGAGTACATAACCCTGAAATAGTTTATAGAAAATATGAAACACAGGTCTAAGTGTTTTATGCGATGGGAAATGAGATTCTTGTGTATAGAGAATATGGATTGTTTGATAATTTTGTATGATTAGATAAATTTATGAGTTCTGTACTCAGCTAAATAAAACGGGTATTATTGATTGTACTTGATTATCGAATTACATTTTTAAAATATGTTTAAAGGTTTATCTTTTGCTAAATTAAGTATATACACATATATAAATAATTTATACATATCTATATATCATAGAAAGTGTGGACGTGAATACCTTTAGATCATTTGGGGTAAATCTAGTTTGGCAATATAACTGTTTCCGTTTGATTATGAAAAATTTGTAACCAAAATTACAAATTAAGTGCTTAAGTGGTTGTTAACTTAGTAAACGCAGATTATTGTTTGGGATTACTTGTTTTCACATTTGGTAATTATCAATATAAACTTGGTTAAGTTTAAGACCAAGAATGATTGTTTATTTAAGCAATATGTTATTTATGACATTTAAGGAATTACGGTCCTTGTGTATAACACACTCTGATGGTATGATCTTGTATGCACTGTGTTTTGTTATATATATATATCATGTTTTAAGATTCATTACATGCATTTGACCAAAAAAAATGTAAGGTAAAGATTATTTCTATACTTAACATGCTCTCATTTCTTCTAATAGAAATAATCTAAAATAATCTTTAAGTTAAGTTTATATATATATATATATATATATATATATATATATATATATATATATATATATATATATATATATATGATGTAAGTAGGTAGTGAGATGAACTTCACTAACTTAGATAGCACCACTAATGTTGGATGTGGATAATTTGATCAAGTGGTATGTTATGAAATTCACTGACTTGGATGATTGTATGTTATTTGAAACCTTTAACAAAAATAATGTTAGATAGACATTGTCATTTCATATGTTTGATTTGCATGTTATGTGATATTATATTATAAACATATTTTCTTTATGATATACGTCATGTAGTATAAATCTTACAGCATACGAAGTACTAGTATGTCTCTCTAGATTCCCACATCATTACTAACTACCTATCTGTGAAAGGAGGGTCATTTCTTGATAGAAGATTGTGAGGGGGATCGACAGTCTATGGTTAGTGTGGAAAAGCACTCAGATGATGCTCTCCCTCCTCACTATAGTATTTGCATAGAGACTACACTTGAGATTATCAACAATACATTAGTTGATTCGGCTCAAGCTGTGAAGAGCTTGGTATTTATTCATAGTATTAATGGTAAATGCGTAAAGAAAATGTAATTGTAATATATTTGTTATACTTGAGCAACAGTTGCTATATTATTAAACCCACCGTGGATGAGTCCTAATGTATTTGCTTTATTTGTAGTTGTAATAAATTATATTACATTCATTATTAGAATTTAGAACTATTATTATTCTAAGTTATTGATTAAATAAATTTGTTAAATAATTATCTATGAAATTAATATTAAGTAATTAGTTTTTTAAAAAATATTGAATTATTTTAAGTACAACTTGATGGGTTATAACACACATAGAGAAATGACAATAATTGACGATAATCGTATGCAAAAATCCTTCAAGCATTCAAAGAGGAAGAATGTACACACATTGATGCATTTACTAGTATGACTACTAGCAATCCTAGATTCGAGTGCATTTACTACAATGGTCGAATCTAGAAGATGAAATCAATACAACTAAGATAGTTGAAATGATCTAAACATAGATGGTCACTTCTTATACCAAATAGGTGAATTAAAAAGTATATATCTAACATGCAACAAGAATGATCAAAAATCAATCCATAGAGTTTTCTCTCTACTGTTTATAATTTTCATCTAGTTCCCTCTCTTCAATGATACTTTTCCTCCCACCAAGGGTGTTATCCCTGTGTCACAAATAATTGATTAATAAATTAGTTATCAAAGTCATGATATCAAATATGCATAATATCAAATAGTAAAAACATGAGAATATACAATGATAATTATTATGCATAATTGCATGACACCAATTTATCTAAACAACAATTAATTCCTTTAATTTCAATGCATGAGTATATAAAGCAGGGTAATAATAATAAACATCCTTAATTTCATAATATTAAATTAAATTTTTTATTATTAATTATGCCTTGTGTTAACATATAATGTTAATCACAAGTAAGTGCCTTCAAAATCTGACATTGGGAAACGGGATGTGACAACACTAAGACTATGAATACTCCACAGACACTAGTACTAATATAAAGATATATAAATCATCATACAACTAAGTAGAAGATTATGCTAGCCACAAGTCGGATACACATATCTTAATATATACTAGCGCTTAAAGGCATAACATAACTTTTGTGCAAGCATGAATAAGTAGTATAATATAATGAAGACTTTAATTTCTGATTCAAAATTAATATAGATACTAAAATTCTATTCTTTAATAAATGCATGATTTTGATTTTCACATTCACTTTCTATTAGTGACATTCACATTAAATTTCATGTCTCTCATACCCTATATGCACTAATGTACATGTGTATTCATAAACTTCTCAAATTCAAACTAAAACAAAAAATTTATACAAACAAACACACAATAAATAGAAAGAGTTGATAAATTAGTAACAAAATATATGAAGAGACCCTAAACAAGGGTTCTAAAGTGTTGTACCAAAACCTTATAATGTAGGGTCATGGTGACCCAAAACTATACAATATAAAATTTTAGGTTATATGATCAAAATATATATAAAAACCTAGAAAAGAAAGAAAAATTATATTAAAAACAAGAACACATGAAAAATATAACAAAAATATAAATAAAATGCACAAATAAAAACCTAATATAATCAATAATAACTGAATATATAAAAATCTTAGAACAATATAATTTGAAAACTAAAACTAACTCTAAACAAAATTAAATGTTACACATCAATATCACGAATCATACCTTATCATGTATCTTTTTATCTTTTTAATATAATGATGATAAATCATGTAAAATAATACAAAATATTACATCAAACGTTGCCTCGATTTTTTAAATATAATTTTAATATTTCAAGTTAACTAAAAATTAAAAAATACTGCATTTTCACAAAGGCTATGATTGTGTAAAATAGTATAAAATATTACATCCAACGTTGCCTCGATTTTTTAAATATAATTTTAATATTTCAAGTTAACTAAAAATTAAAAAATACTGCATTTTCATAAAGGCTATGATTGTGAATCCCAAACAAGTGGGATATTACATATGTAAATTTATCCTCTATTGATTTGAGGATAAAATTTTGATGGGTTTAATTTGTCAATTATTGATCATTAATTATTAAAATTAAAAATTTGATGAGTTTAATTTGTTACTTATTAATTATTAAATTTATTTTATGTGATATAATGTAAAATATTAATGTTTAAAATCATTTGATGGGTTCAATTTATTAATCATTAGATTTAAGTTATGTAATATAGTTTAAAATATTGATATTAAAATTTGTGTATCTTTTTTATTTAAAATATATTTGATTTTTTATATAGAATGTTGAACTCTCAAATTTTTAAAGATATTATTTTAATATTTAAAAAAAAAAATTAAATTAAATGTAAAAAAAATAAAAAAAATAAAATTATATTTTTAAGTGGAATATTATTTATGTAATTTTGTTTTCTTTTCTTTTTTATTTTTATTTTTTTGATATAAGGGTTAAGGGCTTTATCCCAAATACAAATAGTGAAATCAAATATATATGAAAATTTTGGGAAAAGCATGGGAATTATAATTTCAAAACCAATAATATAAATTATAAAAAGCAACACCCAATATGATGACATAGCAATGAGCAAGATCTAAAGAAGTTGAGATTGGGCAGAAGAGCTCATCTTGATAACTCCCAAGCTATGAACAATTATTTACATGTGAGTTAGCATAAATGACTACCATGAGGCAAATACTTGTAGACATCACCATAAAGCCAAGAATTAATTAGGTAAAATCCATAGAGATGAGAAATGCACATCAAACACCATTGGCATCCATGTTTTGCCCCAGAGTCGGATGGGAAGGAAACCAATTCACTTTCCTTTCCAACAGAGACAAATCCAAAAGATAAAGGAAACAATTCATAGACATCAACTTCAAGATCCAACCATTTATTTACCACGTTGTCCATTATAATCTCCTTAATTTGATCAATGCACTTGTTCGCCAAGAAGTCAGCTTGATGTTTTGCTTCATGAAAACAATAGTTGACAGTCCATAAATTAAATTCAGCAAGAACAAACCAAGCACTACTTAAAAAAAATTTAAGCCATCAAGAGACACCTCGTTGATTCTTAATGGAATCCACTATAACCTATGAATCTCCCTCAATGACTATGTTTTCGATACCACACGATTAATCCAACTAAATCCCCATAAAAACAACCTAGGCTTCAACGTTGTTGTTGGTACCATTAGGCAAGTGAGCAAACATAACTCATATGAAGGATCCAAAACAATCTCTAATAAAACCACCTACTCTCGAATTCCCCAGGTTACCCCTTAAAACCCCATCAAAATTGAACTTAAAGAAGCCAACTTGAGGGCGGGGAGGAGGGGCCGACGACAGGGGTGCGGGGTGATCTTCTCTTTTACTATTAATCATTACTCATTAGACTTTAATTATGTGATATAATCTAAAATATTGAGGTTAAAAATTAATTATATAATATTTATATAAAATTATTTAATTTTTTTTATTATAGAGTTATTAACTCTCAAAAATTTAAAAATATTATTTTAATATTATATTTTTTTAAAAATAAATATTAATAAAAAAATTAATATATTATAAGAAAGACTTAATTTTAATTATACAATTTTATCATTTTTTATAAAGTAAGTTTTTAATTTTATTTTATTTTTGTGAGTGCTTTAATAAGTAACATTTACATGAAATCTTAGTCCATATATCAGAAATAAATATATAACATCTATTATAATGATGAGTAAGCGTACATCTAAATAAGTGAGCTTCTTCAACTAAACAATCACAAGTAAGGGGCATCCATTCTGTCAAAGTCACCTAAGACACAATCCTCACCTTAACCATTTCACTCTTCATATCAAGTGCCTAAAAGAATTTGTACACTGATGGATGGATACAAGCAACTGTCATCCTCGTTATTCCCACTGCAACCCTTTCAATTAAATCTTAATTTTAATTATTCAAGTTTATATTAAAGATCTATATTTCCACAGCGCATATAATAGCAAATAATTTTCTTGAAAAATTGTGTCAAGTTTTGAATCTCGATGTGTTTTGGATCCACTTCTGTAATAGCAAATAATTTTCTGCAAAAACTGTGTCAAGTTTTGAATCAGGGTGCGTTTTGGATCCACTTCTATTATCATTTTTTGAAAAAACTAACAAGTTTCGAATCTCGACGCGTTTCGGATCCACTTCTATTGTCACAGAAGTGGATCCGAAACACGTCGAGATTCACAACTTAACACAATTTTTCCAAAAAATTATTTGGTATTTAATTTTATAATTTTTTATTGATTCAAAAAGAAAAAAAAAATTGATCCAAAATATTAAGAAAACATAACCATTGAAAAAAATAGAAAATGCTAACATAATTTTATGTGGTAAGCAAATAAGATATTTTATTTATGCAAATTTGTCCTTCTAGAAAACTAGTCATTACAAAGCTGACGTGAAGTTTACCTACGCTTTTCCAAAAACAGAAGACTTCAACGCGAACCTTACCAACCATTCCTGTGACCTTAACCTAAAATCAAGACTAAATGGCTTCCCTGCGGTTGAAACATACCAGTCGCTGATGGCATACGTTTCCTTGCAAATTTGACCGCTGAACTAACCAGGGTTTCGTAATATAAATCCACAAACGCACAGGGAAAAAAACACAGAGCGAGAGAAGAAAGCTATGGACACAAATTCATGGAGCCTGGTTTTTTATTCCCTGATCACAGGCATACCTCTGTTATATCTCATATTCACAAAACTCATGTCCAGCAAAGCTTCGAAGCGGCTGCCACCTGGACCCCGACCCCTGCCACTGATCGGCAACATCCTTCAGCTAGGGCAAAACCCCCACGAGTCCCTCTTCCACCTGGCAAAGCTCCACGGCCCCTTAATGACCCTCCACCTGGGCTTCAAAACAACCATTATCGCCTCCTCCCCTGCAATGGCAAAACAAGTCTTGAATACCCACGACTCTGCCCTGTCAGCACGCACAGTCATCGACGCTGCCAAGTTGCTCTCTTACAGCGATCACTCGCTCGTCTGGCTCGATTGCGTGCCACGTTGGCGCACACTCAGGCGCATCTGCAGCGCAGAGCTCTTTTCTGCCAAGCGCCTCGATGCTCTCCAATCTCTCCGGAAGGTCCAGGTCAGCGCCATGATAAAGAGGATCTATAAAGACTCGTTGGAGGCGTCCAACGTGGACATCGGCCACGCGGCGTTCTTGACGACTGTGAATTTGTTGGGCAACATGATATTTTCTAAGGATATGTTCCATGGGGACTCTGAAAAATCACACAAGTTTAAAGATGCACTCACTAGAATGTTAGTGGTTGCCGGGACTCCAAATTTGGTGGACTTTTTCCCTTTTCTCAGGGTTTTGGACCCTCAAGGCGTGAGGCGAGAGTTAACTAAATATTTTAAAGTTATTCTTGGAATTTTCGATGAGTATATAGAGGAGAGAATTCAAAATGGCAGAGGGGAGGGAGAAAAAGATTTCCTTGATATTTTGTTACAGAGCAAAACAGATACAGGGGAAGATTTCACCAAATTCGAGTTATCAAGGTTATTTTATGTAAGTATCATTTATTTATTTATTTTTAAATTATTATTGGTTTTGATGGTACCTTTATTTTATATTAATAAAGAGATTATATAATAAGAATTAATTACATCAAGAAAAATCAATTACATCAAATAATCACAAGGCTAAAAGCAATCAAATAATATATCTATCTACCACTCAAAAGTCGGTATCAAACATCAATTTATGAAAATGTAGTCTAAACCTTTTTCCTTTTTTACCTCCTACCACAATTTTCTCTTCGGATTTATATCTTCTCTTCACTTCCATTACTAACTACTTAATTAAAATTGTCTTTATTTATATTATCTCTTTATATAAAATAGTGTTCTCTTGTACAACAAAATCTAGATGTTTTTCCCTTCATTTAAAAATAAAAATAAAAATAGATTAATCAAAAATTCTAATAATAAAAAACTTGGTGAGGTTTTATAATTTATATATTATATTTTATTATTATTATTATTGTTTCATGAGTTTTAAAAGGGAAGGGAAGTCCTACAGGGTTAGGGTTCTTATTTTTAACGTTTTAAAGTAAAATATATAAAACTTTCATTTTATAAACTCATGTTATGTGAAATCAAGATAAATTTTATTATTTCATCTTTTAAATAATAAAATTTGGGTGAGTTTAATTATTTTTGATAATTAAATTTGGTAATTATTTAATCAATATTTATAAAATTTATAATTTTTTTTAAAAAAAAAAGATCAATATATATTTTTGTTATAAAATTTTAATGTGTCTAAATTGTAAATAAGATCATATAATTATTAAATTTAATACTTTATTGATATTATTTATTATGTAAAATCAATTTTAATTTGAAAAATATTTTATATAATATAACTATTTTATATTTATATATATATATATATATATATATATATATATATATATATATATATATATATATATATATATAATTCAATATAATTATTTAATTTTAGTTGAAAATATTTAAGTGTAATGTTGAAATAGATTATTTAATAGTCTAATCACACTTTTAATTTAAATTAACAAGATTGAAAATTTTTATGTAAAATTAATTAATGGATAATTTTTTTAATTAAATATTTTTTAATATAATTATTTTAATTCTAATTTAATATATATTTATTTACAATATATTTAATAAATTATATATTTAAATTTTATTTATATAATATTAAAATAATTTATATCATTAAAAATAATAATAATATAATTTTTTAATTACACAACCTAAAACAATAATACTAAAACTAAATTGTATACGTTGCTAAAAGTTTAAATAATATATATTTCAGAACATTTTTTCAAAAGTAAACATTTTCTATTTATGAAACCTCACTCCCTTTAGTACTTCATCATCTTAAGTTTTGATCTCGTGAACAATTTAAAAGTAAATTAGGTGACCATTGGGCTATCTTATTATTAGTATTTCTTAATTTTATTTGTTTTTATTTTACAAAGAGTTTTTAAATTTATTGTAATTTTCAAAAAAATATAATGTAAATTTAATGCTTATGAAATTCTTTAATTAATTTATAAAATCTTTGTCTTAGTTATTTGTTTTAATTTAACATAGTATATATAGATGGATAAAATTTGATATAATACAAATAAAAGTATACATTTGTGTATATTATATAATTTTTTTTTAATTTATAAAAATATTTTTATTTTCTGTTTACTTTATATCATTTGCGGTTTAAATCTTGACTATGGAGAAAAATCGATCTTATATTTAATCTATTTTAATTTTGATTTTTGATTTTTTAATTAAAATTAATAAATTTTTTGATAAGCTTTAAAATTTAAAATATAAAATAAAAAATAAAAATGACTAATTAACATAAATCAAGTATAAACTTAATCTATTTAAAAGTAGATTAAATATAAATAAAAGAACAAAATTTAAAATTTAAAATAAAAAATAAAAAAGACTAATCAACATGAATCAAACATAAACTAGTATATTTAAAAGTAGACTACATAGAAATAGGGAACTCAAATTTTAAACAGGGGAACTAAAAGTCAGCGTAAAAACTTTCATCTATTTTTTAAATTTTTATATATAAAAAATGTTCTTATATGACAATTTTGAACTTTTAATTTTTTTTTTAAAAATTATTTGTAAGGTTTTTTTTTTAATTGTTTATTTTAATATATTATATAGAAAGCTTCCAATTATAATGAAAATATATTTAGAAAATAAAGAGTTTTTTATATTATATAATCGATATTTTAAAAATATTGTTTGATCATTTATTTTATTTTCTCAAAGTATTTTGAAAGGGGAGATATTGATGTTTGTTATTCTTGTAGGATTTGTTCACTGCAGGTAGTGAAACAACTAGTACCACAATTGAATGGGCCATAGCCGAACTCATACACAACCCAGAAATAATGAAAAAATTAAAGCAAGAATTGGATTTAGTAGTGGGGAAAGAAAGAATAGTACAAGAAAGCGATATTGACAAACTTATTTATCTCCATGCAGTGGTCAAAGAAACATTTCGTATCCATACTCCCACACCCCTTCTAATCAACCACAGAGCTGAAAGCTCTTGTGAAATAGATGGATATGTTATTCCCAAGGATGCTCAAGTGTTCGTGAATGCATGGGCAATTGGAAGGGACCCAATAATATGGAAGGAACCTGATAGGTTCTTTCCAGACAGATTTTTGGAGTCAAAGGTGGAATATAAGGGGCAAAATTTTGAATTGATTCCATTCGGCTCAGGGAGGAGAATTTGCCCAGGGCTACCTTTGGCTCATCGAATGGTTCACATAGTGATAGCCTCTCTCATTCAATGCTTTGATTGGTGTCTTCCAAATATACAAAATATAAAAAAATTAGATATGAGTGGAAAGTTTGGAATCACATTGCAAAAGATAGAGCACTTGGTTGTAATACCCACACCCCGCCTGCCACACAATGTTTATATCTAATTTCTATTTTAAAAACACTGAAAATATTTTATGTAAATGCTAGCTTGGCAAACTAGAAAAAAAAAAAGAACATTTATATGTTAGACAATCATTATCATGAGTGAAATTGAAATGTTTGCATGATAATGTTTAGTACTAGTGTGGGTACTAAGAATATAATCATCTAAGTTTTTTTTAGTTTTTTTTTGGTTGAGAACAATAGTTTTAAAAATAACATTTATTTAAGTTGTAAATTATAAATTAATATATTTTAAAATGTTAATTTTGAGGACATTCAATTTGTAGTTACACATTTATAATAATAATAAATATTATTAACCATAAAACATTTAAATTTTAAAGAATTTAGAATAACATAAATTAATATAATATAATTGAATTTATAATTTGAATATCATTAACTAGTTTGTAAAAAACAAATTTTAAAAAACAAATTAAAATTAAAAATAATTAAAACATTAAAATAATAAATTAAATCAAAAATATAAATTTATAAGTTCTAATAAAATGTATTAATGACATATAACACACCTTAAATAATGTCGATATATGTAAAATTAAATATTATATAATTTAAATTATACGAGATAAAATATGGGATAATGTAAATAAAAAAAAGGTTTGTAGATTCCAAAATCTTAGAGAAGCAAAATAAAGAAATAATCATAAAATGTATACGAAATATTGTTCATATTGAAGTCACACCACAATTGGTGTTTAAATTTGAGACAAATGGTTTTCATATTGTGTAGAAGTATAGCTCAAATTCTCATCTATATTTAATTTTTACCTTATGTCATAGACTTGTTGGAGTTCCTTTTGATATGGTGATTATAATTTGATTCAATATACAACTTCTAACAATTTTAAGTTAGTATGCCCATCTCTAGCCCGATGACTACAATGATTTTTTTGATATTTGTAAATTGTTTTAATGATTAAGTGTATAAGGAATATTAAGTAAATATATATTGATTTATCAAATTATGAATATAAATAAAAATATGATCTAAATATAGTAATATAGTAAATAAATATATATTTTAAGTATTAAGGAGGGTATAGAATGAAAGTGTTTAGAAAGATTAATATTTGAGAAAGAGGTTTATTAGCACATAGTTGATTTTTGATACATTTGAACTTTGACAGAGGCTAGAAATAATATAAAAAAGAACAGTGAAATATGCCTAGTCTAATGAAGCGATCAAAATACGATTTTGTTGATAGTGACTGACCAAAATTTGGTTATGATTTTAGTAGTCTGATCTAAAATTATAAATCATGTTCCAATAGTGGCTGTCTTAATCATAGAAGTCTAAAAATTTGTGAACCCATTCATTTATGTATGCCTAACAAAAATCTCACCTAGATTAAATATTTGTTGTGAAAAATTGCTATAATTTATTCTTCTTTGATAAAGTTCTAATCCACACCATGTAACCTTGCAAAGAAATAGAGAATTAGTTTTTATTTTACGTAAATATTATTATTTTTTATTTTTATTTTGTATAATTACAGGTTTTGATGGGACCTTTACCCTGTATTAATAAAGAGATTACACAACAAATCAGGGTAAAACTTTATGGCCAAGAAGAACCAATTACCCTAAACAGCCACAAGGCTAAAAGCAACCAAAAAACATATCTATCTACTATGTAAAAGTCGGTATCAAATATCAACTTGTGAGAAATTAGTCTAAAAAATTAGTTGTCTTGCCTTTTTTTACCTTTTTTCTTTTTTAGCTTCTACAATAATTCTTGTTTGGGATTCATCACAACTAATTTTCTATTTTCAAAAAATTCTAGTTTTCAGACTTGTACCCTCTCTTCACTCCCCCTACCGACTGCTTAATTAAAATTGTCTTTATTTATATTATCTCTTTATATAAATTAATGAACTCTGTTACAACAAAATCTAGATTTTTCTCCCTTCAATTATTAATAATAATAATAATAATAATAATAATAATAATAATAATAATAATAATAATAATAATAATAATAATAATAATAAGTTGTTAGCCAAAAAATTTAATAGTTGAAAACTTGGTGAGATTTTATATATTATATTTGTTTATTATTGTTTTAGAAGTTTGGAAAGGAAAGTCTAGGGTCCTTATTTTTAGCGCTTTTAAGTGAAATATCTAAAACTTTCATTTTAGAAACTCTTTTTATGTGAAATTAATATAATTTCTATTATTTCATCATTTAAATAGTGAAATTTGGGTCAGTTTAATTATTTTTGATAATTAAAATTCATAATTATTTAATCAATATTTATAAAATTTATAATAAAATAAAAAATATAAAAGATCATATATATTTTTGTTATAAAATTTTAATGTATTTAAAATTTCGTCTTTGTGAGAAAATATAAATAAGATCAGACAATTATTAAATTTAGTACTTTTATTGATTTTTTTATTATGTAAAATCAATTTTAATTTAGAAATTATTTGATAAAGTATAATTATTTCATTTATATTTTATTTAATGTTGTTATTTAATTTTCTTTGAAAACATTCAATTGTAATGTTGAAATAGTTTATGTTAATAGTATAATCACATTTTTAGTTATAAAATTAAAATAATTTAGATTAACATGATTGAAAGTCTTTATGTAAAATTAATTAATAGATAATTTTTTTTTTAATATAATTTTTTTACTTTTAATTTAATATATATTGATTTTAATTTTAATTTAATATATATTTATAATATTAAAATAATTTAAAAAATTATATATTTATATTTTATTTATAATATTGAAATAATTCATATCCACAATAATAATAATAATAATAATAATAATAATAATAATAATAATAATAATAATAATAATAATAATAATAATAATAATAATAATATTATTATTATTAAAAGTAACCTACATGCACTACTAAGAGTTTAAATAATATATTTCTCAATTTTTATTTTTTTTTAAAGTAAACATTCTTTACTGATGAAACCTCACTCCCTTTACTACTTCATCATTTTAAGTTTTGATCTTGTGAACAATTTGAAAATAAATTAGGTAACCATTGGGCTATCTTATTGTTAGTATTTTTTAATTTTTATTTATTTTTATTCTATAAATATTTTTTAAATTTGTTGTAATTTTTTAAAAATATAATATAAACTTAATAATTATGAATTTTTTTAAATTTTTATAAAATCTTTATATTAGTTATTTGTTTTAATTTAATGTAATATATAAATAAATACAAAGACAAAATTTGATATGTTAGAAATAAAAGTAAATATTTATATATATCATATAATTTTTTATTTTAATATTATCTTTTAAAAAAAAATTATTGATAAAAAATTTGATATATTATAAGAAAGACTTAATTTTTATTATACAATTTTATTATTTTTTATAAAGTAAGTTTTTAATTTTATTTTATTTTTGTGTGTGTTTTAATAAGTAACATTTACATGAAATTTTAGTCCATATTTCAAAAATAAATATATAGCATCTATTATAATGATGAGTAAGCGTACATTTAAATAAGTGAGCTTCTTCAACTAAACAATCACAAGGGGCATCTATTCTGTCAAACTCATCTAAGACACGATCCTCACTTTAACTATTTCACTCTTCGTATCAAGTGCCTAGAAGAATTTGTACACTGATGGATGGTTACAAACAACTGTTATCCTCATTATTCCTACTACAACCCTTTTAATTAAATCTTAATTTTAATTATTCAATTTTATATTAAAGATTTATATTTCCACAGCGCATATAATAGCAAATAATTTTTTGGGAAAACTGTGTCAAGTTTTGAATCTCGATGCGTTTTGGATCCACTTCTTGTAATAGCAAATATTTTTTGGAAAAATTGTGTCAAGTTTTGAATCTCGACGCGTTTCGGATCCACTTCTATTATCACAAAAGTGAATCCGAAACACATCGAAATTCAAAACTCGATAGTTTTTCCAAAAAATTATTTGCTATTCAATTTTATAATTTTTTATTGATTCGAAAAGAAAAAAAAATTGATCCAAAATATTAAGAAAACATAACCATCGGAAAAAATAGAAAATCCTAACATAATTTTATGTGGTAAGCAAATAAGATATTTTATTTATGCAAATTTGTCCTTCTAGAAAACTAGTCATTACAAAGCTGACGTGAAGTTTACCTACGCTTTTCCAAAAACAGAAGACTTCAACGCCAACCTCACCAACCGTTTCCTATGACCTTAACCTAAAATCAAGACTAAATGGCTTCCCTGCTGTTGAAACATACCAGTCGCTGTTGGCATACGTTTCCTTGCAAATTTGACTGCTGAACTAACCAGGGTTTCGTAATATAAATCCACAAACGCACAGGGAAAAAAACACAGAGCGAGAGAAGAAAGCTATGGATACAAATTCATGGAGCCTGTTTTTTTATTCCCTGCTCACCGGCATACCTCTGTTATATCTCATATTCTCAAAACTCATGTCCAGCAAAGCTTCGAAGCGGCTGCCACCTGGACCCCGACCCATGCCACTGATCGGCAACATCCTTCAGCTAGGGCAAAACCCCCACGAGTCCCTCTTCCACCTGGCAAAGCTCCACGGCCCCTTAATGACCCTCCACCTCGGCTTCAAAACAACCATTATCGCCTCCTCGCCTGCAATGGCAAAACAAGTCTTGAATACCCACGACCCTGCCCTGTCAGCACGGACAGTCATCGACGCTGCCAAGTGTCTCTCTTACAGCGATCACTCGCTCGTCTGGCTCGATTGCGTGCCACGTTGGCGCACACTCAGGCGCATCTGCAGCGCAGAGCTCTTTTCTGCCAAGCGCCTCGATGCTCTCCAATCTCTCCGGAAGGTCCAGGTCAGCGCCATGATAAAGAGGATCTATAAAGACTCGTTGGAGGCGTCCAACGTGGACATCGGCCACGCGGCGTTCTTGACGACTGTGAATTTGTTGGGCAACATGATATTTTCTAAGGATATGTTCCATGGGGGCTCTGAAAAATCACACAAGTTTAAAGATGCACTCACTAGAATGTTGGTGGTTGCCGGGACTCCAAATTTGGTGGACTTTTTCCCTTTTCTCAGGGTTTTGGACCCTCAAGGCGTGCGGCGAGAGTTAACTAAATATTTTAAAGTTATTTTTGGAATTTTCGATGAGTATATAGAGGAGAGAATTCAAAATGGCAGAGGGGAGGGAGAAAAAGATTTCCTTGATATTTTGTTACAGAGCAAAACAGATATAGGGGAAGATTTCACCAAATTCGAGTTATCAAGGTTATTTTACGTAAGTATCATTTATTTATTTTTAAATTATTATTAGTTTTGATGGGACCTTTATTTTATATTAATAAAGAAATTATACAATAAGAACCAATTACATCAAATAATCACAAGGCTAAAAGCAATCAAATAATATATCTATCTACCATTCAAAAGTCGGTATTAAACATCAATTTATGGAAAAGTAGTCTAAACCTTTTTCCTTTTTTACCTCCTACCACAATTCTCTCTTCGAGACTTATATCCTCTCTTCACTTCCCTTACTAACTATTTAATTAAAATTGTCTTTATTTATATTATCTCTTTATATAAAATAGTGAACTCTTGTACAACAAAATCTAGATGTTTTCTCCTTCATTTAAAAATAAAAATAAAAATAGATTAATCAAAAATTCTAATAATTAAAAACTTGGTGAGATTTTATATTTTATTATTATTGCTTCATGAGTTTTAAAAGGGAAGGGAAGTCCTACAATCTATAGGGTTCTTATTTTTAACATTTTAAAGTAAAATATATAAAACTTTCATTTTATAAACTCATGTTATGTGAAATCAAGATAAATTTTATTATTTCATCTTTTAAATAATAAAATTTGGGTGAGTTTAATTATTTTTGATAATTAAATTTGGTAATTATTTAATTAATATTTATAAAGTTTATAATTTAAAAAAAAAGTAAAAGATCAATATATATTTTTGTTATAAAATTTTAATGTGCCTAAATTGTAAATAAGATCATACAATTATTAAATTTAATATTTTATTGATATTATTTATTATGTAAAATCAATTTTAATTTAAAAAATATTTTATATAATATAATTATTTTAAATATATTTTCTTCAATATAATTATTTAATTTTAGTTGAAAATATTTAAATGTAATGTTGAAATAGATTATTTAATAGTCTAATCACACTTTTAATTTAAATTAACAAGATTGAAAATTTTTATGTAAAATTAATTAATGGATAATTTTTTTAATTAAATATTTTTTAATATAATTATTTTACTTCTAATTTAATATATATTTATTTACAATATATTTAATAAATTATATATTTAAATTTTACTTATATAATATTAAAATAATTTATATCATTAAAAATAATAATAATAATATAATTTTTTAATTACACATAACTTAAAACAGTAATACTAAAACTAAATTGTATACGCTGCTAAAAGTTTAAATAATATATATTTCAAAACATTTTTTCAAAAGTAAACATTTTTTACATATGAAACCTCACTCCCTTTAGTACTTCATCATATTAAGTTTTGATCTCATTAACAATTTAAAAGTAAATTAGGTAACCATTGGGCTATCTTATTATTAGTATTTATTAATTTTTATTTGTTTTTATTTTACAAAGATTTTTTAAATTTATTGTAATTTTTTAAAACATATAATGTAAATTTAATGATTATGAAATTCTTTAATTAATTTATAAAATCTTTGTCTTAATTTTTTTTTTTTAATTTAACGTAGTATAGATAGATAGATAGACAAAATTTAATATAGTACAAATAAAAGCAAATATTTGTGTATATCATATAATTTTTTTTAATTTATAAAAATATTTTTATTTACTTTTTACTTTATATTGTTTGTGGTTTAAATCTTGATTATGGAGAAAAATGGATTTTATATTTAATTTATTTTTATTTTGATTTTTTAATTAAAATTAATACAAAAATTTGATAGATCTTAAAATTTAGAATTAAAAATAAATAATAAATATGACTAATTAACATAAATCAAACATAAACTCGATCTATTTAAAAGTAGATTAAATATAAATAAACGAATAAAATTTAAAATAAAAAATAAAAAAGACTAATCAACGTGAATCAAACATAAACTAGTCTATTTAAAAGTAGACTACATAAAAATAGGGGAACTAAAATTTTAAAGTAGACAATTTTAAACTTTTAATTTTTATATATTAAAAATGTTCTCATATGACAAATTTAAACTTTTAAATTTAAAAAATATATATATTTGTAAGGTTTATTTTTTAAGTGTTCATTTTAATATACTATATAGAAAGCTTACAACTATAATGAAAATATAGTTAGAAAATAAAGATTTTTTAATATTATATAATCGATATTTTAAAAATATTGTTTGATTATCTGTTTCATTTTCTCAAAGTATTTTGAAAGGGGGGATCTTGATGTTTGTTATTTTTGTAGGATTTGTTCACAGCAGGTAGTGAAACGACTAGTACTACAATTGAGTGGGCTATGGCCGAACTCATACACAATCCAGAAATAATGAAAAAATTAAAGCAAGAATTGGATGTAGTACTGGGGAAAGAAAGAATAATACAAGAAAGCAATATTGACAAACTTATTTATCTTCATGCAGTGGTCAAAGAAAAATTTCGTATCCATACTCCCACACCCCTTCTAATCAACCACAGAGCTGAAAGCTCTTGTGAAATAGATGGATATGTTATTCCCAAGGATGCTCAAGTGTTCGTGAATGCATGGGCAATTGGAAGGGACCCAATAATATGGAAGGAACCTGATAGGTTCTTTCCAGATAGATTTTTGGATTCAAAGGTGGAATATAAGGGGCAAAATTTTGAATTGATTCCATTCGGCTCAGGGAGGAGAATTTGCCCAGGGTTACCTTTGGCTCATCGAATGGTTCACATAGTGATATCCTCTCTCATTCAATGCTTTGATTGGTATCTTCCAAATATACAAAATATTGAAAAGTTAGATATGAGTGGAAAGTTTGGAATCACATTGCAAAAGATAGAGCACTTGGTTGCAATACCCACACCCCGCCTGCCACACAACGTTTATATCTAATTTCTATTTTAAAAGCACTGAAAATATTTTATGTGAATGCTAGCTTGGCAAACTAGAAAAAAATGAATAATTATATGTTAGACAATAACTATCATGAATGAAATTGAAATGTTTTCATGCTAATTTTTAGTACTAGTGTGGGTACTAAGAATATAATCGTCTAAATTTATTTTTTGAGAACAATTATTTTAAGAATAACGTTTATTTAAATTGTAAATTATAAATTAATATATTTTAAAATGTTAATTTTAAGGACATTCAGGTTGTAGTTACACATTTATAATAATAATTAAGATTATTAACCATAACACATTTAAATTTAAAAGAATTTAGAATAACATAAATTAATATAATTGAATTGAATTTATAATTTGAATATTATTAAATAGTTTATAAAAAACTAATTTTAAAAAACATATTAAAATTAAAAATAATTAAAATAATAAATTAAATCAAAAATATAAATTTATAAATATAACTAAAATCTATAAGATCTAATAAAATGTATTAATGACATATAACACACCTTAAATAATATCGATATATGTAAAATTAAAAATTATAAAATTTAAATTATGCGAGATAAAATATGAGATAATGTAAATAAAAAAAGAGGTTTGTAGATTCCAGAATCTTAGAGAAGCAAAATGCCTTGAAGAAATAATCATAAAATGTATACAAAATATTTTTCATATTGAAATCACACCACAATTAGTGTTTAAATTTGAGACAAATGGTTTTCATATTGTTCACATTGTGTAGTAGTACATCTCAAACTCTCGTCTATATTTAATTTTTACTTTACGTCCACCTCCTTTATTTATATTAAGAATGTCATAGACATGTTGGAGTTCCTTCTGTTGTGGTGTTTATAACTTGATTCAATAAACAACTTCTAACAATTTTAAGTTAGTATGCCCATCTCTAGCACGATGACTACAATGATTTTTTTGATATTTGTAAATTGTTTTGATGATTAAGTGTACAAGGATATTAAGTAAATATATATATTGATTTATCAAATTATGAATATAACTAAAAAAATGAACTAAATATAGTTATATAGTAAATAAATATCTATCTTAAGTATTAAGGAGGGTATAGAATGAAAGTACCTAGAACGATTAATAATTGAGAAAGTGGTTTATTAGCATATAGCTGATTTTTAACACACTTGAATTTTGATAGAGGTTAGAAATAATATAAAAAAGAATAGTGAAATATGACGGATCCAATGAAGCGATCAAAATCATGTTTTGTTGATAGTGACTAACCAAAATTTGGTTATGATTTTAGTAGTCTGACCTAAAATTATAAATCATGTTCCAATAATGATTGTATTAATCATAGAAGTCTAAAAATTTGTGAACCCATTCATTTATGTATGCCTAACAAAAACCTCTCACGGATTAAATATTTGTTGTGGAAAACTGCTACAGTTTATTCTTCTTTGATCAAGTTCTAATCCACATCATGCAACCTTGCAAAGAAATAAAGAATTAGTTTTTATTTGACGTATATATATATATATATATATATATATATATATATATATATATATATATATATATATATATATATATATATTATTTTGGATAATTATTGGTTTTGATGGGACCTTTACCCTATATTAATAAAGAGATTACACAACAAACTAGGGTCAAACTTTATGGCCAAGAAGAACCAATTACACTAAACAGCGATAAGGCTAAAAGCAACCAAAAAACATATCTATCTACTACCCAAATGTTGGTATCAAATATCAACATGTGGGAAATTAGTCTAAAAAATTAATTGTCTTGCCTTTTTTTAACCTTTTTTCTTTTTTACCTCCTACAACAATTCTTGCTTGGGATTCATCACAATTAATTTTCTATTTTCAAAAAATTCTGTGAGTTTTCAGACTCATACCCTCTCTACACTCCCCTTACCAACTTCTTAATTAAAATTGTCTTTATTTATATTCTCTCTTTAAATAGATTAATGAACTCTTGTACAACAAAATCTAGATGTTTCTCCCTTCAATTCTTTAATTTTTTTTTTTTTTTTAAGTTAATCAAAAACTTGGTGAGATTTTATATATTATATTTTTTTATTATTGTTTCAGAAGTTTTGCAACTAAAAGGGGTAAAAATTTACTGAAAGATCAAACCAAACCGAGACATTACATGCCCAAGTCCTGCTCAAGAAGCTGAGCCAGAACAGAGGTTAAATCATCTGGAATCATCTGCTGATCCTGAATACACCAGCCCGGCCCATTCTCTGAGGCCCATTTGGCTAAACCATCTGCAACTCCGTTCCATTCCCGAGGGATATGTTTAAAGGATATAAACTCAAAAGTAGCACTCATCTGACGAATTTGTTTAATAACCAAAGCCAACTGCCAATCTACGCTATCCAAGTTACCACTATTCAACAGGTTAATAATGACCTGCGAATCAGATTCGCAAATAACACTAAGGAAGGTCTTTTTACAGCAACACTGAACCGCTTCCAAAATTGTGAGAGCCTCCATCAAATTATTGGTATAGTGACCTTTGTAGATGGAGAATAAAAACAGGGTCGAACCATTGCTGTCTCTACCCACTCTGCCAATCCCAGTAGGCCCCGGATTGCCTCTTGAGGATTCGTCAACATTTATTTTAATAAGACCTTCCTCAGGCCTAGTCCACCGTCCCAGGCAGTTGGTCGGCCGTAGCTGTTGTTTATTCCTTGGTGCAGGCCGTGGAGTGTGAGGGAGAGAGTTCTCGGCATCCAAAATAGGGGATAGCCGTCTAACAATTTTCAACGCAGCTGGGTCTAAGTCTGCCGTCCTACCATATTTTGTCACAAGCGTTTCATTAAGAGCATTTAGAATTTTCAACCAGATTTGTCTGCTGTCTCTACGAGTCTCCTGAAAGATCCTTCCATTTCTTTCAACCCATATATTCCAAAGAATAAAAACTGGTCCAATACACCAAGCGGTCTGCAATAAAGACGCCTTTGAGGGAGGTCGGCCCAGGCATTGCCAGAATTATGTTAAGGAAGAAACGTGCTAGCATGGTCTTTCCCAGGCGTCCCACCACAGGTGCCATAATTTCTTTGCAAAGGAACATTGGAAAAACAGGTGTGCCCCATTCTCCTCACTGCTGTGACGGAGAAAGCAAATTGACGGACCCTGATAGCCTCTTTTACACATGTTATCCCATGTCAAGCACCTGTTGTAGGAGAGGGTCCAAATGAAAAAATTGCATTTCGGCCATGAGGCAGGGTTCCAAATTTGCTTTCCCCAGCCAAAATCCACTCCTCCAGCCTCATTCTTTAAGAGTTCATGATATCCCAAAGAAACAAAATACTGCCCGTTGGCTTCCCTCCCCCAGGTCAGCATATCATTCTCCATCAAGGCGCTACAAGCTCTACCTGCCAAAATTTGAGAGAGCTCCTGTCTAGTTTCAACCATACCTCCCTGCGGCCAGTCCAATTGATCCTTCCATTTATAGGCAATACAGGGCCCCACCCTATAGGCTTTTTTATAGTGCTCCACAGTAGTCCAGCCAGCATTGATAAAGGAGTCCCGCAAAAGTTGAAGCTGAGGATGGGAGGACCTGAGGGGGGGGGCTCCATTCCAAGAGTCATCCCAAAAAAGTGCTTCAGAACCTCGATTACAGATCCAAAAAAGGTTCGGCTGCACCAGTTGCGCTCCAAGATTAAGGGTGTTCCACACCATGGAACCTCTACCCTCAAGCTTCATTCTGGGAATCTCAGTCGGGTTAACACCAATGAAGTATTTGGAAGCTAGGATACGAGCCCAAAGCTGCGATTGGCTGGTACACCACCGCCAATATAACTTAGCCGCAAGAGCCTGACTAGACAAAATGGCCGATCTCAGCCCAAGACCACCCTCCTTCTTGGGTCTGCAAACAATGTTCTAGCTAACAAGGCTCCATTTCAAGTTTATAAGATTGCCACTCCACAGGAATTGCCGTGCCAGTGCATCATACTCCTTAAGGAAATACATCGGAGCAACCTGAACCATGCTTCTATAAATGGGCAATGCCTAAATCACGGATTGCAAAAGAGTCACCCTTCCTGCAGTCGTGAGCCAACGATGAGTCCAATGATTAACCCTCTGCCTCAGTCTATCCAGAACATTTTGCCAAAACAGTCTGGGTTGCCTGCCAATCACAATAGGGACCCCCAAATAGGTGACTGGGAGAGTCTGAGCCTGAAATCTAAGGATAACCACAATCCTCCTCTGGATAGCCTCAGGAGTATTAAAGAAAAAGATGGAAGACTTCTGTTCATTGATTTTCTGACCGGAAGCTGTAAGATAGAAATCCAAAGTACTTCGAAACGCTTTCACCTCCTTAATCTGAGCTTTTCCAGCCAGTATAGTATCATCCACAAATTGCAGGTGAGTTAGCTTATCCAGTCCAGTTCCCCACTGCCACCCCTGAATCATGTTCTGTGAAGCCCGCTTTTTGATAAAGCGTCCCAGCCCCTCAGCCAGAATTATGAACAAATAAGGCGAAATCGGATCCCCTTGGCGGAGTCCTCTAGAAGCACCAAACAATCTGGACGGCGTCCCATTAATGAGGACTGAATACGAGGGTGTTGTAACACAACTAAACACCCATTTTACCCAATCCTACCCGAAGCCAAACGCCAGTAGAATTTTCCTCAAAAATTTCCAATCAACCCTGTCATAAGCTTTCGCCAAATCCAGCTTTATGAACATAGCCCTCTCTTGGGACTTGAACATCAAATGGATTGCTTCCGAAGCAATCACCACTCCATCCAGAATTTGCCTCCCAGCAATGAAGCCTCCTTGTTCCTCTGAAATGATCTTTGGGAGCCAGATTTTTAGCCTTTCAGCAATAAGCTTAGTGATAATCTTATAGACCATATTGCAAAGCGCTATAGGCCTGAAATGGTCCAGTTGATTAACTTGTTTCTCCTTTGGAATAAGCATCAGGAAGGTCGCATTAAGCGCTCTGAGCATTTCTTTGTTATGGAAGGACTCCTGAACAACTTCCATTAAGTCTGGGTTGATAATGCTCCAAAATTCTTGGAAAAATTCAGCTGGAAACCCATCCGGACCGGGAGCTTTTCCTCTGTTCATACTAAACACCACTCGCTCTACCTCCTCCTTGTCAATCGATTTCATTAGAGCATCATTCATTTCTAGCGTTATGATAGAAGGTATGCATGCCAAAATCTCATTTTCCTCTAAACCAGCAGGAAGTGGTGCACCAGATAGGAGTTCAGAGTAGAAACTAACAACCTCCTCAGAAATGTCAGAATAAGAAGAGACTCGAGTACCCACTGAAGTCACAAGAGAAGGTATACAATTTGTATTACGCTTCACCTGGACTGATTTGTGGAAGAATGATGTGTTCATTTCCCCCTCTTGAAGCTAGTCAATACGGGCCTTCTGCTTCCAAAAAATTTCTTCTCGAAGTTCCCATTTTGAAAGGTCATTCAAGGCCGAGAATTCAGCCTTATGCAAATCCTCTGTCAAACCATCATCCCGAATTTGTCTTGTGATAAAATTCAGCCTTTCTTGCGCCTTATTCCTCATAACATAGAGATTCCCAAAGCTATTTCTATTCCAGTCCTGCAGCTTACGTTTCACAAATTGGAGTTTTTTAGCGAAAGAGTACATTACCGTACCATATGCCGGTCTTCCCTGCCTCCACCAGCTGATCATGAGGTCATGAAGAGAGGAATCCAGAAGCCACATAAGCTGGAATTTAAACGGTGGCTTCTTGGGTCTGGATATAAATCTGGTTGTCAGCTTAATAGGCCAATGATCCGACCCATGCCAGTCCAAGATTTTGAAAGCTAAAGAAAAAGCACTAGAAAGCAAAAAACAAGACACTAAAAATCTATCTAAGCGCTCAAAAATAGCTTCCTTACCTGATCTTCTGTTGTTCCAGGTGAAAAGTCCATTAATAGGCTTAACATCCTCCAGGCGCATCTTGTCAATATTATCTCTTAGTAGTTCCACCGAAGAGCCAAGGCGTTGAAGTCCTCCCCTTTTCTCTTCCAGATTCAGAACAGCATTAAAGTCTCCACTCACTATCCAAGGCAAATAAGGAAAGCAGCTCCGCACATACCGTAAATGATCCCAAAGCTTGTTTTGTACAGAGAAATCCCTCAGTGCGTAGACATTAGTGATGAGAATCAGCTCCCCACACTCAGGGGAGGAAGCCACCATAGTTAGCGCTGAGAGATTCACCACCCATAACTGTGGAGTAATCTTCACCGGATCCCAACAAATAGCAAGTCCTCCTACACTACCTAAGGCCCCCACACACTGGCATTGCCCCCGGGCCCAGAAATTTGATGAACAACTGATCATATCATCTACAGGGAGTTTGGTTTCTTGAATGTAGATGATATCTGGAGAATGTTCTCTAAGCAATTTTCGCATAGCCTTTTGCCTGGGGAGACTATGCAATCCCCTTACATTCCATGACAGCATTATCATTGGGTGGGCTGGGTGAAATGTTCATCCAGGGTCTTGACTACCCCTGTCTCCACCAATAAATCCCCCATCCGCTGAATTTTCTCTTGATCCTTCTTGCGCCCTGCTTTAGCCGGGGTGGTGAAAGATGCTTTCTTAAGTGGCCTCTGCATAATGCCTAGCACTGTCAATGGACCCTTATCTTTCCAAGATGTATCCTTCTCTTTTACCAAATCAACCCAACTGGTATCATTATGCTGTTGTGTTGAAATTGCTGCCAATGCCCCTTCTTCCGGGACATCCTCTATCTGCTTGTTTGACTGGATAATCATATCTTGAGGCTCCATAGGGATGGAACCCACCTCCTCGCCCTCCATAGGTGCTGCCAGCTCCTCTGGAGGAATGCCATCCTCAAGGGCCATACACTCCAAGGTTTCAAACCGATTAAACCCCCCCTCAAGAGGTCTGTCTTGGTTCCTACGTTTTTGTCCCTGACCTTTAACTCGTCGTATTACAAGGGTGATTCCCTCCTTATCAGGTCCATAGGCTTCTGACTGCCCCGTAGCCAAATTATCCATATTCCCCTGAGGCTTACCTCTTAGCGTCCTATCCGAGCCAGGTCTAGATGAGCCCATTTTGTCCGCCTGTTCTGAAACCTTACCTCTATTAGCCTCCATCCCAGTGAATCTCCTGGCCTGAGGGCATTGACGATGTAAGTGACCATAAATATGACACACTCTGCATCGAAAAGGGATGGCTTCGTAATCAATTTGCTGGACCCAGGAAGAGCCTCCCAGGCAAATTTCCATAACATCCAGAAGCGGGTTATTCAAGTCCATTTCCACACAGATTCGGGCATAGGAAATGAGTTTTTTGTCCAGCGACTGGTGCGCTACAGCAATTGGGGCCCCCAACAGTGCGGCTATTTGACGGAGAATGTCCTCTCTCCAAAATTCCAAGGGTAATCTGGGAAGACGGACCCACACTGGAACCTTCGTTGGTAAATCCTCCGCAAAGTTGAAGCCAGAATGCCAGGGTTTGATGAACAGTCCTACTCTATCATAGAAATAAGGTCCCGCTTCAAAAATTCGATTTCTATCCAAAACAAAGGAAAAGTTTACCAGAAAGTAACTGTTTCCAGCCAACATTATATCCATGTCGTCCTCTATTTGCCAAGAATTGCGTAGCCAGGCTTCCAAAGCCATCTGGGAGATTCTAAGACCCATAAACTTGCATATGAGGGTGTGCGCTGCCAGATAGTCGACCTCTTCTTTGACAACTTCTTTCGGAATCACCAGGACAGGTCTATCTTGAGACCGTGGAAAACATCCATTGACTTTTTGCATTCTGGGTCGCTCATTGTCAGAAACTTGTTCCTTTCCTCTCCGAATCTCCTCCTGCCGCGTCCTCCCGCTACCAAATCCCTCGCTCGGGCCGTCTCCTTCCTTCCCGCCGCTCCCAGCCATCGGTCATTCGTATCATTGTTTCAGAAGTTTTGAAAGGAAAGTCTAGGGTCCTAATTTTTAGCACTTTTAAGTGAAATATATAAAACTTTCATTTTATAAACTCTTTTTATGTGAAATTAATATAACTTCTATTATTTCATCATTTAAATAGTGAAATTTGGGTGAGTTTAATTATTTTTGATAATTTAATTTCATACTTATTTAATTAAAATTTATAATTAAAAAAATATATAAAAAATCATATATATTTTTGTTATAAAATTTTAATGTATTTAAAATTGCATTTTTGTGAGAAAATATAAATAAGATCATACAATTATTAAATTTAGTATTTTTATTGATTTTTTTTTTCTTATGTAAAATCAATTTTAATTTAGAAATTATTTTATATAGTATAATTATTTCATTTATATTTTATTTAATGTTGTTATTTAATTTTCTTTGAAAACAGTCAATTGTAATGGTAAAATAGTTTATGTTGATAGTATAATCACATTTTTAGTTATAAAGTTAAAATAATTTAGATTAACAATTTGGAAGTTTTTATGTAAAATTAATTAATATATATATATATATATATATATATATATATATATATATATTGATTTTAATTTTAATTTAATATATATTTATTTATAGTATTAAAATAATTTAAAAAATTATATATTTATATTTTATTTATAATATTAAAATAATTTATATTAAAAATATATATATATATATATATATATATATATATATATATATATATATATATATATATATATATATATATATATATAATTTTTTTAATTATATATAACTTAAAAATATGGATATTAAAAGTACCTTGCATGCACTACTAAAAGTTTAAATAATATATTTCTCAAAATATTTTTTTAAAAGTAAACATTCTCTCCTTATTAAACCTCACTCCCTCTCCTTATTAAACCTCACTCCCTTTAGTACTTCATCATTTTAAGTTTTGATCTTGTGAACAATTTGAAAATAAAATAGGTAACCATTGGGTTATCTTATTGTTAGTGTTTCCTAATTTTTATTTGTTTTTATTCTACAAATATTTTTTAAATTTGTTGTAATTTTTTAAAATTATAATATAAATTTAATAATTCTAAAATTCTTTTAATTTTTATATTAATTATTTGATTTAATTTAACGTAATATATAAATAAATACAAAGACAAAATTTGATGTGTTAGAAATAAAAATAAATATTTATATATATTATCTAATTTTTTTAAATTTATAATAATATTTTTATTTTCTATTTACTTTATATTGTTTATATTTTAAATCTTGACAAAATTATGGAAAAAAATAGATTCTATACAAATATGTTAATCTATTTTAATTTTTATTCTTATTTTTTAATTAACATAAAAATTTAATTAGCTTCACACCTTTAAAAAAATAAAAAATAAAAATAACTAATCAACGTGAATCAAACATAAACCTAATCTATTTAAAAGTAGACTACATAGAATTAGGGGAACTAAAATTTAAAAGTAGACTTATTTTAAGGGAACTTTTATTTGTTTTTTTAATTTTTATATATTAAAAATGTTCACATATGACAATTTTAAACTCTTGATTTTTTTTAAAATTATTTGCAAGGTTTTTTTCTTAATCGTGTGTGCTAATATATTAGATAGAAAGCCTACAATTATAATGAAAATATAGTTAAAAATAAAAAGTTTTTATATTATATAATTGATATTTAAAAAAATATTGTTTGATCATTTATTTTATTATCTTAAAGTATTTTGAAAGGGAAGATTTTGATGTTTGTTATTTTTTAGGATTTGTTCATTGTAGATAGTGAAATGATTAGTACCATAATTGAATGGGTCATGGTTAACTTATACACATCCCATAAATAATAGAAAAACTAAAATAAGAGTTGGATGTAGTAGTGGGGAAAGAAAGAATCATACAAGAAAGTGATATTGACAAACTTCTTTATCTTCATGCAGTGGTCAAAGAAACATTCCATATCCATACTCTCACACTCCTAATCAATGACAGAGCTAAAAACTCTTGTGAAATAGATGGATATGTTATCCTAAGGATGCTTAAGTGTTTATGAATGCATGGGCAATTGGAAAGGACCCAATAATATGGAAAGAACCTGATAGGTTGTTTCCAGAGAGATTTTTGGAATCAAAGTTGGAATATAAGGATAATTTTTGTGAATTTATTCCATTCAACTTAAGGAGGAGAATTTGCCTAGGACTACCTTTGGCTCATCAAATGGTTCACATAGTGATGTCTTCTCTCGTTCAATGTTTTGATTGGTGTCTTCCAAATAAACAAAATATAGAAAAGTTAGATATGAGTGGAAAGTTTGGAACCATGTTACAAAAGATAGAGCACTTGATTGCAATACCCACACTTTGCCTACCACACAATGTCTATATCTAATTTCTATTTTAAATGTACTGAAAATATTTTCTGTAAATGCTAGCTTGGTAAATGAGAAAAAAATGAATAATTATATGTTAGACAATTATTTACATGAGTAAAATTGAAATGTTTGCATGACGATTTTCAATACTAACGTGGGTAATAAAAATATAATTGTCTAAATTTATTTTCGAGAACAATAGTTTTAGAAATAATATTTGTTTAAGTTATAACTTATAAATTAATATATTTTAAAATGTTAATGTTGAGAACATTTAAGTTGTACTTACACATTTATAACAATAATTAAGATTATCAATAATAAACAATTTAATTTTTTATAAATTTAGAATAACATAAATTAATATAATTTAATTGAATTTATAATTGATTTTTTTTTAAAGTTTGTAAAAAAAGTTAATTATTAAAAAATATATTAAAACTAAAAATAATCAAAACATTAAAATAATAAATTAAATCGAAGATATAAATATATAAATATAACAAAAATCTATGAGATCTATTAATGACACATAACACACCTTACATAATGTAAAATTTGTAACATTTAAGATTATACTAGATACAATATGGGATAATGTAAATAAAGAAAATGTGTGTAGATTTGAGAATATTAGAGAAGCAAAATGCCTTGAAGAAATAATCATAAAACAACTTTTATTCTACCTTATTTGGGTATGACCATAAGTTTTTAAACTATGTTTTTCAACAAACTCTTTTGAAATCAAAATATATTATCAATTAATATTAATAAAAGTATTTGTTTTATTTTTTTTAATTTTTTTATTTAAAAAATAATTTTTAATTTTAATGTTATGTGTAGTGGTACATCCCAAATTCTTGTCTATATTTTATTTTTATTTTATTTCTACCTCATTTCTTTATATTAAAGATGTCATAGACTTGTTGGAGTTCCTTTTGATATGGTGTTTAGAATTTAATTTAATATACAACTTCTAACAATTTTAAGTTAGTATGCCCATCTCTAGCACGATGACTAGAATGATTCTTTTGATATTTGTAAATTGTTTTAATGAATAAGTGTATAAGGGATATTACATAAGTAAAAATACATTAGTCTATCAAACTATGTATATAAGGAAAAATATGATCTAAATACAGTAATATAGTAAATAAATATCTACCTTAAGTATTAAGGAGGGTATAAAATGAAAGTTCATAGAGCGATTGATAATTGAGAAAGGAGTTTATTAGTACATACCTAATTTTTGATTCACTTGAACTTTGACAGAAGCTATAAATAATTAGAAGGAGGTCTATCAATAATACAAAAAATATATTGAAATATGACTGATCTAATGAAGTGATCAAAATCAAGATTTGTTGATAGTGACTGACCAGAATTTGCTTATGATTTTAGAAGTTTGACCTAAAATTATAAATCATGTTCCAACATTTGTATTGATCATACAAGTCTAAAAATTTGTGAATCCATTCGTTTATGCATGCCTAACAAAAACCTTTCCTAGATCAAAGAGTTTTTGTGCAAAACTGCTATAATTTATTCTTATTTGATCAATCTCTAATCCACACCATGTAGCCATGCAAAGACATAGAGAATTATTTTTTATTTTTAGAGGCCTAGATTAATCAGGGCATAAGGTTTGCAAGTAGTACTCATGTATTTCAACAATCATGTCTATGCATATCTCATTCCATATCCATATGATATGGGATCCAAGATGTAACTATGTGTGTTATACATGATCTTTCATTAATGTGACATCCTTAATTTGGTAAAATGATTTAAAAACAATCTTGAATATAGTCAATTAAAGCTCAATATGTGAAATAAAATTTTCTTTCTTGCAATTACAATATTTTGTGATCAATATGATTTTTTGTTCCACTTTTTAAATATATTAAAGTGCTTATATATATATACACACACACACATACATACTTACTTATTGAATTTTAAATTAGGATCTTATTTGTATTCCAACCAAAAATGTGAAAGCATAAAAACTGACAATCATGACACAAGAAAATATAGTAAAATGGAACAAAGGTCCCACAACTGACATGACTAGAATAAGAAATGGTCTCATAGTGGTTAGACCACTATCAAATTGTCTCGATAACTATCAAGATGATCAAATCAATGAGTTTGCATGAGTATCCTGAGGGAAAAAAATGTAGATTTAATTTTTTTCATGAGTGAATGATGATAATGAAAGGTTATGCAGGGTCCAACACAAAGCAAAATGCACCAATAAGAGTCAAATTGAAGTCCAATTTGAACCAATGATCTATATGTATGAAAATACAATAATATCATTGAAATTATAAATATTGTAAAAAACTAGGTGTCAACAAAAATATATTATAATGTTGTGGACTTTTTACTTTTATGCTTACTTTTTTTTGTAGGATATGAATATTTGGTTTTTATTTTTTCATGACTTATTTGATAAATGATATTTCTTGCAATTCAGTCATCCCAACCTTACTTCTTATTTTATTCAATGAATCATGTTTGGATACTTGCTTATTAAGGTAATATGGCTTGTAAAGAATTAATTGCATCCTTATGTGTTGATAGAGATGACTTGGACCAAGATATTTACTCAAGATTATTCGTATTCCACCTCTAGGTACATTTACATAACTTGTATTCAAAATGATCTAGTATAATATTGTATATAGTCTAAACATAGCCCTATATAAAACATGTCCATTTAATATTTTTTGATCAGTTGTATGCCCAATTTGATATATTGTTTATTTTTTTAAAATCATTTAATTCATCCCATGTAGTAACCATTGGTTCTTTTTCTCATCAAATATGTTAAATAATTTTCCTATGAAGATAGATCATGACCTTCCATTTTGATATGTGAAAATACAAATATTTTGAGCTAGAGAAAATTTATCTTAACAAGGAAACCAATTATAAGGCATGGATTCATGGATAAATGAGATAGCTATTGAATTTTAGTGCCAGAAATAGTAACTATATAGATCTGTTGGATTATAAAATCCAAAACATAATCTTCACATGTTCGTACTTTTAAACCTCCATATAAAAAATCAAAGTGGACAAAACCCCATAAATAAAACAAGGGTTGCATAGTGGCTAGTACTTGCCTTAATTATAATTGAAAACTATATTTTTTTTTTTGACTTTGCATGCTATTTTTCAAGCTAAACTTGTGGAGAGGCACTGTCAAACTATTTTGCCTTGAAAATGTCAATTGAATCAACTATTTAGACTCCAAATTCTAGACCATTATTGAAAGTGTAATTACTAATATTTCATTTAGGGCTTCCAACCTATACAAGGCCCCTACCTAGTCTTGTGTGCTTATTGTTCAGATATGCATAACATAATACAAGCATGCAATCTAGGAAATTCATTTGGTGTGGGCATCACACCTATCATATGATTGTTTATCTTATCACATATTATGAACATTATTGCAAATATAATTTATTTGAATATTTATCTAACAATGTGACTTGTGTTTATTTGATGTCATGTTGTATTTTTGTGAACCCACTTTTGACCTTGATAAATTTAAACCTTTTGAAAGCCTGAGAGTATATAAAATTCAGCCCTACCATGGTTTAAAAAAAATCCATCTAATACTATCTTGACCTATTAAGTATATGTCCAGTGACCTATGAAATGAAAATGGACATTTAATTTCCCTAAAAACTAATATCAAGATTTTCTTAAAATTTTATAAAAAAATAATCTGTAATTTTTTGTTAGAACTTGATAGTTAAGCATCACGTGGATGTCACTATAGTAGAATCTTAGATAACATATGTCGTATAAATCCTGATGTAAATCTTGAAAAATGTTGTTTACTAAAAGTTTTATTTATCCACATGCAAATAGAGTTACAATACTTTGGCTGCATAAAAAAAATATTACATTAGGTAGTGAAAAAAAGCCCTGATATCGATATATATGCAAATCTTAATGTGAAACCATGGAAATATACACATATAAGGATGGTCTGGTGTTATTAATGAGTCAATGATTGAATACATGATTATCCCATAAACATAGAGGTGTAGAATTATAATTTTAGTAGTTTTAGACATACAAGCAATGGAAGAGAAAGAAATGGTGTATGAATTATATCTGGGGGTAAATGAAATGTTTGTTGGTTAGAAAAATACATAAAAATAAAATTTTAATGACAAGGGAGACTTAATAAATACCAAATAATAAATTTATACATCCATCAATATAAATAAAAAAATTTGAGAAGGAACTTCAGCAGAAAGTGTCTCAAATGCTAGACGTGCAGGAAGATGGAGCTAAAGAATAAAATTCCAATATTATATGATTGAAGACAATGAATTTATTATGGAGGATTTTTGACCAAAATAATGGTGCATCTAGAAGCTTTCTTGATGATTTATACTAACCTAGGTGAGGGGACTGATCCCAGTGATACAAGTGGTAGCTTTTTTAGGAAACTCAAAGGTGAAGGGACTGCTCCCAGTGATACAAGTGGTAGTTTTTTTAGGAAACCCAAAGATGTTAACTCACTTGTATGTTCTTAGTTCTAATTTTAATGCTTGAAGTTCCATGGGAACCATGCTTATTAAGCCTTGTTTCTCTACACCTACCAACTCTTTCCAATGGTAATTTTTCAGTGTATCCAAACTCCTCCATGCCATCATGTAGAGTATTAAAAGAAGATACTTTTGCATTCACAACAAAGAAATATTTTAAAATGAATAAAATGCACACAGGCCCATCAATGAATGTTTTACACTATAGGAACCCCTTCTTATAGTAAGATACATCCCATCCTATTGGACCCAAATTTTGACTAAGTATTTTGATATTTTGGCATAGAACCAACAAAGAATGAAAGGACAAGGGCATAAAAGTATTTGTGTGAGAAGACCCAATCAGAAATGGATCATAACTATGAGGAATATGAGAGCATATGACTCACATTAATAGTGAAAGAATTGGGGAGTGCATGAGGAGTGGGAGATAGTTGAGGAATGATTCTCAAGGGCCATTTAGACTTTAACCATCATGAGTTTCACATTGTTCTATGAAGAGGAAGACATATGGCAGCAAGGATCTAACATCAAAAAAGAATATAGTGGGGCACAGAGGCTCGGGTCCTTAGGAGAGAATGATTAAAATACCACCATGGCTCTCAGTCTACTAAGATTTTGTTGGCCAATCACCCATGTTGTCATTTATTATGTAACTACTTGGTCAAGGAAAAGCAAGTATAAATACCCCTATGTGGAATCATGTAATGTGACTAGTTATGGATGGAATATTAGAACTATATGACATAGACTCATGGATATTGTAATAAGTTTAGGCATTGTATGTTTATGTTTAATTGAGTATGAATAATGGATTGGATTAACGAATTTTGTTGCTTGTCTCTTATAATGGAATTTATAGAAACATGCATTATGAATTGTAAAATCCCTTAAACTTCATGGCATTTGTGTTTATGTTCTTGGTAGTTGTGATTAATGAGTCAAGGTCTATATTAGTGTAGTTATTTTTATTCATAATTACTAATTAGATATATGAATAAAACTCAAGTATATGACTAATTTATTACTGAGTAACATAACCCATGGGAACCACTCTCTTGTTGCATGCTTCAATTGAGCGTGCAAGACCACAGTCTTGCGTGAAGGGTCAGCATGCAAGTTTTTTAGGGTTACACTTTAGCACCTAATAAAACATGATTAAGAGAATAAAAACTCAACATTTTAGTTCTATTATCAAGACTCGTAGCATTTGGTGCATAGAAATGGAAGATGTTTGAACGTATAACCCTTGAAAGTATTAAACAATGGATTACTAGGGTCGAGGATAATTTTGTAGTTCCTTATCTTCAACTAAGAGTTTTTGCATGATAGTGGGTGAAACAACATCTCTATAGTGCATTATATGAAACCTTCTTTATCAAATTCCTTGTTCATTTGAATTCTTGGCTATCTGCTTATGCTCAAGGTTGATCATGAAATTTTGAGAGAAGATAAGCTTGGATGTTATAATGTCAAAGGGATTTGGCATGACTAGGAACACCATGGACATGAGATGTTAATATCTGGTGGAGAAGAGTGTTGAATAACTACATTCTACAAGTACTTGCTCTTATCTTGAAGAAGCCAAGTTCTAATTTTTTAGAGAACCACATGGTTAGTATATTAGACATTTACCACTATAATTCAATAAATTATTCATTGATTGTGGACTTAAAACTCTACCAATGGAAAACTAAATTCATCTTAGCATGAGCCTTACAGTTCAAAATGCTAGCCAGTCAATAGGCACTGCAAAAGAAAAAATATGATGAAGCTCGATAGAGGATCATAGGAGGAAGCATAATTGGAAGGGATTGAGAAAAATCAAAAAGTGTTGTTAAGATCCATAGGAAAGTAGGAACAAACAAGGAGGACTCCATCACTTTCGAACCATGCCCCATGCCAATTTTATCATATGAAGAAGAAACTAACTAGACAAAAAATACTAAATAACCAAATTTGAACCAAGCAAATTCCCCAACCATAGTGTGTGCTCATGCTTTTGAATCAGATAAATTAGGTATATATAATTAGGATACAAATAGTCTAGAATCAGAAATAGATCCGATAAGGGAAATTTTAGCTGAGATGATAGTAACTCATATAGAATTAACACTTTATTTTCCTCTTCAAGGGAATTTCATGGCCCAACTTGGGATGCTTGGTGAACCCATCATTCATAGTGGATAAAGTAATCCCAAATATTATTAATCAACCAACTACCATGCCTCACATCAGGGGTGTTGTTGTTAGAAGTGATGGAGGTGGACTAGGAGGTGGCATAGGAGGAAGTGGTCGACTTCCCCCTCAAAAAATAAGATCTAAGGATTTTGAATAGCCACTAGTACAAGCACCTCAACTACTTATAGTATATTATGAAATGATGCTTCACCTACCTAAATATCAGGGCATGGAGCATGCTATGGAGCATGTCCATAAGTGTGAGCTCATTTGGAAAGTGTGAGGCATCACTTCTTATGAGCGAAATGCCACATAATTCATGACCACACTTTTGGAGAGAGAGCACAAGTGGTATAGGAATTTTGACCCTTAACAATAAATAATTGATTATGATCATCTCAAAATATCATTCCTTCAAGAATGACATTCCTGAATTTGAGCAACAAAGTATTTCTACATTGAAAGATATAAAGCATGAGATCACTTAAAGTGTATGAGAGTATGACGCATGGTTCAAAACACTTCTGACAAAACTTTCCTTTGAAATCAATGTTGCTCAGCATGCAAAATGGTTAATGGGAGTTTTCTTTCTTTCTTTCAGATAGACACTATCCTAGAAGAACTTTACTAGCCTGCATGAAGCCCTGGAAGCCACCCTCCATGTTGAAGTTATTGGTAGTATTGACACTAGAATCAGTCTTTTCATGGAAGCCAAAATAGATTCAATGGAATAATAACTAAAATAATTAACTATAATATGATTGATCCTATGACTAATTTGGAAATATGAAAGAATGGGATAAAATAGCATAGTTGTGTAATTAATTTTCAATAGTGTAGTATAAGCTTGAGAGGTGATTTTTAGATGAATAATGAGTGGGATTTAACTTGTATTTATACCACCTATTTTTAAATGTTTCTCATGGAAGGGTTAATGAAATCAAATAGGTTGACCCATATATATCAAAATATTTATTAAAAAAAAAAAGTGTTTGTAAGGTACGGACACAAGTGTTAGAGTAAAGACACAAGAATCGATGCTAGTGTCTAAGTATAAATGTAAGTGTCTAGCAAGATAATTTTTTTTTGAAGTTATATAACTAACATTGAAGGATATATATCATATTTTAATCATAATATGGGATAAAAATGATTTTATTAATCAAAATATGAAGGTTATAGTATAAGATAGGTATTTAGGCACATTGAGATGGCGAATGTGAGTCTTTTGACTAAAAGTCAAGTGAAGAATTGAAGGTTATAACCATGACTAATATTTGTCAAGTTTAAATGACTAGTTTAATATATAAATACATATTTTAATATTTAAATTTGACCCCCATTTAACCTATTAATGCATAAATATTAAATTAGTAGGTTAAAGGAAATAAATGTGTACCATGGTGTATACAACACACCTTATTTTGAGTTGAGTCCTATTTGAATTTGTTGTGTATGTATGACCTAAAACTAAGAGCATGCTACAGGTACAATTAGTGCATATAAATTTAAAATGAATAATTAAAATTAGTTGAAATAAAAGAGAGTAAAGGATTACACCTATGTGTTAATGTAACCATGTTGAATCTTGATAGTTTGCTTTGGTAATGATGCTTCCTAGTTGAAGCATTATATAGAGGTTCACAATTGAACCTTGGATATGTGAAGAGTGAAATTGGAGGGTGATCATGTGCCCAATACGGTATGAGGGTGAGTTATGTTAGTTCCATTGAGAACACTAAATTTCAATCACATAACTCAAGTGTAAACATAATCTAACCAATCTCGCTCGAGTCAAAGGGTGTAACCATATCAACCTACAATAAATAGAAATAGTGACAATTCCATTGAGAGCACTAAATCTCAATCACACTAATCAAAGGACCCAACTATTGTAGTAGATAAAATATCAAACGATACATCTTGGTAAGGTTGGTACATGAATATTAGTATGATTTGAATAATGTATATGTAATGTGGTGAATTTTCATGGCATATGCACCTCAAATGTGTCTCAAGCTGAAGTATCTATTAAGACATAACCTATGCTCTATAAATTATGTATAATATGTATCACAAATCTAAAAAACTTTGTCCCAAATATGTGCCAAATGTATAATATTTTATCCCAACTGTATGTCTTAATCATGTAAATTGTATCAAATTCTATCATTCTATCAACTATATGTATGTGGACTCATGTCTCTATGATATGCCCCCACCTTTTTAGGTGAGGAGAATGAAATGTTATAGTCATCTTATCTCAAAAGGATAAGACAACCATGTTATATCTATATCAATAATATAGTAAATAATTATATAGTAGTATCATATCAAAGTAGATGTGTTAATGAATCTCATAATATCAAATCACAATAAGCCTAAGATGCATGATATAGATCATGAAAACATCTAGAAGTAACAAGCTCAACAAAAAATCAAGCAAAAACACAATAATACTCAATGTTACACAAAGAGGGGTCTAAGGAGACTTTGAATAAGGGGCATGTTCAAATGCCACACACTTAAGGGGAAGACATATTCAAATGTCCATACACCAAAGAAAAAAGCAATACTCAATGCACCATGGCCAAAAAATAAGGAACATGTTCAAATGTTCCACAATCAATATAATGAAGCAAATAAGAAATACACTCAAGCAAGATATATGAAGAGATGAAATAAGTAATATATAAACAATAAATATAAGAATGCCATACTAGTCCCTGCATACATATGCTAACAAAATGTCTGGTAAAATAACATATCAAGTACATTGTGTAAGATAGTAGCATGAGTACAAGCATGTGTAAATGTTAATATATAATCTCAATTTGATAATATAAAATGATCATAAATAATAAAAAATATGTCAATCATGATCAAATAAAATCATGATGCCCCCAATGTAGTGTGTCAAATGGAAAGAGGAAAGGTCCAACATCTATGTTTTCATGTATCATGGATTTAATGGATGCATATATCACACTCAAGTACTGTCTTTGAGACATATGTGTGTATAGAAATTATATTATATCTACTAACATAAAGTAAACAACATATGCAAAAGCTAGTAAACATGTGAAATGATAAATATACTTATATTTTTGAGTTATTTAAATGTTTTTGTATTTTGTTGACTACCTGATTTTTTTTTTTTTTAATTTTTATATTTTTTTGGGATGTTTAATTATGTGTAATATTCACACAAATACATAATATTCATTGGGATCTTGAGGGACTTGCTTTCAAGTGTATCCAGGTAGTACACACATTTTCCTAACTTCTCTATAACTGTAAATGGGCCTAACTAATTTTTTTTTAATTTAATTTTTTATATTTTTATGCATTGGTATTCTTCTGATTTTATTTTAGTACTAGATCACCCACATTAAATTAATGTGTCCAAACTTTCTTGTTGTATACTCACTTAACACGATCTTGATAAACCTATAAATGATCAATAACATGTGTGCCTTTGACACTTAATTATTTTAACTGATATAATATTTTTTTACGATACTCATTATCTTAAATAATATCCTTGAGAGAACCCGCAAAGATGAGATTTCAAACTCAATCAGTAGAACTGCCTCTATATCATAAACTAAGGAACAAGGTGTGGCTCGAGTATCTATACGAACACTAGTGTGGTACGCCCATAAGACATAAACCATTTGTTGATGCCAATTTGTACTATATCTTTCAATTATTTTTCCCAAAATCTTAACAATAGTTTTGTTTATCGCTTTTACTTAACCATTACCATGAGGGTAGTATGGTGTAAAGAAGGTATGTTTGATTTTATATTCATTGAAAAAAAGACTTCAAGTTTTATTCTTAAATGATGACCCATTATCTGCAATAATAGTTGAATGTTAACTAAACCTTGAAATAATATTAGTCATTAGGAATATGCATATGTCATCTCCAATGGTAAATTCAAGAGGAATTGCCTCTACCCATTTTGTAAATAATATTTTAAATGTAATTATGAATTTATGGCCTCTTGTTGATATCAGATTTATTTTTCAAATTAAATCAACTCCTAAGAGGGAGAATGACCATGGTGATACAATTGATTGTAATTCATGAGATAGAGCTTGATTTAAATTGTTGTATGTCTGACATTGGACACATAATTTAGCATGTTAAACACATTCTTGTTTCATTGTGGGCCAATAATAACCTTATTTTAATAATTTTTGGGATATTAATTTTTCATGTTGGGTTTACCAAATATTTAACCCTTCTTAAAAATAAGGATTAATAAGAAAGAGAGTAACCTAAACAACTAAGGAGTAAGCTACTCTAAAATCAATCGAATTAAGTGAATCTAAATTATTTTAATATTTTGATGATATATATTGAATCAAAACATATGTTGAATTTGAAAAGTACAACATTCAATATCCTGATACTAGAAATACAAAGTAGAAACTTTACGTAGCTTATAAAATTATGTGCAAGTAGATCTAAGCATTACAGGTGTAGAATTAGATTTCTAAAGGTCTAGATCCTATCATCAAATTCTAAATAAAATGATTGTCCTAATTTCAATGCTTCTATTTGGATCATGGTATAGACTCATTTTTGTAAATTCCACTTTTACCTGTTATATGTCACTATTGCCTTACAAATTATCTATCAAGATTGTGCGCACAAGCTCTTGATATTGTTATTTTAATCAAAACCCTATATCTTCTAATTAGATTATGCCACCTTATAAAATGGGGGTTAGTGGGATCAAGAAATTTGAGTTGACCTCCAAGACCCCTTTATCAGTGAATGTTACCTATATAGACATATACTCTGAAGATGGCCTTGTACAGATGTAATTCTCCCTTTATGTTGACTTGTATGTCAACAAATGTGTAATATACTATATCTGAGTGCATGTAGTGATCTAGCTTGTAACTTGGAAAAATATTTCTCATGGGTTAATATTTTCATTCTTAAGACCTTAATATTACTTCTCTTATGACTAATTTAGAAATAGGAAAGAATGGGGCAAAGAAGCTTAGTTGTGTAATTAATTTTAAATAGTGTAGTATAAGCTTGAGAGGTGATTTCTATATGAATAATGAGTGGCTTAAAATTTTATTTATACCACCTACTTTGAAAATTTTCTCATGTAAGGGTTAATAAAAATAAATAAGTTCACTCGTACATATCTAAATATTTGTAAATTTGAGTGTTTGTAAGGTACAAACACATGCATTAGAGCAGGGTCATTAACATTGACACTAGTGTCCAATTCTAAATAAAACTGTATAGGAAGATAAAAAGTTATTGAATATCTATAACTCATAGTGAAGGATATATATCATGTGTTAAGCATACTCTAGGTTACATGTGATCTAGGTAATCATATTATCAAGGTCATACTATAGGATAATCAATTATACATAGTGAGATGGTAAACACAAGCCTTTTGGCTGTAAGGTAGGTCAAAAACATGACTTTCAATATGGAAACCATTTTATCCCATTACGTAATTTTTGTATACCCATTTTATTTCTCTTAGTTTACTTCTAACTACCATAGAGTTTTATGAAACTAGGGGTGATA
Source organism: Torreya grandis (assembly GCA_037957365.1). Taxonomy (NCBI): domain Eukaryota; kingdom Viridiplantae; phylum Streptophyta; class Pinopsida; order Cupressales; family Taxaceae; genus Torreya; species Torreya grandis. Next base: position 2,649,052 of record JARHVA010000812.1, on the reverse strand, counting down.
CAATTTCATGTTCATCTGGCCCTCCATATCATCAAAGAAGTACAAGGTGATCTATGTAAGCCAATCTATTCAGACTCTTTTTAAGCTTATCCTAAATATAAAATCCCATTAATTGGTTTATTTTCCAACCAAACATCTTTGAAAAGCTCTTATGTAGCTCTAAGTCAATTTAACAACCCTCTAACCTTTTATATTTTCTTGAAATTGACTAGTTTTTTATGCCATGGTAATATGGTCCAAATTTGGTTCTTTTTATTTTGACTTGTTCAAATCTTAATATTTTTAGCACTTCACTTTAGCTCATTTTTGTTTATAAACCATGGTACATCATTCAATTTTGTCTTTCAATTATTGTGCATATGTTACATTAGTTTACAAATTCCTCCAGTTTGATGTACATAATCCAATATGTCAAATACTATTTTATCAGTCCCCCTTCAACTTATATAAACCTATTATATGTATTATAATGCACTAAGCTCTGATGTTTCACTAAATTATATTTACATCTCTTGCAAATACTCTGCATAGTTATCTCATTCAATAATTTTACCATGCAGAACGATTGACATTCCAAAACTTTGTAACCTATCTTTGTCTACACCCATATACCATTTCAAATAAGGTTTTCATTAAACATATATAAATTGAATTTTTATAGGTATTTTCATCTTGTGTCAATATCAAATCCCACTATTTTGATTTTATTTCCAGCAATATTAAATTAGTTAGCAAGTTGCATTGATAATCTATATGCAAACACATGACTTTCAATATGGAAACCGTTTTATCCCATCACGTAAATTTTTTATGCCCATTTTATTTCTCTTAATTTTACTTCTAAATACCATGGAGTTTCATTAAACTATGTGTGATACAATTTCACATTCATCTGGTCCTCCATATCATCAAAGAAATATAAGGTAATCTATGTATGCCAATCTATTCAGACTCCTTTTAAGCTTGTGCCAAGATCAAATCCTTTGTTCGGTTTATTTTCCAACCAAACATCTTAACAAATTTTCAAAACTCTTATTGACCTAAATAAGTCAATCTGACAACCCTCTAGCCTTTTATCTTTGATTGAAATTGACTAGTTTTTATCCCATGGTAATATGGTCCAATTTTTTTTTTGTTTCGACTTGTTCAAATCTTAATATTTGTAGCTCTTTACTTCAGCTCATATTTGTGTGTAAACCATGGTACATTATTCATATTTTTATTTCCATTGTTGCATATAATTTTTAAATTCTTCCAGTTCCATCTACATAGTCCCATATTTCAAATACTACTTTCTCAGTTCTACTTAATTGTATATCAACTTATTATATGTCTTCAAATAAGGTCTTCCTTCAACATATATAAATTGAATTATTATAAGTATTTTCACCTTGTGTCGAAGTCAAATCCCATTATTTGTATTTTCTTTCCAACCAAACATCTCAAAAGAATTCCAAAACTCCAATTTACCTATTTTATGTATCCTTATATATATGGATAGTACATTCAATTGTAAATTATTCAGTAAATTGTATTGATAATCTATATGCAAAAACATGACTTTCAATGTGATAATAATTTTATCCTATTATGTAATATTTATACACCAATTTTTCTCTCTCAATTTTACTTCTAGCTACCATAGAGTTTAATGAAACTAGTTGTGATACAATTTCATGTTCATCAAGCTCTCTATATCATCAAAGAAGTACAAGGTTACCTACATAAGCCAATCTATTCAGACTCCTTTTAATCTTGTACCAAGATCAAATCCCACTGTTTAGGTTAATTTCCAACCAAAAATCAAAGTAAATTTTCAAAACTCTTATTCACATCAATAAATCAATCTAATAACCCTATAACCTTTTATTTTTTATTGAAATTGACTAGTTTTTATCCCATGGTTATATGGTCGAGATTTTGTTTTTTTGTTTTGACTTGTTCAAATCTTAATATTTGTAGCTCTTCACTTTAGCTCATTTTTTCTATAAACCATGGTACATTTTTCAAATTTGTCTTTCAATTGTTACACACATATTGCATATACTTTTCAAATTCCTTTAATTAGATCTACATAATCAAGTATGTCAAATACTATTTTATTAATTCCCTTTCACTTTATATCAATTTATTAAATGTATCCCATAATAGTAAGCTCTAATGTTTCAATAAATTATATTTTCATCTTCTACACATACTCTCTATAGTTATCTCATTCAACAATCCTATTTGCATCCTTTTAAGCTTTTGCCAATATCAAATCCCACTATTTGGGTTATTTTCCAGCTAAACATCTTATAAAATTTTCAAAACTCTTATTCACCTCAATAAGTTAATCTGACAACCCTCCAACCTTTTTTCTTTCCTTAAAATTGACAATCTTTTAACACATGGTAATATGGTCTAGATTTTGCTTTTTATATTTTAACTTGTTCAAATTATAGACACCAAAATTACATCACACACTTGCATGACTCCCTATGTCAAAACCCCACTTGATGCCCTTTTAATAATTAACCTTCCTAACCCATGTTTTCACCTTAAAATATTTAATTAAATTAATTAACACCCACTTGTACCACGTCCCCTGGCCACCTTATCCTAAGACTAATTCTTACCCTCTGAATCACCTTGAGACTTAGTCTCCTAATCCTAACAAGTCTTGTTCTCACCCTTAACATAAATTCCTAACTAACTACATTCCTCATAGCCTTGCATTTTTACTATTTTCTAATGGACACCACACTTGGCAAGAGAAGAAACAAAAAATGAGCGAAAAATAACCCTTTTACCTATATCATGCCACCTATGTCAGTCAACCCTTAATCGACATCGATGGGATAGCTGACGTCAGTTACTTAAACAAAATTCCAAGTTGTTATTCAGGTCATAAAAATTAATAATTCACACATAGGCTTTTGGAAATTAGAGCATCTTACATCACTTTTGACATCCAGGCTTACCATTACTCTACACAAATTGATCCAAATCAAGAATTGATACAATACTCAGAGTTTGAACTCTTGAGGACCAATAGCACATGCTTATCTTGTTTTTTCACCATCGGTTCACCAAGCCTCATCAAAGTCATCTATCACAAATATTACACAACCAGATCACTCTCACAAAAGTAAACATGTAAACTCACTTGAGACAAGGCCCATTGGGATTTCATCACCTAGTGGATCACTTTACCCTACCCGATGATCTCACTTGGATTTCACCACCAAGGGGAGGACCCACTCCATTCTCTGACAAAGTATAAACTCTAGATAGGAGATATATTCTGGCTAATCAACTTAGTTTAGCTTCAAGACCATGAAGTACAAAGAGCAAGGCCCTATAACAAGCCACGTACCGAATCTAATTTAGATTTTCATTAAGCACCAAAACTAACTTGGAACCATCCTTAGAATGCTCATCTAATACCTATTTCACAAACCAATTTTACTCTCACACTTTCTAAGGCATAAGCCATCAAGAGACTAAAATTAATTCCTAAGAGTTAACTTTTAGTGGATGCATGTTCCTTTTCTTCTTCCTTTTATCTTCTACATTTTTTATTTAGTGAGGATGTTTCCTTTATCAATTTATAGAATCTAGGCATTTCTACCTCTCAAATTCTATTAACCTCTGGTTTTAGGTTTGTTATGTGCCCTTTATCCTTGCACAAACCTATTGTATCCTTTATCATACCTAGATTTTGCCTCTGTGCTGCTAAAACCTTGGATTTTTTGCCTTTCTAGATTCCACAATAACTGACATTGATAAAGCAACTAACATCAGTGGCCCTGTTACCTATTAGCATCATTTAGATAACCAATATTGATGACTGTGTGTTTTTATAATTTTTAGCCTACTTAAAACAATAAGCTAAAATTACCTACCTACCTATACTCAAACCTAGTTTTCTGATGCTCTATCACTAATACAGAGTCTGGGGCCTATCTTTATCCCTTTTGCATGGTCTTGATGTGTATCCAAGCCAAAATTATTGTTGATTATGCAAGCCAGTAACCACTCCCACCTTCCCCTCTCCTTTCTGATTCTGCTAAAGAGCATACTTTGACTACAAAGAATACCCCTATGACTACCAATCCTAACCAGACCCCCCTTGTACCTAAAGGAGATCTTGATTTTATGAATTTTTTTGATCATAAAATTGTATCCCTTTAGCATTATCTCACCACAAGCCAAACCCATAACATTATGGGAGATCCCCTTTATGGCGTGCCAACTTCCTTGATGGAGACAACCACAATCTCGATGGTTTCCAGCATTCCATCTACGGTCACCAAAACCACTACTTCAACAAGTGACCCAACCATCAATAACCCTCAAAATTCAACCACCCAAACCACTCAGTCTCATCTTCATAACCCAACTTCTATAGTGACTCCCTTAACCTTGTAGCCACTACTAACCCAACCAAGTCAAAAACCATTTCAAAACTTGGTAGTGGCCATCCCATAAACTCTTCCACCCATAATTAGAAAATTTTCAACTCATCCTTCAACCCATGTAACTGTGTTATCAACCCAACCTCCAATGATGGCACCCAGCTAAGGCATTCTCTATAACCCCACAGGATAAGCCTCTTTCATTTCCCCCCCTCAACCCATGACTCATTACCAGTATGTTGAGTCTACACTACCATAACAAGGTGTGTTTTATCCCACCTCTAGCTCCCTTCAAGTACCCTATAACTTAGGTTGTGCTCCTCAAACCAATCCTCCTCCCAATCTTATCAAGATGTTGATAGATAAGATGTCTAACCTAGAAACATTTATGTCAGGTTTAAAGAATGTTCTTTCTTATGATCAAATATGTAATGAACCCATCTATCCTTCTGTACCTATTCTACCATACCTAATTCAGTGGGAACTCCATAAATTTAATCATTTCTAGAGTAGGGAGGATCCACAACACTTACGAGCATTTTGATATGCTTGTTACCTAATAGGGCATGACGATGCATTATTGCTTCACAATTTCCCTATGTCTCTTTTGAGTGGTGCCTTAGATTGGTGTAGTTCCATAACCCAGAACTCCCTTTTCTCATTTACCCAACTTGCTCAACTATTCTTGGACCACTTCTCTATCAATATTTCTAAAAAGGTCTCTATTACGGACCTTTATTCTATTAGACAATTTGACGACAAGTCTATCACTGACTTTGTCACTCATTGGAGAGGTTTAATCAATCAACTTTCCTTTTCCTTACCTCAACTTAAGCTTATCAATCTTTTCTCAAGAGCATGTGCCAAACACATATCTTCTACCCTCTACGTCCAGAATTTCCACACATTTAATGAAGCTTTTACAATGGCACAAAAGTTAGAAATTCAGGCTATAGATTAAGATAGGGTTAAGTTGCGTAATAAAAATACCAACTTCAAACCTAATGACTCTTCCTCTAAACCCTCTTCTTCTAATCAAAATTCAAAAGGTTCCACCAATGTCATGGTGATTAAATTGTCTTTTTCTACCACAGTCAACCAATCTAGGCCATCCACCTCACAAAATCCAACCAAACAATTCCAATAGTATTGACAAAGACAATACACTCCTATTGGAGAGTCATATACTTATATTTTGGATAAACTATTGTAGCAAGGAGCTATTACCCTCCCTCAAATTAGACCTCCTATACATTTTTGTCCCTTTCATCCTATCCCAACTTGGTACAAGAAGGATGAGTTTTATGGCTATCATTGTGTTAAAGGTCACAATTCTAACAACTATAAAAATTCAAAAACATTGTTCAAGATATGCTTGATAAAGGTGAGCTTATCTTGGATAACCATAACATGCCTACTAACCAAATCATAGATGTGTTCAAATAGCCTTTTCCTAACCATTATCTCAATCAAACAAATGTTTAGGCCATGACCAACAACTCACTTGATCACGATATTCATATAGTCAATATGATCTTCTCTTTACCTCTAGTCCAACCTCCCCCACAACTAAAGGATCTTATTTTACCTATTCCTCTTCCACAAGTAGAGAAACCTATTTCACCCATCCCTCTCCCATATTTGGAGGGGCCTCCTCTACCTATCATTTTACCATGCAAAAAATCCATAATGCATGTTCCTCTTGTACCTATTTTACCTATTCTCCTACCTTTGGAAGAACATGCCATGCCTACTCATATAGATGTTGAAGGGAGAATCATTCTTATGCTCTACCCTCTTAAAGAGCCTTCTTTGCATACTTCTCCTCCACCAATAGAGGACAGTGCCCCATCCACTCCTCTTTCACATATAGAGGAGTCTGCATTATCTATCCATGCACTAATCAAAGGACCTATTGTGCCTACACCCATCGAACCAATTTTACCCCTTCTCTTGCCAATAAAAGAGCACACTTTGCCTACTCCTCATCTATATGTTGTGTAAGAAATCATAGCAATGCTTTATCCAATATAAGAGTAGACTTCATCAATTCCCACCCCACCCAAGGAGGACCATGCTTCTTCTCCTACCTTGGTTAAAGAAGACCTAGTTGCAGTTCTTACTCATCTTTGGATTTAAATAGCAGAAGCCAACACCTTCCCTCTTTCATAATCACCTAAGTCTTCTGTGAAAGCAACTGTAATGCCTATGATCAATTTATCTAAACCCTTCTTGTGGTTGGTAAAAAATCTAGACTTTTTTTACTCTAAGAAGCTAGACCGCTTGGCATTTTACAACCGAATTAAAACTCCATATCCTATGCAACAAATGTCATCATCTACCGCCAATCCTTTCACTACCATTTATCTCAAAGTTTTTGAAAAAGATAGAACTTCTTTGCCTAGACCGTTAGAAGTGCAGCCCTCTATGTCAGAACCATCACCATCATGGGCATCTACTACTCTAAATAAAATTAGATATTTAGGTGTTCATCTAGTGTCTAATCTAATTCATCCATAGGTAAAGTTAGATTTGAATCCTCAACCAGGCTTTGGAGCTCCATGATCTAAACCAAGGAAGAATGTTAAGATTCTTAGGCCTCATTGTTCCACTCCTCCACCCTCAAATTTGCCTTTAATCTTGGGACCCCATCCTTCCACTTTAGTTGGAGTGTTCATTTTCCAAGTAGGACAAAAGACAAATCTACCTCCTCTTTTTCCTCTACCACTTAGTGGCCCTTACACGTCCAAAACCTCGACACCTACAACTAAAAAGGTGTCAACAAAACCAGTAGCTAGGCCTTCACCCAAAAGGGTGCCATGCAAAACCATATCTACACCTCTTAAATCAAAGAAGGTGTCCACCCCTATTGCAATAACAAATGCTAACCCACTGACAGGCTCTCAATCCTCTCTCCTATGCTAGTTGTTTCAATCCTCCACCATAACCCCTCCTCTGATCAAGACTTATTAGTCTCTCAAACCAAAACCATCTTGGTTTGATGACACACAAGTTTGTTTATATCATTTCTCACTTGTACATGATAAAAAAAGCTATAAAGATCTCATAGTTGCTCTCTAACAACACTTTCATATGAACAACCTTTTTATTAAGGAGCCTCTTTCTAAACTCATAGTTATTCTGCTAGCTTCATCCCAAACTTTACCGATCGCCTCACCTGAGTCCAAGACCAATGATGAGGTTGTGTCTCCTCCACTTCCTTCTCCACTTGTGCTCTAGATTAACACAGTTAATGTGGTCACATGGTCTCAAAATCAAAAGGATAAAGGTAAGGAAAAGGCCACCACCCCTTGGTCTCATCCATTCTCAAAATATGATCCTCCACCAAATCTTAAGATCTCTATTCTTGGTACCCCGTAACCCACATATTCATAAGTCATTTAAGACTCAATGGTGAAACAACTTCACCAAACCCTTGTAAAGATGTCTTTATATGAGTTAATCCAAAACTCATCCCAGCACTGCCAAGCCTTGATCAAGGCTTTACAAGTTGTTGATGTACAACCCAATGATCCTCAACCTCTTATAGCTTTGGTATATTCTCTTAATACTATTTCCCTAGTTTCCTTCAGTGATTCAAAAATTCTAGATCTTCAAATTGGAGACTAGGACCCTACACTTTTTATCACCGAATATATCGATCAAACTCCTTTTAAAAGAGTCATGATCAATGGAGGTGATATTATTAATATTATCTCCACTCATGCCTACAAATAGCTATCACTTCTTGATAATTACGTGTCACAGTCCTATGTGATACTTAATTCCTTCAATGATACTACAATGACTATTGTGGATATTTTAGTCTTGCATATCCATGTGGGTCCTAACACAATCCCTAAAATCTTCTATGTTATTGAAAGAGAATTCCAATATAACATATTGCTTGGATAGTCTTGGATACATGCCATAACATGTGTACCCTCAACTTTACACCATTGTGTCAAATTCAAGCATGATGGGCAAGTGTATGTTATTCCCATTGACCCACCTCCTTTCAAAACATGCAATATGATTTATCATCCCAATGATGTTCTCATTCCATTAAAAATATATTCATCTTTGCATTCTACCATTGAAGTATCAATAATCTCAACTACCCCAGTTATTCATATACCAACAACACAAATTATTGATAAGGACCCCTTGGAAGACACTTTCAAACACCTTTCACTTAGAGAATATCACTTGTTCACACTTGACATGTTCCATACTCCAAAAGAGTATGGAAAACTTTACATGTATCCCAATTATGATCCCCATATTGGGATGTTCATCCCATATAGTCCCCCTAACCTTCAAAATAATCTCATATATGGGGGAATCGATTGAGCTCCTATTGTCAAAAATCCCTCCTTTTCACCATAGCCTTTTACTTGTGACTTCTCCTTCCTAGGCAAACCTAGATTTGCTCACACCTATCTTTATAAGTACACCTAGAAAGGATTCAAGTTAGGTCATTATGAGCAAGGTACTCATACACCCATTGAATATCCCACCAATAAGACCATCAAAGATGTCAAAAAGTGGTATGGTGTGGTTTTTGACAAACCAATAAAACCCACCAAGGTATTTCATATCAAGGAGCCACTGTCTCCTTCTCCATGCTCTCCTCTTCCCCTACCATCACCCACAGAATTGGAGGTATCCATATCTCCTAAAAAAAAAATTCAATAAATGTCATTCATTTAGGACCCCTAACCTATCATTTGGGTGAGGAAATAAGGTGCCTTCCTCTCATTCATCTTAAAATGATTGACAAAGACTCTCCCACTATTAACACTATCTAATGTCAGGATGATGATGCTATTCTCACCTAAATGGGTGTAGATGATTCCTATATCCAATGATCACTCCCTTCTAAAATACAAACTATGTTAAATGAATCAACCATTGACATTAATTTACCCTCTCTAGATAACCCCCGAATCCTCAAGATTGGCTAATCTTTAGATTCCCATGAGCAAACCAATTATGCCACTTTGCTCTCTGATCATAGTTAAGCATTTGCTTGGTCTTATCATGACATGCCTCGCATTGACCTCTCTATCATCATCCATAACATTGTAACCAACCATGATGCTAAGCCTATTAAGTAGAAGCTTCGTAAGATGAACCCTCATATTACTCTCCTTGTCAAAGAAGAGCTCCTACACCTCCTCTCTGTTAACTTTATTCAACCCATTGACTATTTACAATGGGTTTTCAATATCATCCCTATCACAAAAGTGATAGGGGGAATCTACATCTATAGCGACTACCATGATCTAAACCTTGCTTGTCTAAAGGATGACTTCCCTTTGCCAAGCATCAACCAACTTGTTGATTTGATGGCTGGCCATGAGATGTTATCTCTTATGGATAGGTTCTCGGGATACAATCAAATCCTAATTACACTTGAAGATCAACACAAGACCTCCTTCATCACCCCATGAGGAACTTTCTGTTATCGGGTCATGCCTTTCAGCCTTAAGAACATTAGTGCTACCTACCAATGCACCATGACTTACATTTTTCATGAACTCCTACATAAAATTATGGAAGATTATGTAGATGACTTACTTGGAAAGTCTAAACATCATGAGGATCACTTGGAAATTCTCAAAATCATATTCACTCATCTCCTCCAATATAATGTTTCACTAAACCCAAATAAATGCATCTTTGGGGTCCTTTCAAGTAAGCCTCTAGGCTTCATTGTCTCCCTCCATGGTATCGAGGTCAAACCTACCAAGGTTTGGGAAATACTAGAAATGCCTCCACCCACTAATCTCAAGCAACCCCATAGCTTACAAGGCAAACTTCAATTGACCCACCATTTCATCTCTCAAGTGTTAGATAGATGTCAACCTTTTCATCATCTACTTAAAAAATATGTCTCCTTCCATTGGAACATAGATTATTAGAAATCCTTTGATGCACTTAAAGGGTATCTCCTTTCCCCACCAGTACTTATTTCCCCTAAAGAGGACCAACCTTTTTACCTCTACATTTCTGCAATAGACCATTCCTTGGGTTCTATGATTGCACATTGGGATGATCAACATTGACAGTAAGTTGTTTACTACATAATTTGAATGCTTATTGATTATGAAACTTGATATAGTCATACTGAAAAGCTTTGCCTTGAATTGGTCTTTTCAGCTTCCAAACTTCACCACTACCTTTTAAATCAAAAAACCTATGTTGTCACCCATACTGAACCCCTCAAATACATGCATTCCAAGCCATATGAAAACTAGCATATGGCTTGTTGGCTCATGTTCCTTGTTGAGTTTGACTTGAAATTCATCCAACAAAAGTCTATCAAGGGGCAAACAATTGTCGACTAGTTAGTCGATGCCCCTTTATCAGATAACCAACCTTCTAACCTCAAATTCCCTGATGAGTCTATCATAATGCTATCCACCAATGACATCTCCTATCAAATGATGATGTTCTTTAATGGGTCTAAATGTCAACTCAGTGGGGGTGTGGGGGTCATCCTCATCCCTCTTGATGGTGAGCGTATGCCTTTATCATTTAAACTATATTTTGAATGTAATAAAAATATGGTCAACTATGAATCTTTAGTCTTAGGGATTCAAACTACCATTTTATTGAGCATCAAATCAATCAATATCTTTGGTGATTCCCAACTAGTGATTAATTAGGTTAATAATTCCTACCTCTACAAAAATGAAATTTTCCAATGATATAAACATTATGTAGATGCACTATTAGAATTATTTGACCACTACCTCTTGCAGGCTAATCCTCAATCTACAAACAAGTTTTCTAACATGATGGCTTCCCTTGCCTCACACATTCCATCCTCGCCCTCTTCTTTGAAAATCTACGTCACTGTGCATTGCCTCACATTGCCCTCCTATGTGTCAACTGACATCCTATTTGTGAGCAATGTTGACTCTAACCCGCATGATTCCTAGTAAAAATAGCTTATTGACTATCTCACTTATGTTATCATTCAATAAAACCTTTCTAGTAATGGGAGACATGCTTTCATTAAAATTACTGCTCACTACACTATGTTGGACAGCTTTCTCTATAAATGAGGCTTTGATGGTCTCCTCCTTCGATGCCTCACTCGTGATGAAAAATACTTCGCCATTAAGGAAGTCCATGATGGTATTTGTAGTGGACATTTTAATGGGAATTTTATTACCAAATGCATCCTTTGACTTGGATACTATTGGCCAACACTCAACCAAGACTGTCAAAATGGCATTCGATATTGTGTCAAATTTCAACAAAATATTAACCTCCTTCACACTCCAATCCATGCCTTATAAGTCACTAGAGAATTTTGGCCCTTTTCACAATGGGATTTGGATCTAATCGATGAGATTAACCATCATTCATCTCTTTGGCATCATTCTATCATTATTTCTACTGAATACTTCACCAAGTGGGTTGAGGCTATTTCTCTCATCTCCACTAAGGCTGACAAAATTATTGACTTTATCAACCATCACATCATCTACCATTTTGGTGTCCCCCATAAGATTATTATGGATAATGAAAAATATTTCAAGAACAAAACTATCCAAATACTCTATGATTCTTTGGCATCAAATTAGGATTTTCATCACCATATTATCCATAAGAAAATGGACAAGCACAAACTTCTAATAAAACCTTAAACAAAATACTCATGAAGGTAGTTAATGATGCTGGTAGGGATTGGCATATGCAAATCCCCTTCACCTTATGGTCTTATCTCTCTAGTATTTTAACCCATATGGGTGATACATCTTTTTCTAATCTGGGCAGCAATTTAGGTGACAATTCGGGTGACAGATCCACCCCAATTGATGATAGAACTTTTAGGAGCCATAACTTTTGCACCGTAGCTCCAATTGAATCGATGTTTGAATTGTTGGAAATATAATAATGAGGAGAACATCTTGAGATGGCATTGATATCTACTCAATTAATTTTGACCCCTAAAACCCAATAGAAGTGCCCTAGATTTCAATTTTAGTAGTGCAGTCTAAAAATAGTAAGTTTCTAAAAATAGTAATTCCTTGAGTTTTGTATTGTTTTAAAGCATGGAAGTCGAACCACTTAATCTCCCTTGAGATTTGTGACCTTCTACATCCTCCCCCTACTTTATAAATAGGTATAAATGAATATTTAACCTGAAATGGAAAATCAAACATCTCTTCCCAGAGATAAGCATAGAGTTGTAACTTGAGCTACTTGATGAACATCATCTAGCAGCCCTTAATCACCTCTAAATCTATCAAGAGAATATCAAATGTGCTTATAATAAAAACCTTAGGGAGTGAGATTTCAATATCAAAAATCTTGTCTTAAAGAAAAATCAACATGTGACAAACATGGAGAAAAGCAAATGGGGCTAGTTTGCTCTTAATTGGCTTGGACCCTAGATCATAACTCACAAGTATGGATTAAGAACTTATCGCTTGTCTTCTCTCAAAGGAAAGGCAAAACATAAGCCTTCAACTACTTTGTACCTATGACCATTCTTTTGTTAATCAATTAATGCTTCACTTCATGTCTAACTTGAGCTCTTCCCTTGAGCAACCCTATTACATTCACCTCCCTTCCTCTTAACCCTTGTTCCTACACACTTAGTTAACCTTCCAAGTATTATGGTTTTTCCATCATAAAGGAAAACCTCTAAGCCTCTATATTATTTTTCATGAATAAAGTCATATGTAAAAAAATATATAATAATAGAAAATGGGATATATAGAAAAAATATTATCTCTCAGGTCATGATTCATAATGTGGACTGCTCCCTTGAAGGACAACTACATAACTTCTCATTTCTACCATAAATAGACTTCTCTCTAGAAGGAAATCTATTAAAAGCTATAAAAAAAACCTAGACCACTCCCTTGAAGGATGGCTAAGCCAAGTATTCTTATCAAGGAAATAATGACTTAGAAGCTTCCCACATCGATCAGCTTTGCATGACCTCAAGGCACCAACAATATCCCAATGAAGGCTTCCCACATTGATCAACCTACACAAGAAAAAGAAATGAAAAACTTTAGTCATGGACTTACTTATGGTAGCTCTCAGGTCACCTATAGAAGGGGCATACCATCCCCACTAAGAAGGTTATGCTACCTAAACATCCTAATTCCTTTTACCTTTTTCCCCTCTTACTCCTTCATAATCAAGGGACTTTGAAGTCACTTGACACAAGGTGATCATGACATTTCTCTACCAAATGAATGGTCAATATTACAATGCATGAATAAATCTCATATTTCCATGCCTATTCATATGATCGTTATGGTCATTATGGTCATCACTAATACAAGAGCATCATGCCCCTTTATTTTCTATCACATGTTGATTTCTATTTTAAGGTGGCATCTCACAACAAGATTCACTTAACTTCTCACCTAACTGCCAAGCTCTATTCTTACATCTTACATTTATATGTTTAATAATATTATCACTTGCATATCCATTTCAAACAAACTTAAGCCACTTCCTACCTCATCTCTCTATCTCCTCCAGGATAGAATGGCTAGCACCTATTGTGGAGCACCTCCAGTTGGGTTCCCTCATCCCTCTGTCATCTCCATCCACACCAATGCTCCTTTAGTCAAATTTTAGCCCACAAAGCACTAAATCACACCCTCACTCACACACTCTTCTCAACAAATCACCTCTCACCACCTCACCATAATAAGATAAGCTCTAAATGTTTTTTACCACATGATACTCAAAGCTCTGGTTTCCTCTAATCCAATGTCACAAATGAATTTTAGTGGGCCACCAAACCCCTTTTATTAGGTTTGGTCACCCACCAACATTGGCAGTCTTACCCTAGGCCATTGATGTCGACATATTTCCTACCACCATTGGTGCCCTGACTGATGTTGGCATATTTCCTATTGACATCGATAACCTAACCGATGTTAAATACCTTAAAATTAGGGTTTCCAACCCTAACTACCACCCTTTGTAAAATCACCCTAATTACATGCCTTTAGTGGTTCACATGGACTCCTTATGGGGAAACTTGGAGATCATATATATCTCCCCACCCAAGACAACTAACCTTGGAAATCACTTAATTCCACCCATGATGACTCTAACCAAATATCACAAATATCTCTTCGACCAATGACCCTTTTTGAGCAAACCTTACCTTGCTCATCTTGATCGATTATGTTATCGCGTTATAGTTGGTTATTGTATATACACATGTATATCAGGAGTTTTTGGATCATGACCTTACCATTTATATCACCTGTAACCCTTTTTGTTTTCTAGGAGCACTTCCTACCTTGGATACTTAGAACACATGAACCATTAGAGCTATAACTTTGATTATTTTAACCCCATTAACTATCACTAACAAGCTATGATCTAGTTATTTCTATCCAATTCCTCCTTGGCTTTACCCAATATTGATTGTGTTGACTATAACTAGTAGTATAAGTGTAAGTAATGATGTTGCCACATTTACACTCAACATCCACCCATCCATTAACTACTTGTCAAACTGGTACCTAATTTCAAATTCTCCTCTGTTGGTTCCCATTTTTAGGGGGAAATATCTCATCCCATACCTAGAGAATCCAACTCCTATTTTTGTCTCACAAATTATCAATACAAGTTACAAGACAAAAAGGAGAAAATGTACACACTAAAATTACATCACGTACTTGTGTAACTCCCTATGTCAAAACCCCCTTGATCCCCTTTTAATAATTAACTTTCCTAACCCATGTTTTCACCTTAAAATATTTAATTAAGTTAATTAACACCCACTTATGCCACCTCACTTGGCCACCTCATCCTAAGACTAATTCTTACCTTCTGAGTCACCTTGAGACTTAATCTCTTAATCCTAACTACTTATGACTTGTTATTAACCCTAACATAAATTCCTAACTATGTTCCTCATAGCCTTACATTTTTACCATTTTCTAACTAACACCACACTTGGCAAGAGAAGAAATAGAAAATGGGCTAAAAATATCCATTTTACCTATTCTCATGCCATCGACATCGGTCAACCCTTAGCCGACATTGTTTACTTGAGAAAAATTCCAAGTTGATATTTGGGTCACAAAAATCAAGAATTCATGCATAGGTTTTTGGCAATCAGAGCATCCTACATCACTTTCAACATCCAAGCTTACCATTAATCTACACAAATTGATCCAAATCAAGAATTGATACACTGCACAGAGTTTAAACTCTTGAGGACCAACAACACACATTTGTCTATTCACCCATTGTTTCGCTAAGCCTCATCAAAGTCATCCATCCAATAGTCACAGTTCACCCACTTCACTAGGTAAGTATATTTCAATGTTTTGTAAGTCTTTAAATAGTAATTTTATAATTGCTTTATAGTATACTATTTATTGTTTCATGAACCCTGGCTCCTTTTGTGGAGTTGTAAAGCTCCCCACCCACTTCTCTTTTCCCTAACATACCAGCCCTCCATCTAGACTCCCTTGAGTCTTACTCACCTCCTTACGACTCTTCCCAACCTCACAACCTAACCCTACTCCCATTCTCCCTCCCAAAAAATCCTTCTCTAATTCATTCTAACACTACTGCCCCAACCAACATCGGTGACCCCAAACTGACATTGATAACCTTGACCGATATCAGTGACCCAATTGATATCGATCCTTTAAATGAAATTGGTTACCATATTTCTAAACCAATAACCTCAAAATCATTTAACAACCTTCCCAAAACATAGACCTAACTTATCATCCTGCACTATATTTTCTTTATCTACACTCAGACCTATAACACAATAAATAGAACTCTCTCTCTCTCTCTCTCTCTCTCTCTCTCTCTCTCTCTCTCTCTCTCTCTCTCTCTCTCTCTCTACTCTTTTTACTTGCATTTATTTTGAACTTTGTTTTAAAATAGCAGACTGGCATCCCACATAAGTTTCATGCTTTCTGTAATAAGCACGTAGCTTGGCAGTCTGCACATATCTTCACTAAAAACTATTTTGTGTAGTGTTTTCTTATCTATAAGTGTCTTCCTCTACAGCCAAAGAGGGGAATCTACAAAGTTTGGAATGGTGTGCACTTATCCAGGTTTTAATCACTTTTCCTTAACTCTCTATCTTTTTTGTTTCTCTCTCTTTAAATATAAAATAATCTTAAAACATAGTGAAACACAAATCTTAATATTTTTAGCTCTTTACTTCATCTAATTTTTACTATAAACCATGGTACATTGTTCAAATTTATCTTTCAATTATTATGCATATGTTGCATATAGTTTTCAAATTCCTTTAGTTTGATCTGCATAATCTAATATGTCAAATACTACTTAATCAGTTCCCCTTCACTTGATATCAAATTATTATATGAATCCCATCGTACTAAGCTTGAATGTTTCATTAAATTCTATGTGTATCTCTTGCAAATACTATGTATAGTTATCTCATTCGATAATTTTACCATGCAAAATTATTGTCATTTTAAAACTTTGTAACCTAGATTTATCTACAACCATACACTATTTCAAATAAGATCTTCATTAAACATATATAAATTGAATTGTTATAGGTATTTTCACCTTGTCACAAGATCAAATCCCACTATTTACATTTTCTTTCCATCCAAATATCTCAAAAAAATTCCAACTCTTATTTACCTCTTTTTTGTATCCTTATATGTGTGTGTGTACAGTATATTGAATTGTAAATCATTCAACAAATCGTATTGATAATCTATATGTATAAAAATGACTTGCAATATAGAAACCATTTTATTCCATCATATATATATATATATATATATATATATATATATATATATATATATATATATATATTCTCTCAATTTTACTTCTAGCTACAATGGATTTTTATGAAACTAGATGTGATACAATTTCATGTTCATCTAGCCCTCCATATAATCAAAAAAGTACAAGGTGATCTATGTAAGTCAATCTATTTAGACTCCTTTTAAGCTTGTGCCAAGAGCGATTCCCAATTTTTAGATTAATTTTCAACCAAACATCTTAACAAATTTCTAAAACTCTTGTTCACCTCAAAAAGTCAATCTAACAACCCTCTAAGCTTTTATATTTTCTTGAAATTGGCTAACTTTTATCCCATTGTAATATGGTCCAGATTTTATTTTTTTATTTTGATTTGTTCAAATCTTAACATTTGTAGCTGTTTAATTCAACTCATTTTTGTTTGTAAACAATGGTACATTGTTCAAATTTTTATTTCAATTATTGTGCATATGTTGCATATACTTTTCAAATTCCTTTAATTTGATCTACATAATCTAATATGTCAAATACTACTTTATCAGTTCCCCTTCAATTGATATCAATTTATTAAATGTATTCCATTGTACTATGCTCTAATGTTTCATTAAATTATATTTGCATCTCTTACAAATACTCTGCATAGTTATCTCATTCAATAATTTTAACACACAAAATTATTTATGTTCCAAAACTTTGTTAACTATCTTTGCTTACATCTATAAACTATTTCAACTAAGGTCTTCATTAAACATATATAAATTGAATTTTTATAGGTATTTTCACCTTGTGTCAAGATCAAATCTCATTGTTTACATTTTATTTCCAGCCAAACATCTCAAACAAATTCTAAAACTCTTATTTGCCTCTTTTTTATATCCATATATATATATGGATGCTAAGTTGAATTGTAAATTATTTAGTAAGTCATATTGATAATCTATATGCAAAAACATGACTTTCAATATGGAAACCATTTTATCTCATTACATAATTTTTGTTTACCTAATTTCTTTCTACATTTTTACTTCTATCTACCACGTAGTTTCATGAAATTTAGTGTGATACAATTTCACATTCATCTAGCCCTCCATATCATCAAAGAAGTACAAGGTGATATATGAAGGTAAATCTATTCAAACTCCTTTTAAGCTTGTTCCAAGATCAAATCCCACTTTTTGGGTTATTTTTATAAAAAACATCTTAGAAAATTTGCAATACCCTTATTCACCTCAATATGTCAATCTAACAACCCTCTAACTTTTTATCTTTGTTTGAACTTGACTAGTTTTTATCCCATGGTAATATTGTCCTGATGTTTTTTCGACTTGTTCAAATCTTAATATTTGTAGTTCTTCACTTCAGTTAATTTTTGTCTATAAACCATGGTATATTGTTCAAATTTGTCTTTTAATTTTTTCTCATATGTTGCATGTAGTTTTCAAATTCCTCCAGTTTGATCTACATAGTCTAATATGTCAAATATTATTTTATCAGTCCTTCTTAGTTGATATCAACATATTATATGTATCCCATCATACTAAAACCTAATGTTTCATTAAATTCTATTTACATCTCTTACAAATAATCTGCATAGTTATCTCATTCAATAATTTTACCATACAAAATTATTAACGTTTTAAAATTTCATAACCTATCTTTGTCTATACCTATACACTATTTAAAATAAGGTGTTCATTAAAAATATATAAATTAAATTGTTATAGGTATTTTTACCTTGTGTCGAGATTAAATCCCACTATTTGCATTTTTTTCCAGTGAAACATCTCAAAAAAATTCTAAAACTCCTATTTAACTATTTTTTGTATCCCTATATATATGGATAGTACATTGAATTGTAAATTATTTAGCAAGTCATATTGATAATCTATAAGTAAAAACATGATTTTCAATATGTTAACTATTTTATTCCATTACATAGTTTATAAATACCTATTTTCTTCTCTCATTTTTACTTCTATCTACCATGAAGTTTCATGAAACTAGGTGTGATATAATTTCACGTTCATCTAGCCCTCCATATCATCAAAGAAGTATAAGGTGATTTACATAAGCCAATCTATTCAAACTCCTTTTGATCTTGTGCCAAGATCAAATCCCATTATTTGTGTTATTTTTCAATTGAATATCTTATCAAATTTCTAAAACTATTATTCATCTCAATAAGTCAATCTAACAACCCTCTAACCTTTTATCTTTTCTTGAAATTGACTAGTTTTTATCCCATGGTAATATGGCCCAGATTTTGTTTCGACTTATTCAAATCTTAATATTTTTAGCTCTTCACTTTAGCTCATTTTTGTATGTAAACCATGGTACATCTCTCAAATTTGTCTTATTCACCTCAATAAGTCAATTTGATAACCCTCTAACCTTCTATCTTTTCTTGAAATTGACTAGTTTTTATTTCATGGTAATATGGTCCAGATTTTATTCTTTTTTTTTTTCAACTTGTTCAAATCTTTATATTTGTAGCTCTTCACTTCAACTCATTTTTGTCTATAAATCATGGTACATTGTTCAGATTTGTCTTTCAATATTTACTCATATGTTGCATATACTTTTTAGATTCGTTTAATTCGATCTACATAATCCAATATGTCAAATACTACTTGATCAATCCCCTTAACTTAATATCAATTTATTATATATATCCCATTGTACTAAGATCCAATGTTTCATTAAATTTTATGATGAAATCCTATTTTCATCCTTTTAAACTTGTGCCAGGATCAAATCCCACTATTTGGGTTATTTTCCAACCAAACATCTTTAAAAAAATTAAAAATCTTATTCACTTTAATAAGTTAATCTGACAACTCTTTACCTTTTTATCTTTGCTTGAAATTGACTAGCTTTTAAAACATGATAATATGGTTTATATTTTGTTTTTTATGTTTCAACTTACTCAAATATTAATATTTGTAGCTCTTCACTTTAGTTCATTTTTGTCTGTAAACCATGGTACATTATTTATATTTGTCTTTCAATTATTGTGCATATGTTGCATATAGTTTTCAAATTTTTCCAATTATATCTATATAATCTAATATGTTAAATACTACTTTATCAGTTCTCCTTCACTTGATATCAACTTATTATATGTATCTCATTATACTAAGCTCCAATGTTTCATTAAATTATAATTTTACGATCAAATCATATTTGCATCCTTTTAAGCTTATGCCAAGATCAAATCCCATTGTTTGCATTATTTTCCAACCAAACATCTTAGAATTTTTTCAAAACTCTCATTCACCTTAATAAGTCAATCTGACAACTCTTTACCCTTTTATCTTTACTTGAAATTGACTAGCTTTTAACACATGGTAATACGGTTCAGATTTTATTTTTCATGTTTTAGCTTACTCAAATCTTAATATTTATAGATCTTCACTTTTATTAATTTTTGTCTATAAACCATGGTATTTTTTTTAAATTTGTCTTTCAATTATTGTGCATATGTTGCATATAGTTTTCAAATTCCTCCAGTTCTATCTACATAATCTAATATGTCAAATACTACTTTATCAGTTCTTCATCACTTGATATCAACTTATTATATGTATCCCATCGTACTAATCTCCAATGTTTCATTAAATTATATTTGCATCTCTTAAAAATAATTTGCATAGTTATCTCATTCAATAATTTTACCATGCAAAATGATTGTCATTCCAAAACTTCGTAACCTATCTTTGTCTACACTCATTTACTATTTCAAATAAGGTCTTCATTAAACATATATAAATTGAATTGTTATAGGTATTTTCACCTTGTATCAAGATCAAATCCCATTATTTTCATTTTTTTTCTAGCCAAACATATCAAAAAAATTCCAAAACTCGTATTTACCTCTTTCTTGTATTCCTATATATGAAAGATACGTTGAATTGTAAATTATTCAACATGTCGTATTGTTAACCTATATGCAAAAACATGTCATTTAATAGGGGAACCATTTTATCCCATTACGTAATTTATATATATTCATTTTTATTCTCTCAATATTACTTCTAGCTACCATGGAGTTTCATGAAACTAGGTGTGATACAAATTCACATTCATCTAGCCCTCCATATCTTCAAAGAATTACAAGGTGATCTATATAAGCCAATATATTTAGACTCTTTTTAAGCTTGTACCAAGATCAAATCTCACTGTTTGGTTTATTTTCCAACTAAACATCTTAGCAAATTTTTAAAACTCTTATTTTCCTTAATAATTCAATCTAACAATCCTCTAACCTTTTATCTTTTCTTGAAATTGACTAGTTTTTATCCCATGGTAATATGGTCCATATTTTATTTTTTTTGTTTTGATTTGTTCAAATCTTAATATTTTTAGATCTTCACTTCAGGTCATTTTTATTTGTAAATCATGCTACATTTTTCAAATTTATCTTTGAATTTTTATGCATATATTGCATATACTTTTCAAATTCCTTTAATTTGATCTACATAATCCAATATATCAAATACTACTTTATGAATTCCCCTTCAATTGATATGAATTTATTATATGTATCTGATCTTACTAAGCTCCAATATTTCATTAAATTCTATTTGTATCTCTTACAAATACTTTTCATAGTTATTTCATTCAACAAGTTTACCACACAAAATGATTGATGTTCCAAACGTTTGTAAACTATCTTTATCTATACCCATATACTTTTTCAAATAAGGTCTTCAATAAACATATATAAATTCAATTATTGTAAGTATTTTCACCTTGTATTGAGATCAAATCCCATTGCTTACATTTTATCTCCAACCAAACATCTTAAAATATGTCCAAAACTCTTAGTTACCTCTTTTTTGTATCCATATATATATGGACGCTATGTTGAATTGTAAATTATTTAGTAACTCGTATCAATAATCTATATGTAAAAACATGAATTTTAATATAAAAATCATTTTATCCCATTACGTAATTCTTTTATACCCATTTTTTTTTTTAATTTTACTTCTAGCTACCACAAAGTTTCATGAAACTACGTGTGATATGATTTCATATTTATTTAATCCTTCATATCATCAAAACTGTACAAGGTGATCTATGTAGGCTAATCTATTCAGACTCTTTTAAAGGTTATGTCCAAATCAAATCCCACTATTTGGGTTATTTTCTAACCAAACATCTTAGAGAATTTGAAAAACTTTTATTCACCTCAATAAGTTAATGTGACAACCCTCTAACCTTTTATCTTTGCTTAAAATTGACTAGTTTTTATCCCATGGTAATATGGTCTAGATTTTTTTTTTTTTTTGACTTGTTCAAATATTAATATTTGTATCTCTTCACTTCAACTCATTTTTGTCTGTAAACCACAGTACATTTTCAAATTTGTATTTAAATTATTACGCATATGTTGCACATAGTTTTCAAATTCCTCATGTTCAATCTACATAATCCAATATGTCAAATACTACTTTATCAATTCCCCTTCACTTGATATCAACTTATTATACATATCCCATCATACTAAGCTCCAATGTTTCATTAAATTATATTTGTATCTCTTGAAAATACTTTACATAGTTATCTCATTCAAAAAATTTACCACACAAAATGATTGACATTTCAAAACACCATAACCTATCTTTGTCTATACCCATACAATATTTTAAATAATGTCTTCATTAAACATATATAAATTGAATTTCTATAGGTATTTTCACCTTGTGTCCAGATCAAATTCCACTATTTGCATTTTCTTTCCAACCAAACATCTCAAAAAATTAATAAAACTCTTATTTACCTATTTTTTGTATCGATATATACATGGATGGTATGTTGAATTGTAAATTATTCAGCAAGTCATATTGATAATCTTTATGCAAAAACATGACTTTCAATATGAAAACCATTAAATCCCATTACAAAATTTTTGTGTACCCATTTTATTTCTCTCAATTTGACTTAACAATTTTCCAACCAAACATCTTAGCAAATTTCTAAAACTCTTACTCACTTTATTAAGTCAATCTGATAACCCTCTAACTTTTTATCTTTACTTGAAATAGACTAGTTTTTATCCCATGGTAATATGGTCCAAATTTTCCTTTTTTTGTTTTGACTTGTTCAAATCTTAATATTTGTAGTTCTTCACTTCAACTCATTTTTGTCTATAAATCATGGTATATTGTTAATATTTGTCTTTTAATTGTTCCGCATATATTGCTTATACTTTTCAAATTCCTCTCGTTTAATCTACATAATCTAATATGTCAAATACTACTTTATCAGTTCCCCTTCACTTGGTATCAGCTTATTATATGTATCTCATCATACAAATATCCAATATTTCATTAATATCTATTTGTATCTCTTTCAAATACTCACCATAGTTATCTCATTCAATAATTTTACCATGCAAAAGAATTGACTTTCCAAAACTTTGTAATCTATCTTTATATATATCTATACACTATATCAATTAAAGTCATCATTAAACATATATAAATTGAATTGTTATAGATATTTTCACCTTGTGTTAAGATCAAATCCCATTATTTAAATTTTTTTTACAGTGAAACATCTCAAAAAAATTCTAAAATTCCTATTTAATTCTTTTTAGTATCCATATATAACTGGATGGTACGTTGAATTGAAAATTATTCAGCAAGTCATATTGATAATATATATGCAAAAACATGACTTTCAATATGGAAACCATTTTATCCCATTACGTAATTTTTTTATACCCATTTTCTTTTTCTCAATTTTACTTATAGCTACTATGTATTTTCATGAAACTAGGTGTGATACAATTGCATGTTCATCTAATCCTCCATATCATCAAAGAAGTAAATAGTGATCTATGTAATCTAATATATTTAGACTCATTTTAAGCTTGTGTAAAGATCAAAACCCACTATCTGGTTTATTTTCTAACCAAACATCTTACCAAATTTTTAGAACCCTTACTCAGCTCAATACATCAATCTGACATCCCTCTAACCTTTTATCTTTGCTTGATATTGACTAGTTTTTATCTCATGGTAATATGGTCCAGATTTTGTTTTGCTTATTTTAACTTGTTCAAATCTTAATATTTGTAACTCTTTACTTCAGTTAATTTTTGTCTATAAACCATGATACATTGTTAAATTATGTCTTTTTACTGTTGCATATAGTTTTTAAATTCCTCTAATTCGATCTACATAATTCAATATGATAAATACTACTTTATCATTTCTCCTTCACTTGATATCAACTTTTTATATGTATGCCACCGTAATAATATTCAATGTTTCAATAAATTATATTTACATCTCTTACAAATAATCTACATACTTGTCTCATTCAACAATTTTACCATGTAAAATTATTAATGTTCTCAAATTTCATAACCTTTTTTGTCTATATCCATACACTATTTCAAATAAGATCCTCATTATACAAAGATAAATCTAATTTTTATAGGTATGTTCACCTTGTACCAAGATCAAATCCTATTGTTTGGATTTTTTCCAACCAAACATCTCAGAAAAAATTCAAAATTCCTATTTACCTCTTATTTGTATCCATATATATATGGATGGTACGTTTAATTCAAAATTATTCAGCAAGTCATATTGCTAATCTAAATGCAAAAACTTGACTTTCAATATGCAAACCATTTTATCCCATTATGTAAATTTTGAATACCTATTTTTTTTCTCTCAATTTTACTTATAGCTACCATGAAGTTTCATGAAACTACATGTGATACAATTTCATGTTCATTTAGCCCTCCATATCTTCAAAAAAGTACAAGGTGGTCTATGTAAGCCAATCTATTTAGACTCATCCTAATCTGGTGCCAAGATCAAGTCTTACTATTTGAGTTATTTTCCAGCCAAACATCTTATTAAATTTTTAAAACTCTTATTGACATAAATAAGTCAATCTGACAACCCTCTAACCTTTTATCTTTGAATGAAATTGACTAAATTTTATCCCATGGAATATGGTCTAAATTTTTCTATTTTTATTTGGACTTATTCAAATTTAAGATTTATAGCTCTCCAAATCAGTGCATTTTTGTCTGTAAAACCATGGTACATAGTTCAAATTTATTTTTCAATTATTACGCATATATTGCATAATATTTTCAAATTCTTTCATTTCGATCTACATAATCTAATATGTCAAATACTGCTTTATAATTCACCCTTCACTTGATATCAATTCATTATATGTATCCCATCATACTAATCTCTAATTTTTCATTAAATTATATTTGCATCTCTTGAAAATACTCTACATAGTTATCTCATTCAACAATTTTACCATGCAAAATGATTGACATTTCAAACTTTCATAACCTATATTTGTTTACATCAATACACTATGTCAAATAAGGTTTTCATTAATCATATATAAATTAAATTATTATAGGTATTTTCACCTTATGTCGAGATCAAATCCCACGGTTTGCATTTTTTTCTAACCAAATATCTCAAAAAAAATTCAAAACTCTTATTTACCTCTTTTTTGTATCCATATATATATGGATGGCACATTCAATTGTAAATTATTTAGCATGTCGTATTGATAATCTATATGCAAAAATATGACTTTCAATATGGAAACCATTTTATCCCATTATGTAATTTTTGTATACCCATTTTTTTTATCTCAATTTTACTTCTAGCTACCACAGAGTTTCATGAAAATAAGTGTGATATAATTTCACACTCATCTAGCCCTCCATATTATCAAATAAGTACAAGGTGATCTATGTAAGCCAATCTATTCAGACTCCATTTAAGCTTGTGCTAAGATCAAATCCCACTGTTTAGGGTATTTCATAACCAAACATCTTAGCAAATTTTTAAAACTTTTATTTACCTCAATAAGTCAATCTGACAACCCTTTAACCTTTTATCTTTGCTTGAAATTAACTAGTTTTTATCCCATGGTAGTATGGTCCAAATTTTATTTTTTTTATTTCGACATGTTCAAATCTTAATATTTGTATCACTTCACTTCAATTTTTATTTTTATCTATAAACCATTGTACATTATTCAAATTTAACTTTCAATTATTGTGCATATGTTTCATATAGTTTTTAAATTCCTCCAATTTGATCTACATAATCCAATATGTTAAATACTACTTTATGAGTTCTCCTTCACTTGATATAAACTTATTACATGTACCCTATCGTATTAAGCTCCAATATTTCACTAAATTCTATTTTCATCTCTTGCAAATACTCTACATAGATATCTCATTTTAATTTTACCATGTAAAATGATTGACATTTCAAAAATTCATAACCTATCGTTGTCTACACCCATACACTATTTCAAATAAGGTCTTCACTAAACATATATAAATTAAATAAGGTCTTCACTAAACATATTTACATTTTCTTTCTAGTAAAACATTTCAAAAAAAATTCAAAACTCGTATTTACCTCTTTCTTGTATCCCTATATATATGGAATATACATTTAATTGTAAATTATTCAACAAGTCATATTATTAATCTATATGCAAAAACATGACTTTCAATAGGAAAATCATTTTTATCCCATTATGTAATTTTTGTATACCCATTTTCTTTCTCTCAATTTTACTTCTAACTACCAATAAATTTCATCAAACTAGGTGTGATACAATTTAACATTCATTTGGCCCTCCATATCATCAAAGAAGTATAATGTGATCTGTGTAAGCCAATCTATTTAGAATCCTTTTAAGCTTGTGATCAAATCCCATTATTAGGGTTATTTTTCAACCAAACATCTTAGCAAACTTCAAAAACTCTTATTCACCTCAATAAGTCAATCTGACAACCCTCTAACCTTTTATTTTGCTTGAAATTGACAAGTTTTTATCCCATAGTAATATGGTCCAAATTTTGTTTTTTGTGTTTTGACTTGTTCAAATCTTGATATTTGTAGCTCTTCACTTTAGCTCATTTTTATCTGTAAACCATGGTACATTGTTCAAATATGTCTTTTAGTTGTTATGCATATGTTGCATATAATTTTCAAATTCCTCTAGTTTGATCTACATAATCCAATATATCAAATACTACTTTATCAGTTCTCTTTCCCTTGTTATCAACTTATTATATGTATCTCATCATACTAAGCTCTAATATTTTAAATTTTATTTTTATCTCTTGTAAATACTCTTCATAGTTATCTCATTCAACAATTTTACCATGCAAAATGACTGACATTTCAAAACTTCTAACCTATCTTTGTCTACATCCATACACTATTTCAAACAAGGTCTTCATTAAACATATATGAATTGAATTTTTATATGTATTTTTGTCTTATGTCAATATCAAATCCCATTGTTTGCATTTTTTTTAGCTAAACATCTCAAAAAAATCTAAAAATTATATTTACCTCTTTTTTATAGCCATATATATATGAACAATACGTTGAATTGTATATTATTGAGTAACATGTATTCATAATATATATGCAAAAACATGAGTTTCAATACAAAAACCATTTTATCCCATTACAAAATTTTTGTATACTCATTTTATTTCTCTCAATTTTACTTATAGCTACCAAGGAGTTTCATGAAACTAGGTGTGATACAATTTCATGTTCATCTAGCCCTCCATATCATCAAATAAGTACAAGGTGATCTATGTAAGCCAAAACTATTCAGATTCCTTTTAAGCTTGTGCCAAGATCAAATCCCACTGTCTAGGTTATTTTCAAACCAAACATCTTAACAAATTTTTAAAACTCTTATTCACCTCAATAAGTCAATCTAACAACCCTCTAACCTTTTATCTTTTCTTGAAATTAACTAGTTTTTATCCCATGGTAATATGGTCAAGATTTTATTTTTTATTTCAACTTGTTCAAATCTTAATATTTGTAGCTCTTCACTTCATCTCATTTTTATCTGTAAACCATAGTACATTGTTCAAATTTGTCTTTCAATTGTTACTCATATGTTGCATATACTTTTCAAAATCTTCCAATTTGATCTACATAATCTAATATGTCAAATACTACTTTATCAGTTTCTCTTCACTTGATATCAACTTATTATATGTATCCCATTGTACTAATCTCTATTGTTTCATTAAATTTTATTTACATCTGTTACAAATACTCTGAATAGTTATCCCACTCAATAATTTTACCACACAAAATGATTGATATTTCAAAACTTCATAACCTATCTTTGTCTACACCCATACACTATTTCAAATAAGGTCTTCATTAAACATATATAAATTAAAATTTTATAGATATTTTCACTTTGTGTTGAGATCAAATCTCACTATTTGCATTTTCTTTCCAGTCAACAATCTCAAATAAATTCTAAAATCCCTATTTACTTCTTTTTTGTATCTATATATATATATAGACAGAATGTTAAATTATAAATTATTCACCAAATTGTATTAATAATCTATATGTAAAAACATGACTTTCAATATGGAAACCATTTTATCCCATTACGTAATTTTTGTATACCCACTTTCTTTCTCTCAATTTTACTTCCAGCTACCACAGAGTTTCATTAAACTAAGTGTGATACAATTTCATGTTCATCTAGCATTTTATATCATCAAATAAGTACAAGGTGATATGTGTAAGCCAATCTATTCAGACTCTTTTTAAGTTTGTGCCAAGATCAAATCTCACAATTTGGTTTATTTTCCAACCAAACATCTTAACAATTTTTTAAAACTCCTATTTACTTCAATAAGTCAATCTGACAATCCTCTAACATTTTATCTTTGCTTGAAATTGATTGGTTTTTATCCCATGGTAATATGGTCTTGATTTTTTTTTTTTGTTTTTTTTTAATTTGACTTGTTCAAATATTAACATTTGCAATTCTTCACTTTAGCTTATTTTTGTCTGCAAACTATGGTACATTGTTCAAATTTGTCTTTCAATTGTTGTGCATATGTTGTATATAGTTTTTAAATTCCTTCAGTTCAATCTACATAATCTTATATGTCAAATAATAATCTATCAATTGTCCTTTACTTGATATCAACTTATTATATTTATCCCATCATATTAAACTCCAATGTTTTATTCAATTGTATTTGCATATATTTCAAATACTCTGCATAGTTATCTATTTCAATAATTTAACCAAGTAAAGCTATTGATGTTATAAAACTTTGTAACATATCTTTGTTTATTCCTATAAACTATTTCAAATAAGATCTTCATTAAACATATTAGTTTGAATTGTTATAAGTATTTTTTCCAAGTGTCAAAATCTTAACCCATTGTTTGCATTTTTTTCAAGCCAAACATCTCAAAAATATTTCAAAACTCTTATTTACCTCTTTTTTCTATCCATATATTTATGGATGGTACGTTGAATTGTAAATTACTTAGCTATTTGTATTGATAATCTATATGTAAAAACATAAGTTTTGATATAGAAGTCATTATATTCCATTACATAATTTTTGTATACCCATTTTTTGATCTCAATTTTTTTTCTAACTACAACGAGGTTTCATGAAACTAGGTGTGAAACACTTTCACATTCATCTAACCCTCCATATAATCAAAAAAGTACCTAGTGATATATTGAAGCTAATTTATTCGAACTCTTTTTAAGCTTGTGCCAAGATCAAATCCCATTGTTTGGGTTATTTTCCAACCAAACATCTTAATAAATTTCCCAAACTCTTATTTACCTCTTTAAGTCAATCTGACAACCCTCTATTCTTTTATCTTTGTTTGAAATTGACTTGTTTTTATCCCATTGTAATATGGTCCAATTTTTTATTTTTTTGTTTCTACTTGTTCAAACCTTAATATTTGTAGCTTTTAATTTGAGCTCATTTTTATTTGTAAACCATAGTACATTGTTCAAATTAGTCTTTCAATTGTTGTGCATAACTTGCATATAGTTTTCAAATTCCT
Source organism: Torreya grandis (assembly GCA_037957365.1). Taxonomy (NCBI): domain Eukaryota; kingdom Viridiplantae; phylum Streptophyta; class Pinopsida; order Cupressales; family Taxaceae; genus Torreya; species Torreya grandis. The sequence goes on along the minus strand of JARHVA010000812.1, from coordinate 2,618,973 downwards.
CCACTATGATTTACATAATACAATATGTCAAATACTACTCTATCAGTTCCCCTTTCACTTGATATTAACTAATTATATGCATCCCATTATATTAAGCTTCAATGATTCATTCAATTATATTTGTATCTCTTACAAATACATTGCATAGTTATCTCATTCAATAATTTTACCACACAAAATAATTGATTTTCCAAAACTTTTTAACATATCTTTGTCTGCACCCATACATTATTTCAAATAAGATCTACATTAAACATATATAACTTGAATTTTTATAAATATTTTCACCTTGTGTCATGATCAAATCCTAGTGTTTGCATTTTTTTCAGCCAAACATCTCAAAAAATCCAAAACTCCTATTACCTTTTTTTTGTATCAATATATTTATGGATGGTACGTTGAATTGTAAATTATTTAGCAAGTTGTATTAATAATATATATGTAAAAACATGACTTTAAATATGGAAACCATTTATCCCATTACCTAATTTGTGTATATCCGTTTCCTTCCTATCAATTTTACTTTGACCTACCATGGGGTTTCATGAAACAAGGTGTGAAAGCATTCACTTTTATTAGACGCACCATATAATCAAAGAAGTACATGGTGATCTATTGAATCCAATCTATTCAAACTCCTTTTAAACTAGTGCAAAGAACAAATCCCACTATTTGGGTTATTTACCCACTAGAAATCATAGCAAATTTTTAAAACTCTTATTCACCTCTATAAGTCAATTTGACAAACCTCTATCCTTTTATCTTTGTTTGAAATTGATTTGTTTTTATCCCATTATAATATGGTCCAATTTTTGTATTTTAGTTTCGACTTGTTCAAACCTTAATATTTGTAGTTGTTCACTTGATCTCATTTTCATCTATAAGCCACTGTACATTGTTCAAATTTGTCTTTCAATTATTGTGCATTTCTTGCATATAGTTTTTAAATTATTCTACTTCAAACTACATAATCTAATATGCTAAATACTACTCTATTAGTTTCCCTTCACTTGATATTAACTTATTATACAGACCCCATCATATTAATCTCTAATGCTTCATTCTATTGTATTTGCATCTCTTACAAATACATTGCATAGTTATCTCATTCAATAATTTTACTGCGTAAAACTATTGATATTCCAAAACTTTGTAACATATATTTATTTACACCCACACACTATTTCAAATAGGGTCTTCATTAAACTATATAAATTGAATTTTTATAGGTATTTTCACCTTATATCGAAATCAAATCCCACTTTATAATTTATTTTCAGCCAAACATCTCAAAAAAATTCCAAAACCCCTATTTACCTCTTTTTGTATCCATATATATATGGATAGTACATTGAATTGTAAATTATTCAACAAGTCCTATTAATAATCTCTATGCAAAAACATGACTTTCAATATGGAAACTATTTATTCCCATTATGTAATTTTTGTATACACATTTTATTCCTTTCAATTTTACTTCTAGCTACCACAGGGTTTCATGAAACTAGGTTAGAAACACTTTTACATTCATCGGGTTGTCTATATCATCAAAGAAGTACATGGTGATGTATGTAAGGTAATCTATTCAAACTCTTTTTAAGCTTGTGCCAAGATAAAATCCTATTATTTGGGTTATTTTCCAACTAAACACATTATCAAATTTCAAGATCAAATTTCATTATGTAATTTTCGTATACCCATTTTCTTCCTCTCAATTTTACTTCCATCTACCAAGGAGTTTCATGAAACTGGGTGTGGAACACTTTCACATTTATTAATCCATCCATATCATCAAAGAAGTACATGGTTATCTATGTAAGTCAATCTATTTAGACTCCTTTTAAGCTTGTGCCAAGATCAAATTTCATTGTTTGGGTTGCTTGAAATTGACTTGTTTTTAACCCATGGTAATATTATCTATTTTTTGTTTTTTATTTCACCTTGTTCAAATATTAATATTTGTAGCTCTTCACTTGAGCTCATTTTTTTTGTAAACCATGGTACATTGTTCAAATTTTTCATTCACTTATTGTGCATATGTTGCATATAGTTTTCATATTCATCCATTTCAATCTAATATGTCAAATACTACTCTATTAGTTCTCTTTCACTTGATATCAACTTATCATATATATCCCATTGTATTAAGCTCCAATGTTTCATTCAATTGTATTTGGATCTCTTGTATATACTCTACATAGTTATCCAATTCAACAATTTTATCACACAAAACCATTTATGTTCAAAAACTTCGTAACATATCTTTTTATCCTCAAATACACTATTTCAAATAAGGTCTTCATTAAACATATATAATTTTAATTATTATAGGTAGTGTCACCTTATATCAAGATCAAATCCCAATGTTTATATTTTTTTCAAACAAAACATCTCAACAAAATTTGAAGACTCCTATTTGCCTCTTTTTGGTATTCCTATATTTATGAATGGTACCTTTAACAATAAATTATTTAAAAAGTCCTATTGATAATCTATATGAAAAATCATGGATTTCAATATGTAAACCATTTTATCCCATTATGTAATTTTTTTATACTCATTTTCTTCCTATCAATTTTTCTTCCATCTACTATGGGGTTTCATGAAACTAGGTTTGAAACACTTTCACGTTCATTGGGCCCTCCATATCATCAATGAAGTATATGGTGATCTATGTAATCCAATATATTCAAACTTCTTTTCATTTTGTGCCAAGATCAAATCCCACTATTTGGGTTATTTTCCAATCGAACACCTTATAAAATTTCTAAACTCTTATTCACTTCAATAAGTCAATATGACAACCCTCTATCCTTTTATCTTTGTTTGAAATCAACTTATTCTTATCCCATAGTAATATGGTCTAGATTTTTTTTTTTTTTTGACTTGTTCAAATATTAATATTTGTAGCTTTTCAATTGAGCTCATTTTTATTTGTAAACAAACCATGCTATATTATTCAAATTTGTCTTTCAATTTTTGTGCATATCTTGCATATAGTTTTCATATTCCTCCACTTTGATATACATAATCCAATATGTCAAATACTACTCTATTAGTTCCCCTTCACTTGATATCAACTTATTATATGTATCACATCATACTAAGCTTCAACATTTCATTCAATTATATTTACATCTCTTACAAATACTCTGGGTAGTTATTTCATTCAATAATTTTACCATGCAAAACCATTGATGTTCCAAAAATTTGTAACATATCTTTATCTACACTCATACACTATTTTAAATGAGGTCTTCACTAAACATATATAAATTGAATTATTATAGGTATTTTCACTTTTTGTCAAGATCAAATCTCATTATTTGCATTTTTTTTACAGCCAAACATCTCAAAAAATTTTAAAACTCTTATTTACCTCTTATATATATATATATATATATATATATATATATATATATATATATATATATATATATATATATATATATATATATATATATATATATATATAAAGGATGATACATTGAATTATAAATTATTTAGTAAGTTGTATTGATAATCTATATGCAAAAACATGAATTTCAATATGCAAACCATTTTATATCATTACGTAATTTTTATATACCCATTTTCTTCCTTTCAATTTTAATTCCACCCACCACAAGGTTTCATGAAACTAGGTGTGAAACACTTTCACATTCATCATGCCCTTCATATCATCAAATAAGTACATGGTGATCTATGTAAGCCAATCGATTTAGATTCCTTTTAACCTTGTGCCAAGATTAAATCCCATTGTTTGGGTTATTTTACACCCAAACATCTTAAAATTTTTCTAAAACTCTTATTCACCTCTATAAGTCAATCTAACAATCATATAAAATACATTAGCAATATTTGAATTAACAAAGTGAAGTCACTTTGCTCTGCTTTTGGCTTTTTTATAGATAATTTTGATAGATAAACGTTTAACATGTTGAAATTTTATGAAAGGACCATAGAAAGTTAGGTTCTCTTCTTTTATTTGGTGCATGTGTTGATAATTGACCATTTTTTAAGGGATAAAAGTGTTGTAGGTTATAATGTTTCATATGTTGATGGTGAACTCCAACTTCGAAAGCATCATATTATGGGTAGCAATTTTGGGTAAGCTATCTTATACATATTTGGATTATCTCATTCATAATATGAAGTGATATATTAGTTGAGATGAGTTAAGAGTTCAATTTTTAATTATGAAACATGTTAATCCTCATCTTTTTAGACTAGCATGTGCAGAGTTATTCATTTACTCTATGTAATGCTTCCATTAAAATGCCCTAAAAGAAGAAAACTTGGGTTTGATAAATATAATAGTCTTTCCTCCTTTCAAATCTATATTGAACAATGAAATACTTTGAAATTGTGAAAGCTTTTGGTTGGCCTCATACTTTCATTTTCCCATTATGATTTTTTAGTTGATCATTATCTATTTCCTATCTAGTTTCTTTGCCATGTATCATTCTTCATTATGGTAATTTAAGTAATAATATTGTTGATGGTTAAAATTGTGCTTGTTTCTAACACCAACAATGGGAAGTTTCAAGATGTGGGACTTGCGACCTGAAACAACTTCCAAATTTTTAATAAGCTGGTATCTTCTTTATATCAAGTGTATACTGGGAAAAGGGATAGAAATTTTAACAAAAACACAAATGCAAGAAAGAAAATCTAACTATGGCGATGCACCTGAATGTAATTCGACCTTAATCCTGAGCACAGTGAGACTATATGTAATATTCAATTACATTTAAGAGCAAACAAGGCATGATCAATGTAAAAGATGAAAACAATAGAAACAGAGGCTCACAGCTTAGACTACTTTTGCAGTGACAAAAAATATCAACAAAGACACAGGATTCAATCTTCTTCCTAATTCTCTAGTCACATAAGAGGCACAGAAACATGCATAGTTATATAAACTTTCCAACTCAATAAAATAGAACAAAGGCAAATGATATTTCTAATCGCAGCTCTAGAAAGTCTAAACTCTTGACAACACAGTTTAGACTACTTTTGCAATGACACAGAAAATATCAACAAAGGCATAGGGTTCAATCTTCTTATTAATTCTCTAGTCACATAAGAGGCACAAAAACATGCACAGTTACATAAACTTTCCAACTCAAGAAAATAGAACAAAGGCAAATGATATTCCTAATCACAGCTCTAGAAAGTCTAAACTCTTGACAACACAGTTTAGACTAATTTTGAAATGACACAGAAAATATAAACAAAGGCACAGGGTTCAATCTTCTTATTAATTCTCCAGTCACATAAGAGGCACAAAAACATGCACAGTTACATAAACTTTCCAACTCAAGAAAATAGAACAAAGGCAAATGATATTCCTAATCACAGCTCTAGAAAGTCTAAACTCTTGACAATAATTCTCTCATAAAATTCTCTCTAGTTATCTGATTATCCTTTTTTCTTGGTGATATCTACACCCTTGTTTATAGCCTTGGATTTACTCCAGGTTGTTTGCATGTTCCCAATCTAATGGCCCAACTGAAATCTAACCGAACTAGAAGTGTCTAATGGAAGATATTTCTTAGATTCTGAAATGCTCTGTCTTCTGGCATTTCATTGGTTGAAACAGATCGCAAGATGCTCCCTTCTGTTAAACATAAGAGGACACTTGGCCAATTCCTTTAAAACTTTCTTATTACTTAGGAGACACCAGAGAATGACACTTGGCATGTTTTGAAACACTTATCGAAGACACGCAGAAATTTCCACTTTACCTATACTCTTACTATATCTTTGCTCAGGAACGTTCCGCCTTTGACACCTATCACAATCCATTTCTTCAAAACTTTAACAACTCAATAGAAATAAGACCCACAACATTTCTTGCCTGAGCAACTTTAAAAAAAAGGCATAGGTATAGGTGGTGATTTTTGCTTGCCTCAACAAAAGACACGTGGCAATCTCTGCTTTACTTAACTAGGGATATGTGGCAATCTCTGCTACTTTTAGCTACCTTTTGAGAAACCTAAAAAAGGTGACACGTGTTGGTCTCCACTTTACTCTATTTATATTATAGAAACAATTGGGCCTCATTTCATATTTACATAGACAGTGACACTTGGCAGCTTTCGCTTGCTTCAGAAACAAAACCTGAGACCCACCACAGTCTTTGTTATATCAGTGAAGCAAAATTAAGATAATTCAGATCTTGACACATGGTGGCTTCCACTCTCTTCATTAGGGATACGTGGCATCTTCCAGCACTTTTAAAAAAGCAAATTGAAACCTTCTGTGATTGCCACTTGGTGCTTTCCGCTTGATCCTGATACTTAGCTTATTGAAAGAAACCTTTGAAACACATACGAGACGCAGATGCCAACACTTATCACTTTCCACTGAGTTGCTATGAGACACATGGCACCTTTTGTAGCCTTATTGAAATTATGAAAAGTGCCTCAGAAAATGACACTTGGCAGCTTTCGGCTGACTTCAACACTAAGAAAAAAATGAATCAAAAGGAAATTAGAGCCCGTGCTCTATTTCAAAACTTCGTCGTCTCAAACCAAAGTATGTGGGAACAAAATTTTGTAGTGCGCAACTGAAAATCAGAATGAACCGTAGAGTATTTTTTACTCTACAAATATAATGTAAAATATGTGAATGATCAGATATTATATAATAATGCCTTACATGCAAGGGTTGGTAGTGCAACCCTTGTCAAGACTTAAAAGCCCATTATCAAGTTTTATTTATAGAATTTTGTTCATATATTTTTCAAACGAGTTTATTTTTCATTGTAGTCTATGATGCTCCCTTTAAGTGTTTCATCTTGGATGGAAACATGGCCAACATGATGTGTTCTTGTAAACAAGTCAATGGCATCTCCACCTATGCTAACCTATATCTGCTAATTTATAATGTCTGAGGTTAATTGAATTGAACAGGGATAATACCTACAGCTGATATCACTAGTACTTTTACTAAATTCCTTCTTCTTTTTGTTAATTTAATCAATGAAAAAAATCTAGATTGTCTACATTTATGGAGCACTTATGCTGGTAGGTATAATATTATCTCCAATTTTGATTCTTTTGATACATAATACAATGTACATCACTACACACCCACTCCTAAAGATGTAGTTGTTGAAGTCTTAAAAGATAGTATATAATTTGTAATATGTAAATCCTAATATCTAAAGTTTAATTTGTGATTTTATATATTTATATTTTTGGATTGGTGAGAAAATGACTGCATGATTTGATTTAGACTCTATAAAATTTCTTGGATGGTACACAAAATATGTTATGAAGGGTGATAAGGTCAATGAGTCTCAAGTTGATAATGCTATGTTCAATATATTATCACAACATTGAATAGGCTCAGTTGGTTTGATGGGAATCCTACCCTTCAAGCATATGGGAACCTAGGACCCAAATATTTGTGTATCAAAGTTGATCAAGAATTTACTTTGGACAATTCTAGGCAGGGAATAATACTACTAAAAATTGAATGAGATACTTTGCCATTCACTACAAATAAGATTAGTTTTGTGGTTGTCATTGCCCCTAATAAAGATGTCAAGAAAACCATGATTGGAAACTATGCAGGTACCAATTCCTTAATTATATCCAAATCAATTAGATAGTAATATATGTTATAGGTTATATGTATTGGTGAAATTTTTTCTCGAACCACCAAACTATCTCATAAATTAACACCTCAAATCAGAATATTAATTATTATTAATAATAATCCATTCAAATTCCATGTATATGGTTTCATAGCCATTTTAAATATATTTATGAAATGTATAGATGGAATTTTAATGACTTATCAAAACATTAAATTTTTTTCAAATGAAAATTTGCAAAAGAGTCAACTTTTTCCTTTTTTATTGTATTGCATGGTCGTATATGTAGAAAGATTTCAAATGCACTTATTATCCTCCTTGATTGCCTTAGTGTTCAATTTACCTTAATGTTATACACACACACACACACACACACACACACACACACACACACACACACACACACACACACACACACACACACACACACACACACACACACACACACACACACACACACACACACACACACACACACACACACACACACACACACACACACACACACACACACACACACACACACACATATAAAGAAGTGAAATAGGTCCTCTCTTGGTTTATCCTACTAGACTTTGTCTTCAGTCCCATCAACTTCAATAACAGAAACTTGCTTTCATGTTTTAGGATTAGTATGAAAAGCTTATGGTTTTAGTTTTCTTTTCTCTTTTAATTTAGACTAATGAAAAGATCACAAATTTTAAAACCATTTTTAGATTCATTCTTGTTCATTATGGATAACTATTCCATGCAAATATACATCACCCCTTGAAGGGCTTTCAAAATACACTATAACCCTTTTCACCTTAGGTTGTGAAAATGTGTTATCTACTGGAAATAAATTGTTGGGTGAAGCAATTCAACAAGCAAAGCAATCAACATAATGGGGTTGATAGTAGGTGGTGACCTGACATAGAAAAAGATGCCCTGGAGAGATCAAGATTGTTATTCCTGACTACTAACAAGTTTTGGTATCTCATGTTATAAATGCATCAAAGGGAGTTGTAGTACATGTGATTTGTCAGATGATCCTTTTGATATATCCTTTCAAAAAAATAATGAAAAAATTGTAGGCATTATTTGGGTGAGTTATCCATGACAAGCCAAAAGTGCAATGATTGCAGGCAACGTGATTTTTGGACATCACAATCTAGGTGTGTCTATTTTTTAAAATTTTAACTATCAGAAAACAAAAAAAGCATAGGTGACATAAAATCTACTTTCATATGAAGTATTTCCTTAGGGGATAATTTTGTTTTGGCTAAAGCTAAAAATAGGACATGTCAGGTTTTTAATAAATTCAAATTTTATTGGATAATCATTCTTTAAAGGTTGGCATCTAGTGCACATGACCTTGTTGTTCATTTGTTTTAGGGGGGAAATTACCTATGACTTGGTATGGCTAAATAAGGAAAATGGCACTCGTATACTTATCAAATTTATTCAAAAGATATCTCTTCCAAAATTAAGTATTTACAAGCAATTTGGTTTTCATGTTTTCCTTCATATGGTTGTGTTTACTTGGAAAACACAACACCATTTTTAAATCTTGTTTTAAATTTTGATAAAAAATCAAAGCGATCTAAAAAATGACCAATAAATATGAGAAACAAGCTATTTTAACATATTTATTTCAATTTTGATGTAAAACATTTTTATACAATGCAAACATTATTCTATTATAAAGAAGAAGACAAAATAAAAATAAAAATGATAAGTTTTGTTTCACATATTAAGCTCAATTTTGTTGTAAAACCTCTTAATATAAGGTAAAATGATCTAATTTTCAAAAAAATAAAATGAAAAATCATAAACAAAAAATAAAGTTCTGAGAAAATCCCTGCATCGATTAGTCGGTAAGATCTCACGACCTTTAAGAATGTATTCATTATTGCAAATAGGTGTGATAAGATCATGGTAGATGAAGTCTTGCCATACATAACTAGCTTTTTACATCCTTTTAACAAAATAATAGCATAGATCATTATAAAAATAAATTTTCACAATTCATAGATTCAATAATATAAAACCTATCCAGTTATAAAACATGTGGCAATTACCAAATATCACCAAAATATACATAGTTTTATTGAAACAAAATCTCTAAATTATTGAACAAATTTGGATTATTAACACCTACATTTTAAGGGCATGTATGCATACTTGATTAAATGTTATTTAACCCTGTAAATTCTCACAAATACAAAAAACTATATAATTTGTTAAAGTAAATTAGAACAATCAAACAAAATAATGGACATGGCTATAATGGAAATGGAGATGAGTTTACAAAGATTTTTAAACCAAACAATATTCAATAAAATTTTAGAGCCCTTAATTTTATAAGAATACCTACACAGACTACAAATATTCAAAAACAATAAAAAAGTAGAGACAACGTATAATTTTAAAATGCCAAAAAAATTTAAACAATTTACAGACCTATTTTTTTCAACACCTTATAACCCCTGATGTTATCCATCCAAGTAATATTAGTAAGTTTTGTTTCTAAAAAGAGAGAAATCATTGTCAATGTACAACCTAGCCATGATGTGTTAATAGTGTACTTGTGGAATTGACAAGGAGAGAATGGGTCAATGAATAAAGAGTGCCCAAAATTAAATGAATCTTCACATACTTTTATACAAAGGTTGATTACAATTTATTTCCAACCTTTTACATCTGGATTATAAATCTAATTCACCATTTAAAGGGAGCATGGACAAAGGTCATGAAAGATTTGTGAATGCAGAAAACACTATATGTATTATGCTTCATTACATCTAAATCATGAATGAGGCCTAATTATAGATGATGGCATAACAAACCATTATTCTCCATACCCTTTTATTTCTAAAATAAAATCAAAATGTCTAAATATAATTTTCCCCAATCAATATTTTCTTAGGGAGTGAACTTTTTATATTAAATAAGCAAGACCTCTTCTATTATCTTTCCAATTAGGTATGGTCCTTGACACCAACGGCATTAATGTTAATCGTCACATTCCATCCCTAAGGTGTGAGCTTCTACCAAAATTTTGGTAACATCTTTGTCACAAAATAGGACCATTATCTTATGTGATTCATAATTATGGAAATTATTTCTAAGATTAAATGCAAGACAATTGGGTTTAACCATTAGCGAGGTGCTTTTTTTAAGTGCAGTGTGTGCATTGGGAATTGAGAGACCTTATGGTGGAAACCCTAAGAATGAGGAACACGTAATGGTAAGACTGAAAACATGCCTCAAGAGCAGCTATAAATGTTCAACAGTTCAAATCTACATTGTCGAAATGGATCCAAGTATGAATACAAGTACGAGAATTGGATACATGGATATGGGGATTTTTTTGGGGTTTAGATATGATCGTTCAAAAATATATAGACAAAATTAAAAATATAAAAACATTTCCATATAAGCAAAGAGGAAACAAAATAAGTTAAATAACCACAAAACATACTCATAATTCAATGCCAAGTATCATAATATTCAATGATTATACTTAGATTAGTTTTATCATAAGTGCATAGGGAAAATGATACTGTATATGGAAAAAAATAAAGACAACTTGACATATTCATGATTCACTACATTCATTTTCATCTTTGGTTGTGATGTTTTCATCATCTTATGATTCATTAGAACCACAAGCAATAATAATGTCACTCCCACTAGCTCCACTATGCAAGTTGCATGAAACACCATCTAGCTCTGTGTCAAGCAATGAAAGGTAATCAAAACAACATAAATATATCACTTTAATTTCCTTAGGTTTCAAAGAAAACTTTATTATCAGTGACCTCACCAAGAAATTTTATTTATATAAGAATGGTATTGACTACGATATCTTTGAAAACCCCTCCTTAAATTATTTATTTACATTATAGGCTCCACCAAAAATAAGCTTGGGATCTATGTTTAATTGGGTTCCACTTGGTTGAGTTCGATATGACTTGCCTTCAAGATTTCTATTTATAATCATGTATCTGATCATTAATGCAATCATTTCATTTTAAAATCTTAGAAGTGGATGGACTATCATGTCATCTAATTACTAGTTGCTATGGGGTATATGTGACTCTTGTTTCAAGTGACAATTAAATAAAGAGCATTTAATCTGTAACTATAAGTTCTACGTACTAACCAAAAAACTATCAATGTCAATTTATATTCTTTCTTACTTTCTGGATTTAAATTATAACTATGTTCATCTTTGTAACATTGAACACCAACTTGATCTTTACCATTATTTCAGACATATCTTTCCTATAAATGTCAAGCTTTTTGTCCACAATGATGTTTTAGTAGCCTTAGCAAGTGGTACAGTGGGAAAACTTCATGGGTGTGTGTTGATTGTTGGCATTGAAACTATAGCTTATGGTTACACATAAGATGGTATGGAAATAGGGGCAGCTAGTACAAGACCTATGTTTGATTTCTTCTACAGACAAATTGAAAAATCATGTTCTTAGGGAGGGTGCATAATCTAAAAATGCAATGTACATTCCTTCCCTTGCAGGTACATCTCTATATGTCTATATACATAAGATGATAAAGAAGCAAGGGAAACTAGTGCATGACCAATGTTCAAATTTTTTTGCATTCTATCTAATATTTAAAATAAAATTCAATTAAGTCCAATTCAAAATAGACTTGTTTATATTTATAAAATAAAATACTTATCAACATTGAAAAATATTCAAACAAAATTACATGTTATCTAATACATTTATTTTATGTTTATGATTGATAAATTTCATCTCAATGTAGGTTTTATTGATTTATTGACTTTAATTTTCAATTTTTATTTTTATTTCGAGTAGCTAAGAATTTTCATTCCAAACTAGAATTTTTGTTATTTTAACATAATTTCATCTTATTGGTTAAATGACTTGATCAAACTTCTAGAATAAAACTAATGGATACCAATAGGAACTATTTTTAATAGAAATGTAGATCAAGGGCCTAATAAAATGGTTCATTAAATATTAGAAATGGTGGGGCATCTAAATGAATTTAGAGTCTCTAAATATTATTTTTCTTTTAGGTCATTCCTCCATAGGTTATGACTTCAATTTTTAGCGAAAAGTAGAACTCATTGTTTCCAGAAACAAACTTGCAAGTAAATTTAATTACAAAACAATAGCTATATGATGAATGGATTTTGTAAAAGGAGAACAATAGTACGAGGAGCAAGATAGCCCTCATATGTATTGCTAGTAGCTGAGAAGAATGCCTTGATAATGCCCTCTCATATTGTAAAGTAAACCATTAATAATTGGATTACTATATATTGTCATATTATTTCCATTTCTACCATAAACTATATTAAAAATTAAAAGGCATAGTTGTGATTTTTTTTTAAAAATGACCATCAAATTTACTCCCTTGTAGATGTAGTCAGGACAATCCTTTAGAAATCCTAATTTTTATAATGGGAGGCTCACAGTGGTGAGATTGGGGGGATCCTTTTGAGTTGGGAAAAGATATCATAGGTGAGATTGGGGGCATCCTTTTGAGTTGGGAAAAGAGATCATAGAAAATTTTGAAAGGAAACAAAGACTAAATTTGATAGTCAACCCTCCTTGTCATAATTTTGTTTGTCACCAGTTATTTATTCAACATTGCCCCTCAAGAGGTGAAATTGGGGCATCCTTTTGACTAGGGAAAAGAGAGCATAGGAATATATAAATGGTAACAAATATTAAATTTTACAATTAACACTCCCTATCATGATTTTTTTGTTGGGATTTATTTATTCAACATTGCCAATCAAAAGTTAGTGTAGTTCACCGTAAAGTAAAGAAACATTAAATATAGTTTATATATTTATTATAATCCTTTATTAAAAAATATTAACTGAGACCATGTGACATATGGTTTTATAGCAAAGGAATGGGAAGTGGGGATTACATTGATGTAGAGGGATTTCTAATAAGTATTTTTAGAAAGTGCATGAGACTTAGAGTTCAAGAGTTGTCCCACACTTATTAGACTCTTAGACTTGATAGGTGTTAGATATGAGCATTTGAAATGCTGATAGGTCAGCCTGATTTAAGTCTTCTTAAAAGCACCATTTAACATGAGAATATTAAGATGCAAAAGTTAGAAATGAAAAACATCATTGGAGAAAAACTTTTGAGTCACATAACATGATAGTTCTTTGTGAAACATGTAGGGAAAGCTTGGAAGAAAATTGGTGGGGATTCCAAACATACTTACAACTACAAATATGGAAATCAAATAGTTTATCCCTAATAACATAGCATCCAAACATCAAAGAGTCTTAGGCTAGTGATTCATAAATAATTTCTAAGAGATAAATTCTAAATATGAAGGCAATTTAAGAACATAGTTATTAACTTATTGGTAATGTTTCTATTCAAATAACTGTTGATGATTAAAATTGTGCTACTTCCAACACCAACAATGGGAAGTTTCAGGAATGTGGGACTTGCGACCTGAAACGACCTCCATATTTTAAAGGAGCTGGCTCTTCTTTATCTCAAAAGTATTTTGGGGAAAAAGGATAGAAATTAAACAGAAAACACCAATACAACAAAAAAAATATAACTATGGCGATGCGCTTGAATTTAATTTGATCCTTAATACTAAGCACAGTGAAGCTATATTTAGGATTCAATTACATTAAAGAGCAAACAATGCATGATCAATGTAAAAGATTAAAACAATAGAATCAAAGGCTCACAACTTAGACTATTTTTTTAGTAACACAAAAAATATCAATGAAGGCACATAACTCAGTCTTCTTATTGATTTTTTAGTAACATAAAAGGCACAAACACATGCATAGTTATAAAAACTTTCTAAATCAAGAAAATAGAACAAAGGCAAATGATATTACTAGCCACAATAAGAAAGTCTAAAACTTCTTGATAACAATCTCTCACAGAAAATTCTCTCTATCTTCTGATGATGATTTCTTATGATCTTTACACCCATATTTATAGCATCAGACTAGCTCTAGATTGCCCACATGTTCCCAACCCAACAGTCTAACTAAAATCTAAGTGAACTAGAAGTGTTTAACAAAAGATATCTTTTGAATTTGAAATTTTTGGTCTCCCTAAAAGTTCATTGGTTGAATTAGACACACATGACACTTTCCACTATGAAACAGATGAGGACTCTCGGCGTGCTCCGCTTACTCTACTTGAGAACTATCTCATTATTCAAGAGGCACTAGAAAATGACACTTGGTAGTTTCCACGGCACCTACAAGAGACACACGACACTTTTCGCTGCATTATACTCTTTACTATGTCTTGGTATCGGGAGTGCTCCATCTTTGACATCTGTCACAGTCTGCTGCTCCAAAACTTTACCAACTTATAGAAAATAGGACCCACAACACTTCTTGCTCGAGCAGCTTCAAAATGGGAATGGTAATAGGTGTCACTTTCTATGTATCTTTAATAAGGGACACGTGGCAGCCTTCGCTTGTCTATAGAAGCTTTTTAGAACATTTTGAGAGTCCTACGAAAAGTGACACATGGTGGTCTCCATTGAGCTTTAGCTACACTATAGAAACATTCGAGATTCATTTTAGATTCTTACAGATGGTGAAACTTGGTAGCTTCCGTTGACTTTAGAAACAAAACTCAGGACCCACCATAGTATTTACTTAATCAATAAAACAAAATGAAGAAATTGCAGATGTCGACACTTGGCAGCTTCCACTGCTTTTAGCTAGGGGCATGTGGCTTCCACTATTTTTAGAAAAACATATTGAAAGCTTCTGTAGTTTCCACTTGGTGCCTTTCACTTGACCCTGAGAGAAGCTTATTGAAATAATCTTTTGAAAAGCATAAGAAACATGAAACATAGATGTCGACACTTGTCACACTCCACTGAATTACTACGAGACACGTGGCACATTTCATGCAACTTATAGAAATTATAAAATGTGTCTCAACCAATGACACTTGGCAACTTCTGTTGAAATTTGATACTTAGACAAAATTTAGGCAAAAATGAAACTCGTGCCCGTGCTCTATGTCAAAACTTCACTGCCTTGAAACTGAAACGTGTAGGAACAAAACTTGGAGTGCACAACTGAAACTTAAAAATAAAGTGTAGATTATTTTACTCTACAGTTATTGGTGACCCCGAGGACTTTTGAGCTTGCTCAAAAAGAATCCAAAGCATGTATAAAAAATGTGACAAAAATCATAACTTCATTAAGGCTGTCTGATAAATAGACCACTCAGCATCAGATAATCCCTACTTATTTTGTAATTTGTGGAAGGCTAAATCAAGGTTGATGATATCCTTGGGTGAAAAACTCTACAAAATATGATCTGAAGCCTTCAATTGAAATTCAAGCTAGGACATGGGAATCAAGACAGCTTCCACTTCTATCACTAATGAATCATCTGTTAAACCCTAAAAAACTGACTAATCACTTTGCCTAGCTAACAACAAAGGTTTAATCTCTTCAACCATCAACACCGTGTTGCTATCAAGAAAAGGGGAGGGAAGACCCAATTACACCAGATCTTCAATATGTTGCTTCATGTCTTTGATTCCCTCTTTCACCACATCGAGCAACTCTTTGCAGTTAATTGTAGTAGAATTTCAACTGAGAACTTCATTCACCTTTTTCATAGCAATCATTCTGTCACTAATCCCTACTATGGATAACATTCCATTAGCTGCATCATATAGCTTTTGTAGTAGCATTTGAGAATCAAACACTCTCAAAGAGACACTGGACAGAGTGTCTTCAACTGAAGTCTCCACCTTTTCACACAATTTTTGTGCATTTAGTAGAAAGGTTAGAGAGGGTCTGAGCTGAGTAATCTCCTCAGAGATTCTTTTCCATATTGATACATAAAGCTCCTTAACCAGATTTAAAACCCCTACATTCTTTGGCCTATTAGCCAACTCAAGTGTCTATTGTTTTTTTATTTGTCGCTCAGCTTGAAGTTGGGCCTGTATGGTAGAGGTATTGTTCTACTCATTCAGTAGCTTCTATTGAAGTTGAGTGACCTGTTGTAGGCTTTCTTCACATTTTTCCTATAAAATTGCCTTTTTTTGCCTTAAGGATATCACTGTAGCTTTCTCCTATTTTAGCTCATCTTTCAAAGAATCATTTTGGGCCTAAATAGCCTAGTGAGTCTAAAAAGAAACAATATGTTACAACTGTTTGTTAAGACTCTCTATTTCATTATTTTTGGTTTTGATCTTTGTAGTCAGACTGCTACAGTTTTCTTTTTCTTGAGCTAAATCAGCCTCTATCTTCTGTAGCTTCTTTGATACTTTCAAATAATATGTAGATATAGCAAAAGTAGATTCATTTAACAACTCAACCTTGTCTTGTGGTCTGAAAAGTGACATGTCCATAGCCACTGCATTCATTGTATAATCCTCGAGCTGCATCTGCTCATTTGGCTTGACTACATTAGGTGACAAATGGGTCACCATTAGTTGCTATTGGATTGGGTCAAATTGTGATCTCATATGTGGTGTAGCCAGGGCTTTATTATCTTTCATCTTATTTTTCTCCATCTGGGCTTCCCTAGCCTTCTTAGCAGTATCTGCTTGAGTTTGGAAGGTATAAGGAGAGGCAATGTGCCCACCCACAAAAGGATAACCCTGTGGCAAACCATAGGGAATAGCCAAATGTTGGCTAGGGGGAATCTGAGGAGGTACTCTCTTTGGGATAGGAGGGGGGAAAATGAGTCAATGATATGCCCTGAGTATGAATAGTTGGGGCAAAATGAGAAATGGGCATAGTAGAGGTGGCAGGGGATATTATTTGGCTAGATGGGATTGTCACCCCTATAAAAGAAGAGAGAGACTGAGAAGAAGAAGGAGAAACAATACGTACTTGAGGAGCAACCAATGTACTCAGTGATTGGTGATGTGAGGGTTCTACCTCCTCTAAATCAGGCTAAAACTTCAGCCTCTTATGTTTCCTTTGCATTTCTTCTTTTGGCTATGCTTCTTTCTCTTCAACATTTACCACTGTTGCTAGTGGTGTTTGTACAAAACTAGGAACCCTGAAGGCTGATAATAATGGAGAAGTTTTGGGTGGTGAGGATACTACACTCTTTTGTTTTTCAATGAAACTGAGAGATTGGGGCCAAACAATTACATCAACTATAGCTGAGGCTTGTCCTGGGATCTGCAATGTATGACTGGATTCTACTCTGGCTTTTGACTCTCCACCCTGTATTTTTAGTTTGCTTGTATCAGGGCTAGAGATAGGAGATGGATGAAATTCATCCCAAATTTCTTCCCATTTCTCATCTAAATCCACATCACCAAAATAGTGAGTAGTCTCACAAATCTCCTGCCTATACTTTCAATAGGCTTCTATTTTCTCAAGTTTCCAGTCTTTGTTCTTCAATGCACTTCTTAAACCAGAAGTCATTCTGATTTTAGGGTCAAAATCCCTTTTCTTATCATAAAAAGTATCCCATGGCCTGGCCTCTTTTGAAGGCAAATCTATGAATTCCACATATAAATCAGGAATATCTTTTTGAGGGTTTCTTCTATTTTCCCAAAAGGGATGGCCCTCATGCACAATTCTAGTAGTGACCTTGTTATTCCTGACCTATGTGGTTATGAAACTATTTGGGTCATATCCCCATTTATCTTCAATTAGAAAGAAGCCCAGGAAAGCTAACTTTCTCAGCAACACGTGCTCAACATCTCTGACCTCTATGGCCATGTTGTTTGTTACCCATGGAACATCATACATTTTCTTCTTTTTCTTCCCAGTGCCATAGTCATTATCCACCACAAACACTTGCCTGGTGACCTCTAAGAATGTTAAACGAAGGGTTAAAATCTTAGGTAGCAACACTAGTTCTCCACTAAAACCATGGACTCTAATAATAGTATAATGGGATCCAAAAAAGTAATCATAAGGAATAGTTTAATTTGTTATAAGGCTTGAGACACTTGGAGTCAATCTATTTTCAACTGGCTTTGGGCTTAGATGACAAAAGCCAGGGGCAAAAAAAAGTTCCCAAAATTCATATGGGTCACTGGTTTTGGACAAGATATGTGTCCATGCAGACACAGGAATGGTCCTATGTAGACCGAAGCTTGGGTCATACGTATTTAGATGCATGTATTGGGAAAAGATGCCAGAATTTTGACACAACATGAGATGAAACAGATAAGAGGAATACCTAAAAACCCCTTTAGATTTGAAATGGGTGAGCTGATCAACCATTGAATATGCAATCTGCTCAGAGAAATCTAGTCGATACTCCTGAGACTTGTCAACAATTTTCAATCTGAAGAGAATGACCATTTGTTCTTCATAGACAGTTATATATTCTTTCATTCCAAAAATGAATGCCATCATATTTAGTGCTTCTTGACTAGCCTGTGCAAATTTTGATCTTGCTATTGGCAGTATTGGCACAGTGGTATCATCTTCCCCTAATTGCAATTTTGATTTCAAAAACCTCAATTGATTATTGACTTTTGCCCACATTTTTTACATTTTGGCAATGGTGGGAAATGTGGCTGTCTTGTCATGATATAGGGCCAACATGTCCCTGATAGCCTTTGGTGTAATTTTCACCATGAATGGACCCTATTGTATGGTATTTGATGGTGCATGAAACAATTCAGTGCATATTTCAACCAAGTCAAGACACGGATGTATACCTAGGACAATGAATTGTGCCAGTTGGGAAGTCCATATCCTCATTGCGAATGTTTCATATTGTCCATCCTTGGCCCTCTGAATACATATTTGATGTGCCCCTTCTCTTAGATCTTTGCTAGTCTTTTGAAAGATTGGTTGCATGATTCCATCTGCAAAATCTTTCACCTTTGATGGGTCATTTGCATAACCAACTTCAGGGACTCTAGCTCGTGGATAAGTCTTTAAGGGTTGTGCAGGGGCCGAAGCATATGATTTACTTGAGAGAAGCTTATCAATGGATTCGTAAATCCTAGACCCTTGTTGAGAAGATTGTGCTCTCTCCATATCTATATCTATACTTGGAAATAGTGAACTGTGGTAACAGGAATGGAGCTTTGCAATAGGGAAGGCACTTTCACTAAGCAGGTTTGTTATGAATTGAAAATACAGGTAACAAGGATTTTCTAGCAGATGCAAGAATGTTTGAGACACTGTTAAGCTTTAACTCTTGTTATGGGGTATTTAATTACCCATCAAGTCTCAAAAATGGAATTAAAACTAGATAAATGTTAGTAAATCTTATGAAATCTTCGTGGGATAGTGAGTCAGACACGTCATGAAATGGCTGCGTAAGGTACTTTGGAGAATGTTAGTGATTTGAGGGAGATTTAATGTGTTGAGAATTATGGAAATTTTGAAAAAGGATCTGAGCCATGGCCACATGTTCAAAGAACACTTATTTAAAAGAAAGACCAGGAAAGAAAAAAATGGGAAAACAAAGCAACAAGGAAAGGGAAACTATCTAACTATAATACATTAGAGACACAGCTTAATTAAAATATTTCAAGTAGATCCCATTCACAGGAATCTCTTCAAGTTCACCCTCCATCATTTCTAGTTCAAAATAATTTTTTTGTTTACATGCACAAATTTTATAGGGTGGCGCCAGTCCACAATGCTTCAAATTTAGTATGTTGACCCAGCTTGGCAGATCTTGCATCCCATTTCAAAACAACTAAGCCTACTTCAAATTGGGGATTTGAAGTCTTCTTATCAAAGCAGTCTTTGATTATTTTTTGATGCTTCATTAATGAATCATGTGCTACATCCCTCTTTTCTTGAACTTCCAAGAGTTTAGTAAGTCTGACCTGCATGGGGCCATTTTTCTCAATTTCAATCTGTTTTAATAGATGGAGAGCAGGAATCTCCAAGCTTAGGGGCATTACAACAAGTTTACCATAGACCAATTCATATGGGGACATTTTTGTTACCTACTTAGGCGTAACTCTATCAGCCCACAGTGCTATATTAAGCACTTTATGCCACTCTTTGTGATGATCATGCCCTATCCTCTTAATAAGTCTAATCAAGTTTTTATTGGTTGATTCTGCCAAACCATTACCCTAAGGGTAATAATTCAAGGAAGTTTTCAAATAGATACCATGCTTTAGTGCAAAGTTAGATACTTTAGACCCTAAAAATGCTTTAGCATTATCTGAAATTATGGTACAAGGAGGTCCAAAGCAAGTAGTGCTACTCCCTAAAAAGTCTAAGATCACATTTTCTATTGCTTCTTTGAGTGGCACTGCCTCACTCCATCTGGTGAAATAATTTGTGGCAGTTAGAATCCATTTGTGCCCCATACTTGACACTAGATTTATCATTCCAATAAAATCAATACCCCATTGAGCAAAAGGTTCATCAACAATTATAGGACTAACGGGCATTGTTGCATTCCTTCTCATCCCTACATAATATTGACAAGATTGGCACTTTTTTACCAGTTGATAATAGTCTGCAAATAAGGTGGGCTAGAAATAACCTATCTGAGTTATCTTTATAGTTGTGGTCTTTGCAAAAAAATGTCCACCTGAGACTCCATGGTGCATCTCATGTAATATTTTCTTAGCCTCATTTTTCTCTATGCATCTTAAAAGTATGCCATCAGTATTTCTTCTAAAAAGAACTTGGTCAATTAAAACAAAATGGACTCCTTGCTGCCTATAGTATCTTTTCTTGCCCTGAGAGAGCTCTTTTGGGAAAATCCCATGTTTCATAAAATGGATCCTATTTGTGACCCAGGAGTTCTGATCAACTTTTTGTATCCTCAATACAGTTTCCTTTTCTATTTATTCAGGCATCATCTTTTCTATATCTTGAACCATGTATTGGCACAGCCCCCTACCTCTGATTAGCTTAGTGGGTCTGACCTCTACATCATATTCAAGGTTCTTTGTTATCTATTTTTCTCTTTTTCAATAATTTCACCCTCCATAATGTATTCTCTGACACTAGGATGAGCCACAAGTATCAAAATCTTACTTCATGTCACCATATGCCTAAATTTCTTGAGGGCTTTTACCTTAGCATATGCCTATTTATCCACAAAGTTGTATCTGGTTTCATACTCCCTAAGAGTCCTTGAGAAAAAGGCTATTGGGTGTTCTCCCTCTTGATCATCTTTCTGTGTTAGGACAGCAGCAACACTAAAATCTCCTCCATAAACATACATTATAAAACACTTAGAAAAGTCTAGGTTACTAAGTACTAGGCCTGTTGAAATTGCTTTTTTGACCTCTTCAAAGGCTTGTCTTCCTTCTGTAGTCCACTTGAACACCAGGTCTTTCTTCAATAAGAGTGTCACTAGTCTCACTAGGCCTGCAAAGTCTGATATGAATCGATTGAAAAAATTAATCTTCCCCAAAAAAGACTAAACTACTTTCTTATTTACTGGTAGGGGCAAGTTCATTATGGCTGCAACTCTCTCTAGATCTACAGAGACTCCTTCTTTAGATACTATATGTCCCAATAGTTTGCCTTGAGGTACTACAAAGATACACTTCTTGGGATTCAAGGATATTCCAAATTCTTGGCACTTCTTAAAAATAGATTCTAGATGATCAAAATGATCAACAACATTCTTGGAAAAAATAGTGAGATCATCAAGATAAATTAGGATGATTTTATTTATGAGTTCCCCAAATGCTACATCCATAGCTCTTTGAAAAGTGGCTCCAACATTTGATAGGTCAAATGGCATCTTAGCATATGCAAATATTCCCTATTTGGTAGTAAATGCAGTCTTGTGTTGGTCTTCATTAGCCAACCAAATCTAATTGTATCCAAAGAAACCATCTAGCAAGGAAAATCTCTCTAATCCAACCACAGTCTGTAAAATTTGTTCCATAGAGGGCAGGGGATAGTGATCTTTCAGAGATGCTTTATTTAAGTCTCTGAATTCCACACAGAGCCTTATGTCACCATTGTTTTTCCTGACTGGTACTAGATTGGATACTCAGGTTGAGTGTTTGATTGGAAAGATTATCTTGGATTCTAAGAGTTTTTGTAACTCATCCACCATTAGAGGTTCAATCCTTCGATTCACTGGCCTCTGCTTCTTTCTAACTGGCTTAGATCCTTCAGTCAGTTCTATTATGTGCTTAATGATGTCTCTGTTATATCCATGAAGGTCTTCATAGGTCCAGTCTATTACTTTGTCATATATTTTGCACAAGTCAATTAGTCTTTCCCTTTCCTCTTGAGTTGCAGAACTTTTAATTTTTAATTTTCTCCCTTCACTCACTTCTATCTCAAAATAATATGCTTTATTTACTTGAAACCTTTTCTTTTCTAGGCTTACATCTTCTGGATCAAATAGGTTTTCTAAAGTGATCAAGCCTTTGGGAAGCTTATTGGTCTTTAATTGAATAACTTGGTCTCCATATGCTTCTTCAATTTTGGGTTGCAATTGATCAACAAATTCCCCTGATTGTTGCAAAAATGAGAGTACCTGAGAATCATTTTCAAAGACTTGCCAATTTTCATCATTGTCTAGGATAGTTGGCCTTACTATAACTTTGACTGACTCATTGTTGACTAATAGACCAGTTGCTGAATCAAACTATGAGCCAATATGTGCCATCCTATCAGCTTTAGAATTTTGGATTCTAGGAACTACTTCAATATTGAAAGCTTCAAAATCTCCTATTAAGTCCCAAATTCTATGTCTATAGGATCTCATCCTTACATTTTTTTCTATTGCCTTTTCTCTGATTTGTTTCACCACTAGTTCTGAATCTCCTTTGACTATCAGGTTCTTTATTCCCTTTTTATTGGCTAACATGAGCCCATATACTAAGGATTCATACTCAGCATCATTATTAGTACAGGCAAATTGGAAATGGATAGCTCTTAAAATTTTCTCACCATTTGGGGCTACAAGACAAATTCCTGCTCCAACACCATTTTTACTTCTAGCCCCATCAAAATTTAAAGTCCAGATTTCTAAATCTTTTTTAGATTCTTGAGTAGTTGGCATTTCTTCCCTTAAAACATTTGGGATTTCATGATCTTCATCAAATATGACATAAGTGCCCAGACTAGTAGAGTCATAATTTCCATATGGGTCACTTTGCATCATAGCTAACAAATGGTTATTTTCCTCTTCTTCATCATGTTCAGTCCAGTCACCTAACTCTTCAACAAAGACCCTTTCTTCTTTATTCAACATAGCATGAGCTGAATCTAATTTTGGAGTTGGTTCATTGGTGATATGATCCTTAGATAGTGGTTCAAATAGTATTTTCATCTTTGAACCATATTTGGTTTTTAGGATGAGGTTAGACCAATCAAGTGATATATATCCTCCTATCTTGGCTATGAATTCTTTGGATAAACATAAACCAAATACAGGGGGTATATCTATGACTACCACATCTTGATTGACAATTATATTGGGGGAAGTATATAATTGCAATGGGAGCTATTTAATTCTCCCTATTGTTTGCACTGATTTTTCGTCTAGCTACATAACTCCTCTAGTAAGTGGCTCATAATTTATTTTTAAAGCATCTGTTGTTTGCTTAGGCATTACTGTAGTACTAGCCCTTGAGTCTATCATTACATTATGCAACAGTTTCTTTCCAACTATCAAATTCAAATAGAAGGGCTCTAGTTTGGATTTACATACCTCTGCTGCATTGTTCAAAAGGGCTATTGTCTATAGAAGAACTGCGTCTTTGAGATTTTCTTTATCAGCAGGTCCTTCTTTGGTGCCAGTATGTTTAGGCACTACTTGGCCTTGCAGAGCTTCTTGTAATAGTGTCTTTTGCTTAGGAATAGCTAATATGTCCCACATTGACACATGTGTTGGGGTTCTCTTCAGCTGATCCACCACATTCACTGGTCCTAGTGTTTGAGTTCTTGGAAAATAAGGGTACCTTACTTTTTCTTGAACTTGTCCAGAAATTACTTGGTTCTGCATTGGCTGAGGCATTTCTTGTCTAGCAGCTGTGTTTTGATGACCTTGAAATGGAGGATTCCCCATAACTTCATTATTAGTGACCTCAGGCTATTCCATCATCCTTCTCTTTGATCTGGTGTATTAATCTGATTGTACTACTGGCTTCTTGGAAGTGGAAGCTTCATTCAAGAATAGTGACTCTTCATCTTCAACCCATGAAAACAAAGCATGTTCAGGGGCTATTTCTTCTTCTTGTTGTAAGGACATCCCTTGCATTTGAGCCATCAGGACTAAATTTTGCATACCAAGGGATTGGTAGGCTTGAGTGTCAGAAGTACTTGCAAATTGTCCATCCATTCTTCTTTGCTCTGCTACCTTTTGTTGTAGATTACCCATGGGACAATCTCTAGGCATATGAGCATTATTACAAGGGAAATGCCAGGCATTGGTGCCATCAGCATAATTATTCTGCCCTTGAACAATCTCCCTGTTAGGATTAGGGGGAACAGTCTATGAGGGTGTAGGGACTACAACTAATTGGTTTGTTGGCTGAGGGTTAGTTTGCCTTTGAGAACCCTGATACTAGTTTTGTTGTAGTGTAAATCTATTTCCTTGGTAGCCTTGATATTGGGGTTTGAAATAAAGATTCTTATGTCTTTTAAGGTTAATTAACTCATTAGAAAATGTCCTTAAGATGTTCTTGATATCATTCATCTCAGCTGATTGGGCAAGGACAAGTTCTTTAGCAGGTTGTTGAGGATATGTATACATAAACATAGGTGGGGCTATGGGATTAGGGGCTTCTTGAGGCAAAGGTAAGGTAATATCTAGAAATATGGGCATGGGAGGCCTTGGGGGCAACTTTCTAGCATCTATTAAATTATTTTTAGCTCTGACTACATAGTCATAAGCTTCTGGCAGAGTCAGACCTCCAAGTGACTGAATCATTACTGATATATCTGAATTTAAAGCTTTAAGATAAATAATTATAGCCATACCTGGTAATGGTCTTGCTATAGCAAGAATTCTTTCCCAAGTCTTTTGAAATCTTGAATTGAAGTCAGTCATTGCTTCTTGTGGTGCCCTTTTGATAGTAATCAATTGTTGCAACAAAGAAGATTTATCACCCTTTTCTTCAAATCTTTCAAAGTAAAGATCTCCAAGCTGATCCCATATAGATATTGTATTTGGGGTCAAAGATCGGTACCATTCCAAAGCCTTCCCGTTAAAAGAAGCTGCTAACAATCTTATAGCCACATTTTGTTGTGTGACCACATGTATTGCATAGACATCAAACACATCCTGTAGATGTTCTTCAGGGGTTTTGAAATATTTCCCACTAAATTTGGGTAGAGCTATTTATTGGAATAGGATCCCAAGTGGTTAGTGGTACTGCGAGAATCAAAGGACTGCCAGTGTTCCAACTTGCATAATTCCTTGGGGGTATAGATGCTCCCATGTTTGCTCGTAGTATTGCTATAAATTGATTGACCCTTCTTCTTAGACTAGTTATCAATGGTGGTAAAAGAATACCTAGATTTATAGCAGATTGAGATCTTGTTATAGGTCCATAGCTCTGACTCCTTGTAGCTCTCTGGTTCATATGGTCTTGAAAGAAACTTCAAGATGGTGTCCCACCGGGCATGCCAAAAAACTGTTGATGATTAAAATTGCGCTACTTCCAACACCTACAATGGGAAGTTTCAAGAATGTGGGACTTGCGACCTAAAATGACCTCTATATTTTAAAGAAGCTAGCTCTTCTTTATCTCAAAAGTATTTTGGGGAAAAAGGATAGAAATTAAACAGAAAACACCAATACAACGAAAGAAAATCTAACTATGGCGATGCCCCTGAATTTAATTCGATCCTTAATACTAAGCACAGCGAAGCTATATTTAGGATTCAATTACATTAAAGAGCAAACAATGCATGATCAATGTAAAAGATTAAAACAATAGAATCAAAGGCTCAAAACTTAGACTATTTTCACAGTAACACAGAAAATATCAACAAAGGCATAGAACTCAATCTTCTTATTGATTTTTTAGTAACATAAAAGGTACAGATACATGCACAGTTATACAAACTTTCTAAATCAAGAAAACTGAATAAAGGCAAATGATATTACTGGCCACAACAAGAAAGTCTAAAACTTCTTGATAACAATCTCTCACATAAAATTCTCTCTATCTTTTGATGATAATTTTTGATGATCTCTGCACCCATATTTATAGCATCAGACTAGCTCTAGATTGCTCGCATGTTCCCAACCCAACAGTCTAACTTAAATCTAACTGAACTGGAAGTGTTTAACAAAAGATATCTTTAAAATTTGAAATATTTGGTCTCCCTGCAAGTTCATTGGTTGAATTAGACACACGTGACACTTTTCACTATGAAACAAACGAGGACTCTTGGCGTGCTCCACTTACTCTACTTGAGAACCATCTCATTATTCAGTAGGCACCAAAAAATGACACTTGGCAGTTTCTGTGGCACCTATAGGAGACACACGGCACTTTCCGCTGCATTATACTCTTTACTATGTCTTGGTATCGGGAGTGCTCCATCTTTGACATTTGTCACAGTCCGCTATTCTGAAACTTTACCAACTTACATAAAATAGGACCCACAACACTTCTTGCTCGAGCAGCTTCAAAAGGGGAACGGGAACAGGTGTCACTTTTTGCGTATCTTTAACAAGGGACATGTGGCGGCCTTCGCTTGTCTATAGAATCTTTTTAGAACTTTTTGAGAGTCCTACAGAAAGTGACATGTGGTTGTCTCCGCTGAGCTTTAGCTGCACTATAGAAACATTCAGGACTCATTTTAGATTCATACAGATGGTGACACTTGGTGACTTCCACTGACTTTAGAAACAAAACTTGGGGCCTACCATAGTCTTTACTTAATCAACAAAACAAAATGAAGAAACTGTGGATGTCAACACTTGGCGGCTTCCACTACTTTTAGCTAGGGGCACGTGGCGACTTCTGCTATTTTTAGAAAAACATATTGAAACCTTCCGCAGTTGCCACTTGGCGCCTTCCACTTGACCCTGAGAGAAGCTTATTGAAATAAGCTTTTGAAAAGCATAAGAAACATGAAATGTGGATGCCGACACTTATCGCGCTCTGTTGAATTATGAGAAGACATGTGGCACGTTCCGCGCAACTTATTAAAATTATAAAATGTGTCTCGACTGATGACACTTGGTAGCTTCTGCTGAACTTTGATACTTAAACAAAATTTAGGCAAAAATGAAACTCGTGCCCGCGCTTTGTGTCAAAACTTCACTGCCTCGAAACTGAAACGTGCAGGAACAAAACTTGGAGCGCACAACTGAAACTTAAAAATAAATTGTAGAGTATTTTACTCTACAATAAGGAAGGACTTTAGAATTCCAAATGGTAAGAGAAAAGGAAAATGCAAGAGAAGCATCTAGGCAAACTTGGGTAGCATCATCGATATTCACTAATTATGATTGAATTCATTCTTAAGTTGATTGTAAGCCTTGAAAAAACTTTTGTAAAATGGAGCTCACGATATTGGGTTTGAAACTCAACATTACTCTATGTCCTTCCCTTTCTCAAAGAATATTTCTTGATATTTTTGATGAATCCAATCCAAACTATGTATAGGATAGGAAATATTCACCATTTTTTAATTTTATTAGGTAATTTTAGATGGTAAGTAGTTTCACATAGTCATATTCAATATTTAATGAGGGTTATTTATCCTTATACTCTCAAAAACCAAATAAAATACATTATCAATCTTTGAATTAACAAAGTGAAGTCACTTTGCTATGTTTTTGGCTCTTTTTGATAAACAATTTTGATAGATAGGCATTTAACATGTTGAAATTTTATGAGATGATAGTAGAAAGTTAGGTTCTCTTCTTTTATTTGGTGCATGTGTTGATTGTTGACCATTTTTCAAAGGATAAAAATACTTTAGATTATACCATTTTATTTGCTGATGATGAACTCATATTATGGGTCACGTAGTTGGGAAAGCTATTTTTTATATATTTGAATTATCTTATCAATAACATGAAGAAGTGATAGATTAGTTGAGTTAAATTAAGAGATTAGTTTTTAAATATGAAATATGTTAATCCTCATCTATTTAGACTAGCATCTACAGTGTTGTTCATTAACTCTGTGTAACGCTTCCATTAGCATGCCTTAGAGGAAGAAAACTTGAGTTTGATAAATACAATAATCTTTCATCCTTTCAAATCTATATTGAACAATGAAAGACTTTGAAATTGTGAATGCTTTTTGTTGGCCTTATACTTTCATCTTCCCATTATGATTTTTTAATTGATTGTTGTCTGTTTCTATTCTAGATATTTTGTTATGTATGACTCTTCATTGTGGTAATTTATGTAATAATATAATATTTTATTTGTGAATGATCAGCTATAATTATGGAATAATGCCTTGCATGCAGGTGTTGGTAGTGCAACACTTATCATGTCTTAAAAGCTTGATAGGTTTGTTAATGGAATTTTGTTGATATATTTTTCAAAAGAGTTTGCTTTTCACTATAGTCTTGGATCCTCCCTTTAAGAGCTGAGTCTTGGATTGAAACGTGGCCAACGTGATGTGTTCTTCAATCAAGTCAATGGCATCCCCACCTGCACTGACCCAAATCTGCTAATTTCTACCGTTGGAGGCTAATGGAAATTGAACAGATATAATATCTACAGCCGATATCACTTGTACTTTTACTAAATTCCTTTGATTGTCTTATTTATGTCAATTTAATAAATGAAAAAATTCACGGTCTAGATTTATGGAGCACTTATGCTGGCAGGTATAATATTGTCTCCAAAAGTGATTCTGTTGATACACTATACAATGCACTGCACTACGCATCCACTCCTAGACATGCAGTTGTTGAAGTCCTAAAAAGCTGGTAAATAATTTGTAACACATAAATCTTAATATCTAAAAGTTTAATGTGTGATTTTATATATTTATATTGGTGGATTGGTAAGGAAATGACAACAAAATTGGATCTGAACTTTCCTTGGATAGTACAAAGACTCTGTTGTGAAGGGTGGCAAGGTGAACGAGTCTCATGTTGATGAGGGTCTATTCAACACCTTCACAACATTGATGAGGCTTTGACTGGTTTGATGGGGATTCTGCCCTTCTACCATTTGGGAACTTGGGACCCAAAGATTTGTGTACCGAGGCCAATCAATAATTTGCTTTGGATGCTGCCAGGCAGGGAATAGTTTGATTGAAATACTTTGCTACTAGCTGCAGATAAAATTAGTTCCTTGATTGTCATTGCCCTCAATGCAGATGTTAAAAAAAAGCCATGATTGGAAACTATGCAAGTACCAGTTCCTTAATTTTATCCAAATAAACTAAATTGCAATATATATGTATGGGGTGAAATTTTGTCTCAACCACCTAACTATCTTGTAAACTAACATCTAAAATATTAAATATAAATCTTTTACCTAAAATATCTCATGAAACCATCAATCTACGGAATACTCCTATATTCTATCATCAAAAATAAATAGGTGAATGACTACCGCTATGAACAATAAGATATTTATACTATGAATATCATTTACATATTTTTTTGGGATAACTTTTTCCCTGAGTTGTATCATTTAAAAGTTCCACCGATTTGTCTCTTTATTTTTGAATTTTTAAAGTTTTTATCATCATTAAAAAATACAGCTATATAAAAAAAAATGGAAATGTGATATGGACAAAAAGTGTTGAGATTTGAGGGGTAGGGTAAGTTTCAATGTTATTTAGATCCATAAATTTTTATAAATGAGAAAATCTATATAATTGGATAAAATAATTTGAACAATCAAACAAAATAAATAATGTTCATTTTATAATGAAAAAGAAGATTAGTTTACAAATATTTAAACCAAACAAAATTTATGAAAATTTCAAAGCTCTTAATTTTTATAAGAATATTTATACATATTAAAAATATTTATTAGCAATTGCGCTTAAAAATATAATTTTTTATTTTGGTAAAATGGGATTTTATAAAGAGAA
Source organism: Torreya grandis (assembly GCA_037957365.1). Classification (NCBI taxonomy): domain Eukaryota; kingdom Viridiplantae; phylum Streptophyta; class Pinopsida; order Cupressales; family Taxaceae; genus Torreya; species Torreya grandis. The sequence goes on along the minus strand of JARHVA010000812.1, from coordinate 2,588,438 downwards.
AGTGTAAATTTATAGTCATATCTCATTTGAAACCGATGATCAATAACCATGTCACTTTTTCTATACAAAGAGTTAAGCAACAATAATCTTAATTTCTAGTGGAGGTGATAGTGAAAAATAAGGTTGTGTTTCTTCATAAAGCATAGCAATTATATAATATATAACTATAATAATATTATATATTAATATACAAGTATATATATTATATATTAATATATAATTATAATATATGTTATTAATATAGTATAATATAATAATTAATAATAAAATATTATATTAGTGGCATAAATAAAGTAGATGGCTGCAAATTATCTGATAATCTTTATTGACGTAAATTTAGTAAAATTGTATTTAAGAAAGGCATGCAATAATGTCATATCATGTTTGACGAGAGTATATTTCATGGAAGTGATGGTGAAAAATGAGGTTGTATTTTTTCATAGGGCATAACAATTATATAATATATAAATATAATAATATTATATATTAATATATAAATATAGTATATATTATATATTAATATATAATTACAATATAAATGCTATTAAAATAGTATAATATAATAAATAACTAAATATTATATTAGTGGCATGAAAAATGTAGATGGATCCAAATTATCTAATAATCTCTATTGACATTTAGTGAAATTGCATTTAAGAAAGGCATGCAATAATGTCATATCATGTTTGACGAAAGTATATTTGGTGGCATCCTGAACACATGCCTCGTCGAATCTAACGGTAAAGGAAACAAGTGTTATGGTCATTCGTTGCCATTGGCCCTATTAGGGGATAATTGCACCTTTCTAACATGAGGAAGTATAACTCATATAACTACATATTCCAAATTTAATGGGGATAACATGAAGCCAGTCATGGTATTGAATCACAATGAGTCTTGGCTAATGCATTTCAAAGGAATTTTGAGGATCAAGTTCAATTAGGTCTAGTTTCTAATAACAATTGCAAGATAGAAATTTGAAATTGAAACACAAATTCTACCAATACGAACTACATTTTCCATGGATCTGCTTTAAATAGTGATAACCTTTCACTTTCCATTAGCTGCACTATCTTTGTATATGTATTCAATATAGGAATAGTAAAGTGATTTTTAGTTGGCCTCATACTTTCATCTTCCCATTATGATTTATTAGTTGATTGTTGTCGATTTCCATTCTAGTTATTCTATTATATATCATTTTTCATTGTGGTAATTTATGTAATAATATAATATTTATGAATGATCATCTATAGTTATGTAATAATGCCTTGCATATAGATTATTACCATATGTTGGTTGTGTGACAATTATCATGACTTAAAATTCCATAATCAAGGTTTGTTTAAGGAATTTTGTTGATATAATTTTCAAACAAGTTTTCTTTTCATTATAGTCTTGGATCATGCCCTTAAAAGCTACATTTTGGATGGAAACATGGCCAACGTGATGTGTTCTTCTAATCAAGTCAATGGCATCCCCACCTACACTAACCCAAATTTGCTACTTGTTACTGTGAGGGGTCAATAGAAACTAAACAGGTATAATAACCACAGGGCATTTCACTAGTACTTATACTAAATTTTTGTGTTTGTCTTATTTTAGTTAATTTAATCAAAGAAAAATATTTAGATAGTCTAGATTTATAGATCACTTATGTTGTTAGGTACATTGTCTCTAATTATGATACTGTTGATACATTATACAGTGCACATCGCTATGCATGGGTACTCTTAAAGATGCAATTACTAAGGTCCTAAAAGCTGGTAAAGAACTTGTAATACACAAATCCTAATATACAAAAGTTTAATTTAATAATTTATGTATTTATATTGTTGGATTGGTCAAGAAATGACTGCAGCATTGGATCTAGACTACTAAAAATTCCTTGGACATACATAGAATCTGTTGTGAAGGGCAGAAAGGTGAACAAGTCTTAAGTTGATCAGGGTCTATTCAACATCTTCAAACCATTAATGAGGCTTGGTTGGTTTGATAGGATCCTTTCCTTCAACCATTTGGGAACCTGGGACCCATAGATGTGTGTATCAAAGCCAATCAATAACTTGTCTTGGAAACTACTAGGTAGAGAATAATACTACTAAAAATGATTGAGATACTTTTCCATTCACTGTAGAGAAGATTAGTTCTTTGGATGTCATTGACGCTAATGTAGATGCCAAGAAAGCCATGATTGGAAACTATGCAAGTATTGATTCCTTAATTATATCCAAATTAATTAAAATGCAATATATGCTCCAGGATATATGTATGGGGTGAAATTTTGTCTTGAACCACCTAACTACCTTACAAATTAACACAAAATAATTATTATTACTACTACTATTAACAGTCCATTCATATGCAATGTATATGGTTAAATCAAAACCATTTTAAACATATTTATGAAATGTATAGATGGAATTTGAATGACTTATCAAACCTTTAAATTTTTTTGAAATGCAAATTTGCAAAAGAGTTAACAACTTCTTTTTTTACTATATTGCATGGTCGTATATGTAGCAAGATTTCAAATGCACTTATTTCCCTCCTTGATTGCCTTAGTGTTTAGTTTGTCTTAACGTTTTGTATAGTATATATATTTTAAGATGTGAAATAGGGGATCTCTTTTTTTATCCTACCAAACTTTATTTTCAATCCCATTAAGTGATTGGTATGAAAAGCTTAAGGTTTTAGTAGTAATTTTTCTTTCAATACAAATTAGTGGATAGATTACAAATTTTACAACCATTGTTAGTTTCATTCTTGGTCATTATGGATAACTATTCCATGAAAATATACATCACCCCTTGAAGATATTTCAAAATACACTAAAACCCTTTTCACCTCAGGTTATTCAAATGTGTTTTGTGCTGAAAATAAATTTTTGGTTGAAGCAATGCAACAAGCAAAGAAATCAGACACAACTGTGTTGATAGTAGGTGGGGACATGATATTAAAGAAAGAGGCCCTGGAGAGAACCAATTTTTTGTTCCTAGTTACCAACAAGAGTTGGTATCTTAGGTTACAAATGCATCAAAGTGCCTTGTAGTTCTTTTGATCATGTCAGGGGGTCTTTTTGATATATCCTTTCAAAATAATAATGACATAATTGCAAGCATTCTTTGGGTGAGTTATCCAAGACAAATAGGAGCAACAGCCATTGCAGACGTGATTTTTAGACATCAAAATCTAGGGGTGTCTATATTTAAAATTTTGAACTATCAGAAAACAAAAATAGCATACGTGATAAAACAAAAATATATTTATTTGATTTTAACCAATGAATTTCATCCCTAATGGTGAAATCTAGCTTCAGAAGCATAATATTATGGGTCATGTTGTTGGGAAAGCTATTTTTTACATTTTTGAATTATCTTATCAAAGATATGAAGAAGTGATAGATTAGTTGAGTTGAATAAAGGGATCAATTTTTAATAGGAGATGTGTTGATCCTCATCTGTTTAGACTAGCATGTGTAGTGTTGTTCATTTACCCTGTAACTCTTCCATTAGAATGCCTTAGAAGAAGAAAACTTAGGTTTCATTAATGTAATAGTGTTTCATCTTTTCAAAGTCTTTCATTATTGTTTTCAATATGCAGAAAAACTAGGCCAACCTTCTAGATGCAATAACTTTTGACTCGTAACTCCATTTGAGCTCTTCCACATGCTAAAATGACCGTATCAAAAAGTTTGATTCATCCCTAAGTAGATCTATCTACTTAGATTTTATTTTCATATTTCATGGAGGCCAAATGTGATCATCTAAGGGTTCGAAATTAACTTTTAAAATTTTTTTCAGGAATTTTTTATTTTTTAAATTTGTATAATTTTAGAACCAAAAGTCAACTTTAGTTAAATTTCATCCCATATTTTAACATTTAAGATATTTTGGAAAAAATTTAAGGCCATCCACACTTTTATGCAAAAGATACCAAAAATGGCAATTTTTTCTCGATTTTAGTTTTTTCAAAAAATAGGAAGTTTTTTTAGATTTTAGTTTTTTTTAATTTTTGCTTGTAAACTCAAATTGTTGATTTGATGCTTACTTAATCATGGTACATATTTTTAATTATCATCAAGTTATTCAACACAAATTATTGTTCTAAAATTTGGCCTATTGGTAATTTTAATTTGTCTTTTTAGTTTTCAGTTTCATTATCTGGTATCAGAGCAAGTTCAAATCTTAGAAGAGTAAAGAATGGTGAAGAGATGAGGAGGTGTTATGTAGATGAACCAGACTATACAAGAGCTATGGAGGCAAGTTCAATAATTAACAAAGGTTATCACCAATCAACAAAGAAGACAAGATTGTAATGAGGAAGATGATGCAAAATTTCAACAAGAAGATGAATAGCAAGAGTAGCCACTATCAATGGAAGAGAGGATTGTTCAAGATTTGGAAGGAAGGAATGAAGGAATCAAGGTTGATGTTTCAAATTATGGATGCAGTTTAAAACCCAAAGAGTTGATAGATTGGATAAACAGCATGGAGAAGTTCTTTGAGTGGAAGACTATGAGAGAAGACAAGAAGGTAAAGTTTGAATGCATGAAATTGAAATGTCATGCAATGATTTGGTGAGATCACCTACAGAAAGAGAGATAGAGAAAAGGTAAAGAGAAGATTAATTCATGGAAAAAGATGCAAAAGTTGAGGGAGAAATTTCTTCCTGTGGATTACATACAAACCCTATACAAAAGATTTCAAAATTTGAGGCAAAAATATCACAATATACAAGAGTATACAAATGAATTTTATAAGCTTTCTATACAAGTGGATCATGATGAAACAGAAGAGTAGATGGCTGCAAGGTATGTAAATGGTTTAAAATTTTATTATTCAAGATGAATTAAGCATGCATAGAATATTTAACATGGAGGAGGCTTATTAATTAGCTTTGAAGGTAGAATAAAAGCAAAATAGATAAAATTTTAGAAGAACATCTCTTGGTCCAAAAAGAGGTGGTTCCCCTCCAATAAGGGGATGAGGTGGGTTTAATATCAATAGAGGTGACTTTAATGCTAATAAAGGTGAATCATCACGTGGTGCATAAAAGAAAGATGATAATAGGTAAGGGTTTCAATACCAACAAAGAGGAAGAGGATTTCAAAGAGGATGAGGTTATGGTGGTGCTAGAGGATGGTTTTCAAATCAACCTAGATCCTATATCTGTTATAGATGTGGAGAAGGGCATAGAGCATTTGAGTGTCCACACTATCAAAATCAAGAAAAGAGGTAAGAAGATCACCCAAGAGTAAATCTAGCTAAAGAAAAAATAGAAGAGTAGAATACTGAAGTTGTACCATCAGATCTTAGAGAGAAACTTATGATGAGAAGAACTATGATTGCTCCAAGAAAGGATCAAGTGCATAATAAGGAATGTGGTGATGCATGACTGCGATCAAAATTTTTTGAACAAGATGCACTTTGGGTGGAAAGGTATGCAAAGTAATTATAGATGGTGGTAGTTTTGAAAATATGGTTTCTAAAGAAATGATAGAGAAACTAACTATTCAATGTGAAAAGCATCATAATCCTTATTGAGTTTCATGGTTTAAGAAAGGGAATGAGGTTACAGTGGATAAAAGATGCTTAATCAAGTTTTTTATATGAAAACATTATAATGATAATGGTGTGATGTTATTCCAATGGATGCATATCATGTGTTGTTGGGAAGACCATGGCAATTTGATAGGAAATTAATTCATGATGGAGCAAAGAACACATACACTTTTTGTAAAGGTGGTACAAAGATAGTTTTGTTACCTCTTAAAGAGGAAGAAAAGATATAAAGCATGCTCTTTACTAAAAAATTTATCCAAGATATGAAGGTCACAGGTTGTTGTTATGCATTAGTAGCAAAGAAAGAAAAAACAAAAATAGTGCCAACACCAACAGAAGTAGAAAGAGTATTGAAAGAATCTATAGATGTTATGCCTGATGAGTTACCAAATGGTTTACCACCAAAAGGAGATATTCAGCATCATATTGATTTGATTCCAGGATCAACTCTACCTAATCAAGCAACTTATAGGATGAGTCTAATAGAACATGTAGAATTAAATAAATAGATTACTAAATTACTAAGAAAGAAGGTGATAAGGGAGAGTATGATTCCATGTGCAACACTCGCATTTCTAACTCCAAAGAAAGATAGAGGATGGAGAATGTGTGTGGATAGTAGAGCAATTAACAAAATTACAATAAAGTATAGGTTTCCTATACCTCATTTAGATGATATGATGGATGTGCTTGTAGGAGAAAAATATTTTACCAAGATTGATATAAGTAGTGGTTATTATCAAATTTGAATTCATGAAGGAGATGAGTGGAAAAATGCATTCAAAACTAGGGATGGCTTATATGAATGGATGGTAATGCCATTTGGATTATTTAATGCACCTAGCACATTTATGAGGATAATGAATATAGTACTACAAGAATATTTTGGTAAGTTTATGGTTGTTTATTTTGATGATATTTTGATATGCAGTAAGACTAACGAACACTTACATCATTTGAGAATGGTAATAGATCTGTTAAAAAATGAGAAATTGTATGTAGATTTAAAAAAGTACAGGTTTATGACAAATAGTTTGGTACTTTCAGGATTTGTGGTTTCAATAGATGTTATGAAAATGGATGAAAAAAAGATAAAGATAATTTTTGAGTGGCCTATTCCAAAAAGCATTACAAAATTGAGAAGTTTCCATGATTTAGCAATTTTTTACTAAAAATTTATTAAAAAATTTAGTACTATTATGACACCGATAACAGATTGCATGAGAGGGAAGGAGTTTGCATGGAATAGAGAAGCCACAAAAAGTTTTAAAATTTTGAAGAAGAAGATTATAGAAAGGCCAATTTTAGCATTCCCAAATTTTAGTAAAGTGTTTGAGGTTGATTGTGATGCTTTATTTGTAAGAATTGGTGCTATGTTGAGTCAAGAAGAAAAGCCAATAGCATATTTTAATGATTAATTAAATGAGGTAAGAGAAAATTATTCTACGTGTGATGTTGAACTTTATGTAATTGTACAAGCATTAAGACATTAGAGGTATTACTTGGTACCTAAGGAGTTTATACTAGTTATAGATCATGAGGCTTTGAAGTATGTGGATACACAAAAGAAGTTGAATAGTAGGCATGGAAAGTGGGTTTCTTTCTTAAAATGGTATACTTTTATGTTGAAACATAAATCAAGAAAATAGAATTAGGTAGTTGATGCATTGAGTAGAAGGGCAACATTATTAACTAATAAGGTGAGTGAAGTAGTTGGATTTAAACCTATTAAAGAATTATATGATACTGATCCATATTTTAGTAAGGTCATTAAAAAGTGAAGGAATCCATTAACAGGTAAGATAGATGTTATTCATGATGAGTATCTTATACAAGAAATTTATCTCTTCAAAGAGAAATAATTATGCATTCCAATTGGGTCTCTACAAGACAATATAATAAGAGAATAACATAGTGGTGATTTGGCTAGACATTTTGGTAAGATGAAGACAATAGCTTTGGTGGAGGAAAAGTATTTTTGGCCAAAGATGAAGAGAGATGTGACAAGGTATGTTTCAAGGTGCAGAATATGTCATGTGGCTAAAAGACATGCACAAAATACTGGACTTTACATGCCATTACCAATTCTAAGAGGGTTATGGACATATTTGAGTATGGATTTTGTGTTGGGATTGCCGAACACATAAAGAAGTAATGATTCAATTTTTATTTTTGTAGACATATTTTATAAAATGGTTCATTTCATTGCATGTAAGAAAACCAATGATGCCACTAGAGTTACATAATTATTTTTTAAAGATTTTGTGAAATTGCATGGTGTTCCAAAAACTATTACTTCAAATAGGGACACAAAATTTCTAAGTCATTTTTGGAGGACTTTGGGGAAGAAGATGGGTACTAAGCTACAATTTAGTAGTGCATATCACCCACAAATAGATGGGTAGATATAGGTTGTGAATAGGAGCTTGGGAAATTTATTGAGATGTATAGTGGGAGAGAAAATGAAGCAATAAGACTTGGCTTTACCACAAGCTGAGTTTGCATATAACAGTTTAGTGAATAGATCAATAATAAAGTCACCTTTTCAAATTTTTTATGGTAGAAAACCTTTGGGTATTATAGATTTAGTACAATTTCCAATTGTAGATCAGATTAGTGATGATGCAAAATAGATGCAGCAGTTACAAGAGGGAGTAAGAAGAAAGTTACAAGAAAGTAATGAGAAATATAAAGTAGCAGCAAATGTCAAAAAAAGATCCAAGGTATTTAAAGAAAGAGATTTGGTAATGGTTTACTTGAGGAAAGAGAGATTTAAAAAAGGCACATACAACAAGTTGAAGTACAAGAAAATTAGACCATGCAGAATTGTGAAGAAAATCAATGATAACGTATATGAGATGAGTTTACCACATAATTTTGATATATCTCCAATATATAATGTTTCATATTTATATGAATTTCATGGAGAATATGGTGAAGATGATGAAGATGAAGAATTAAATTGGGAGTAACAGGTTCCAAAGAAGAAGAAAGAAAAAATAGTGCAGGTTTTGGATATGAAGACAGTAAGCATAAGGCAAGGAAATTATAACAAGTATTTGGTGTAGTGGGAAAGATTGCAGCAAGAAGATAATACATGGATTATAGAATGGGAGCTGAAGAAGATTGATAAGAAAAAATGGTAGCAATATAATCAAGGTAACTCACAGGGGATGAGTTGTTTTCAACCAGAGGAGAATGATACAAAAAAATAGGCCAACCTTCTAGAGGCCATAACTTTTGACTCGTAACTCCATTTGAGCTCTTGTATGCATCAAAACGACCATATCAAAAAATTTGATTCAGCCCTAAGCAGTTCTATTTGCTTAGATTTGATTTTGATATTTTTTGGAGGCCAAACATGATCATTTGAGGGTTTGAAATTAACTTTTAAAGTTTTTTTCAGGAATTTTCTATTTTTTGAAATTGTATAATTTTAGAACCAAAAGTTAACTTCAATTGAATTTCATCCCATAGGCTAATTTTAGCATTTAGGATATTTTGAGAAATTTTTAGGGTCGTGCGTGCTTTTATGTAAAAGATACCAAAAATGGCAATTTTTTTCTAGATTTTAGTTTTTTCTAAAAATATAAAGTTTTGTTTTAGATTTAGTTTTTTTTTTTTACTTTTGCTTGTAAACTCGAAGTGTTGAGTTGAGGCTTATTTAAGAAAGTTTCAGATTTGTAATTATCATCAAGTTATTCAATACATATTATTGCTCTAAAATTTGGCTTATTGGTAATTTTAATTTATCTTGTTAGTTTTTGGTTTCATTATTTCACCCTTTCCAATCTATATTAAACAATGAAAGACTTTGAAACTTTGAATGCTTGTAATGGGCCTCATACTTTTATATTTCCTAATTTTTTAGTTGATTGTTGTTGGTTTCCATTCTAGTTATTCTATTATGTATCATTCTTCATTTTGGTCATTTATGTAATAATATAATATTTGGGATTATGGAATAATTCTTTGCATGTAGGTGTTGATAGTGCAACACTTATCAGGACTTAAAATCCCATTATCAAGGTTTGTTTATGGAGGTTTGTTTATGGAGGTTTGTTTATGTAATCTTGTATCCTCCCTTTAATAGTTACAGATTGGATGGAAACATGGACAACTTGATGTGTTCTTACAACTAATTCAATGGAATCCCCACCTACATTAACACAAATTTATTAATTTTAACTATCAGAGGCTAATGGAAATTGAAGGGTTATAATACCTACAACCCATATGACTACTACTTATACTAAATTCTTTTGTTTGTCTTATTTTTGTTAATTTAATCAATGGAAAAAATCAGATAGTCTAGACTTATGGAGCACTTATGCTAGCAAGTACGTTATCTTCGAATGTGATTCTGTTGATACACTATACAATGCAAAACACTATGCTCCCACTCTTGAAAATGCAGTTGCTAAAGTCCTAAAAGCTAGTAAATAAATTGTAACACAAATTCTAATATCTAAAATTTTAATTTGTGATTTTATATATTTATATTATTGGATTGGTGAGGTAATAACTATATGATTGGATATCGATAGCATAAATTTCCTTACACAGTATACATAATTTGTTTTAAAGGGTGGCAAGGTGAACAAATCTCATGTTGATCAAGCTTTGTTCAACACCTACACAACATTGATGAATCTCAGTTGGTTTGATGGGGATCCTACCCTTCAATAATTTGGGAACACCTGGCACCTAAATATATATGTATCAAGGCCAATCAAGAATTTGCTTTGGAAGCTACCAAGTAGGGAATTGTACTACTAAAAAATGATAAAGATACTTTTCCATTTGCTATAGATAAGATTAGTTCCTTGGTTATCATTGGCTTTAGTGCATATGCCAAGAAAGCCATGATTAAAAAATATGCAAGTACCAGTTCCTAAAATTATATCCAAATAAATTAAATTGAAATCTATGCACTACGATATATGTATGGGGTGAAAATTTGTCTCAAACCACCTAATTGTCTTATATATTTACACCCAGAATTATTATTATTATTATTATTATTATTATTATTATTATTATTATTATTATTATTATTATTATTATTATTATTATTATTATTATTATTACTATCAGTTCATTAAAATTTCATGTATATCATTTCAGAACCATTTTAAATATATTTATGAAATGTATAGATGGAATTTAAATGATTTATCAAAAATTTAATAGAAATGTATAGATCAAATTGAATGACTTATTAAAACTTTAAACTATTTTGAAATACAAATTTACAAAAAGAGTTAACAGCTTTCTTTTTTTACTATATTGCATGGTCATTTATGCAACAAGATTTTAAACACACTTATTGGCCTCCTTGATTGCATGAGTTTTCAATTTTATTTAATGTTTTGTCCAATAAAAATAGGACATGTGGGGTTTTTAAGATATTTCAAATTTTATTGGATAATCATTCTTTAAGAGTTGGAAACTAATGCAGATGACTCTATTGTGTGTTTGTTTTAGGTGGGAAATTGCTTGTGACTTGGCATGGCCAAGGAAGCAAAAAATGGCTCACTTATCCTTAACAAAGTTGTTCAGAAGATGCCTCTTCCCAAAGTAAGTATTTATCTAGTTTTTATGTTTTACTTTATATGGTTATGTTTACATGATTGAGGGGTTTTTTTAGTTTTTGTTTTTTTCCATGTTATAGGCAATGCAAGAGACTGTTGAGAGAAAATCATTATGGGTAATGTAGGAGACTATTGAGAGAAATCCATTAGAGAAGGCCAAGTTGATGAAAAGTATTTCTTTGCAATAATTTGGTATCCCATTGAAGCAAGTTAATTCAAAAGTGCCTTCTAATATGTTCCTCTACCCTAGTGGCCTTGACATTAAACATTTTACTACCTTTTTTGCTACTCAACACTAAGGCATCATAGAAGTCTAGCTTAAGTAAGTTAACTTTATTCTACACCACCCAATGAGCATATATGATTTACAATAGAAAGTATATAACTATTATTTTTGGTCTTTTATAGTTCCTTTAAAACTATTGAAGGGGAGTGGAAAGTGCTTATTTTGAACCATGAACCATGAATCATGAGGCGGGTTCGATTAACTCCCCACAGACTGTAATCTTAAACAAATGAATTGCAACATTCAATTATTTTAAATTTTAATAAATTTGACACCAATCCTTCACAGTATCATCTTATATCTAAGACTACAGAATTGATGTAGCAAATCATTCAGTGACAAAAATAAACTTGGAAAACTTAGCGTTGTTTTAAAATCTTGTTTTAAATTTTGGTGCAAATTCAAAGTGATCCAAAAAATGACAAACAAATATGAGCAATAGGCTTTGTTTTACATATTTACTTCAATTTCATTCTAAGACATTTTTATATTAGGCAAAAATGATTCTATCATATCATAAAGAAGAAAATAACATCAAGAATGAATTATATATTTTGTTTCACATATTATGCTCAATTTTATTTTAAAACCTCTTAAGTCTTATGCAAAATAATACAATTTGCAAAAACAAAATGAAAAATCATAAATAAAAAACAAAGTTCTAATAAAATCCCAACCTTAATTAGTCAATAAGATCTCACAGCCTTTAAGATCATTGTTGCATAAGTCTTACAATACATAACTAGATTTGTATCTACATAGCACACATCATCATCAAAATAAAATTCCATGATTCATTGTTGCATGAATATAAAACCTAACCAATTATAAAACATGTACTTACAAAGCTGTATTCTTGATGGGAATGACCAAACATCACTAAAATACTTATTGGATGAATTCAGATTATTAACACCAACATTTCCAAGGCATGTATGAAGACTTGATTAAATGTTATTTAACCCTGTAAAGTCTCATAACTTTGAAAAATCTATATAATCTGATAAAATAAAGTTGAAAAAAAAATTATGGCCATGGCTATAATGGAAAGGGAGATGAGTTTACAAATATTTTTAAACCAAAAAATGTTCATGAAAATTTTAGAACCCCTAATTTTCATAAGAATGCCTATATAGACTACAAATATTCAAAAACAATCAAAATGTAGTGGCAACGTATAATTTTAAACTACTAAAAAAATTAAACAAATACAAAGCTATTTTTTTCAATGTTGTCTCAACTGTGATGTTATCCAATGAAATCATATTACTAAGTTTTATTTCTGAAAAGAGAAGAATCATTGTAAATGTACCACCTAACCATGATGGGTTAGTAGCGTACTAGTGGAATTGACAACCAAAGAATGGATCAACGAATAGAGAGCACCCAAAATCAAATTAATTTTCATAAACCTTTATCTAGAGGTTGATTAGAATTTGTGCCCAACCTTCTTCTATGTCTGGATGGTAAATGTGATTCATCAAAGGAAGCATGGATAAAACTAAATTCCTGATGGGAATGACCAAACATTACCACTAATAGTTGCCCTGATGGTGTAAGGAATGCCGAAGGGGATGTAATTTTTTGTTTTTATGAATTTGATTTTTTTTGTCTCTTTTACTGTCAAATTTACCTTATAGACTTTATTCAATTAGTCATTGGTCTATTTTTTTTTCTTTATAGTGAAATATTTTGACACATATTCTTGTATTAGGCCAACTTGTATTTTCTTTCTTGTTCAAATTAGGCTGACCAAAGTATGACACATGGTAGGTTTTCATTCAATCGCTTGCTTTCAATTTTTCGTGCACATCATTTTTTTCTTTGGATGTCAATATATTGGCAACAATGTGTTAAGTCTTATCCCCATATTAGCAAAATTGCATCATGATTTGAGTCACACATCAGACACAAAGCTTTGTTACAATTAAATCAGCTCTCATGAAACCCTTGTCCACCCTTAAAAATAGAAAATGACAAATCAAATGTCACCACTTTGAAAACTATGGACCCTTTGCAATGGGTGATAGAGGTAATTTAAATCCAATTGCCATCAATGATTTGAGACGTAAGTCAGCTATGGAGTTCTATTATAATCAAATCAGCTCTCATGACATCCATGTCCAACCTCAACAATAGAAAATGAAAAATCAAAAAGGTTTTCACCTCAGTAGCGATGTATCCCTTTTCAATGGCTGATGTAGGCCATGTAAATCTAGCCACCACCATGAATTCAAGTCTAGTGTACAATATGGGTCCCATGACAAGTTTTATCAATCCCATGAACAAGGGCCTCTACGAAAAAATATTGCTTGATCTATAGCCAAGGCTCAAATCAAAAAGAAGAATCTTAAACATAGGGTTGAATAATAATATCACCAAAGAGTAAAGGTTTCCATTACGGAAGTGATGGTGGAACTATTTGGTTCATAGATGCATTTTCAAATAAAATACGGCATCAAATAAACATGACGAATAGCTTTCCATTAAGCTCATTAGTGTTGAGACTTTGACTATAGCCATGGAGATTAATAGATCATATGAGCCCACAAGAATAATTAAAGTGAATGTGTGGAGAGTTATCATTTTATTTAAAAGCATCTAAATGTGGATCATGGAGAAAGATGACAATGATAATAACAATAACGATAAAGATATGGAGTCTTTTGATTCAATAATGTGCAAGGAGAGAACAAAACAGCAATTTGAAGTGTCTTGGTGCTACATTAGCTAATATTATCATAACACAATCATATGGCTCTCAAATTTATTTGTTGTTTCAACTGTATAAAATAAAAAAATAATTTTACGATGAAAAATATATATTTGCTTCCTCTATGCTTCTAGTATTTACATATATAATATCCTTCATTCTTGCATAGTAGTTAAATATAAATGAAGGGTTGATATAAAAATCAAACAATGAGAGCACTCTTGATTGGGTTTGTTATATTATATTCACTCTCTTCAATTCACTTTTGAAAATAAGATAAATTAAAACCTTTTATATTTCTTTATTTTCATATTTTAATTAATTAATTATACTTATTTTACTAAATTCTAATCATTACAATTATGAAACCTATAGATTAATTAACTTAAACACAAACATTGGGTTAAAATATCTTTTGCCTTCCTTGAAGTAATTTGGCCAAAATATTCACCACTCTATTTATTTATTTTTCAATATGTTTTTGATAATTTCTTTGAATCTATTCAATTTTAAAATTAATTATATTTATATTACTAATTTATATATAATATTTAATTAATTAAATTAAATTGTTATATAAAAATTTAGTGAAATTATATATTAAATTATTTTTGTACATTTAAATTATAATGTTATATACATTATTTGTAGAGGGATCACTCCTAAGAAATTATAATGTAATTTTTTTACAATTATCTTGATTGGGCTTGTTACATTATATCCACTCTCATCAATTCACTTTTGAAAATAAGATAAGTTAAAACTTTATATGTTTCTTTAATTTTATAGATTACTAAACTCTTATCATTGCAATTATATAACCTATAGATTAATGATATTATTATGTATAATAACAAAGCAAGAGCCCCTATAAGGAATTATCTTAGATTAAAAGTTTCATGAGAGTAGGCAAAGAGATGTTAATTTTGTAAATAATATTTATAGGAATAAGTAACTTAAACATAAAAATATTTTGCTAAAATATCTTTTTACTATCATGCCATAGTAAAATCAATTTTCATGATGTCCTTATCCAATCTTAACAATAAAAAATATTCAGTCAAAGATGTCAATACTCTACATGACATAAACTCCTTTGTAATGTGTGTATGACATATAAATCTAATAACTACCTTGAAATATAAATCCAATAGCTACCCTGAAATGTAAAAAATCTAATAATTACCTTGAAACCATGTTCAATGTAGAATGTGGCCTCCATATATATATATATATATATATATATATATATATATATATATATATATATATATATATGAGATATTAATTTTGTAAATAATATTTATAGGAATAAGTAAATTAAACATAAAAATATTTTTCTAAAATATTTGTTTACTATCATGCCATAGTAAAATCAATTTTCATGATGTCTTTATCCAATCTTAACAATAAAAAATATTCACTCAAAGATGTCAATACTCTACATGACATAAACTCCTTTGTAATGTGTGTATGACATATAAATCTAATAACTACCTTGAAATATAAATCCAATAGCTACCCTGAAATGTAAAAAATCTAATAATTACCTTGAAACCATGTTCAATGTAGAATGTGGCCTCCATATATATATGTGTGTGTGTGTGTGTGTGTGTGTGAGATATTAATTTTGTAAATAATATTTATAGGAATAAGTAACTTAAACATAAAAATATTTTGCTAAAATATCTGTTTACTATCATGCCATAGTAAAATCAATTTTCATGATGTCCTTATCCAATCTTCACAATAAAAAATATTCACTCAAAGATGTCAATACTCTACATGACATAAACTCCTTTGTAATGTGTGTATGACATATAAATCTAATAACTACCTTGAAATATAAATCCAATAGCTACCCTGAAATGTAAAAAATCTAATAATTACCTTGAAACCATGTTCAATGTAGAATGTGGCCTCCATATATATATATATATATATATATATATATATATATATATATATATATATATATATAAATAATGTTAATTAGTATAAAAATAATATATATTATATTATTCATATAATATATAATATATAATATAATTATATTATAATAGGGTGTATATATATAGTATAATATTTTTATATATTGAATGTAAATTAGCATATAAATAATATATATTATATTATTTTTGTACATTAAAAATATGATAGCATTTTAATGTTATATGCATCATCAGTAGAGGAATCACTCACTCTTAAGAAATTGCAATGTATTTTTTTTTTTTCAATTGTATTGATTGGGTTTGTTATATTATATCCACTCTCATCAATTCACTTATAAATTAAATTTTTTTTACTTTTATATTTTAATTAATTATTTATACTTATATTATTAAGTTCTAATCATTATAATTATTAAACCTATAGTGACCAAAATATCCATTGCTCTATTTTAATTAATTAATTTTTTTCAATATATTTGTAATAATTTTTTTGAATCTATTTAATTTGAAATTTAATTACATTTATATTATTAATTTTTATGTAATATTTATTTTAATTAAAATCAAATTAATTTTTATATAAAAATTTAGTGAAAATATATTTATCTTTATTACATTGAAATAATAAATAATACATATAATTAAAATTAATATTTAATAAATACAAATAATAAAAAATACTATTAACAGAATTATATTATTATTAATTTGCTTATAAATTTATTTTAATTAAAATTTATATGATTTTAATACAAAGTAGATTACTTAATAAACGCTGAGATTTGAACCCGTGACTTTATAAAGACCAAAAAAAATTTATAAATGTAAATAAACGTACTTTGATATCTTCTAAAGATCCACGGAATTCAATGCCATGACCACCCGAAAAAATAGTGACCTGGGAATAAATATATGGCCATCCTGCATATATTTTGAAAAAAAAGGTGTACCTGTACGGAGCATCACAAACTGCAGAATCTAGAATTCGCACCCATTTTTGAATCTCTTATTCAAAATTATACTATAAAGGTAGTGAGTTCAGTAGAGTAATGGACCGGCAAATTTGGTATCTTATAGATATATTCTGCCTCTCTTTGGATTGTGCAAGAATAAGCCTTAATAATTTTGCAATGCCTTTGTAGCATTGCTTGTAAGTACATAACTTGTTTCTAAGCATATGAATTAATAGACCATGGATATTTGCTTCCCTCTATCTCAGTTTATGCATTTTGAAGTGTTTACTTCTTGCCAACAATATAATATTACGTTTGTTTGGAATATCTAAGGAAGGTATATTAGGTTGTTTTATGCAAAAATTTAGCTATCATATAATTTCAGGTCCCAACTCTATTGCTGTTTTATTGATTTTTTATTTTCCATTTTCACATTTTATTTATGTTATCGCTCTCCCTTTGCCTCTTCAAATCTTTTATTTCCCATACTAGGATAGCTTAGTTTAGTATAAAGAGTTTCCTTTTCAATCACAGAGGTCGTCCTACACTGTAAAGTTCCCCAATCTGTTGGGCTGAATGGTGGTTGTCATTGTAGAATATTTTTTAGTATCAACAGTATTTTATAGTATGCTCGTTGGGACCAAAAACCAACCTAGTGTTTAATTATTAATTTTTAACCAAGGTTTTGATGAGAATTTTGGTTATGGTGTTGTAAATAGAATGAAAATCATCACCTAGCGAATCTATTAGAAAGACGGATCTAGTTATACAAATGAGGTTATTATCCAAGGAAGAACCAAATTGGATATGATAGATGAATTCTAGCAACAAAGAATAATGAAGTGACAAAAATTTGTTTCAAGAAACAAATCTCTTACCCATAATTCTCCACCTCGTTCACGCACTAGAAATCATTCCCAAAGAAGAGTCATGGCTCAAAATAGCCATCCAAGGATACTTTCATTTGCATAATGAAGTGATAATTGTCCTCGAACATTCAAGTCTAGAATGATGTTCTTGAAGTAGCCTTAAAATCACCCCCTTCTTTACTGATGAGAACCAATCCACCTCAATAGATCATATCCAAGATGTAGTTAATGTGTGCTCAGTTGACCATATTAGACAGAAGGACATAACCTTCCGGCTACTTGTAGCATCGTTCAAAGGAGCAGTTTTAGATTAATAAAAAAGTATAACTCCTAACTCTATAACTAGTTGGATGAGCTAGGCCTTTGCTCTTATAATCAATTTAAATAAAATGGAGATAACTTGTCCTTGGTGGAGTAATTAGTCACCATTGAAATAGTCGTAACGGAGATAGACATAACTTTTAATCTCGGTTTTAAGAAAAAATTATTAAGGATTGTCCTTGAAGTAATGCCTTCACTTCACATTGGATTTTTGTACTTTATAAAATGCCTGAATCTGGATATAGTTTTTATGATTCAATCTACGATTACCCATACCATACCTAAAGCTTATCAAACGACCATCTGGACAAAAAAGTATCCTAATACAAGTAGGGAAAGTAGCTGCTAGGCTAGCCATGGCCCTTTTCATAGAGATTTATAATCCATTCCAACCACCTTCCCGATTTCCCCAATCCAGTAATCCACCCATTACTAGAGCCATTCAAATTAACTTCCTAGTCCCCATGTTTGATGTACACTTATCAGAAACTATTGAGAATCTTCCATAGACCGGATATTTGGTACCTGATCTTTACATGTCCCAGTGAAATAAAAGCAACAAACTGTTCACAATTTATTTTAAAATAATGCAGTGTCCTACAGAAAAATGCAACACAGATCTGGCTTCATTTTCTACAATGTAGATATAAAATCAGGCTATTAACCGGTTTCATGACTTTTTCCTATAAAAATTAAGCTTCTTGAAACCCCAGGCCACGGAGAAAACAACGAATTTATTTTACGTACAGATTAAAAATAATTCTAATTGATAAATTCACCGACTCTAGTTTCCATACAAATCTAGAGTAACTTCATCCTCTTCCCTTCCACAAGGATCTGTACTAATTAATTAACTGAAAATTTAAATTATTTACTCTGCAAAAGTTTATGAAACAGAAAGCATCTTGTCAAACAGATGGAATAAGCTTTCTTTTATGCAGATTTGAAATATATTCCTACATGTATTTATATTTTATCGTATGCAGGGAGATCGGGAGGAAAGTGAGGAACAATTACATGGTCGTCCACGTTTGCTGTAGTTTTTTCCCACTGCAGTACTCTGGCTTTCTCATATTTCTTAGTCTGCAACCAAAATAATATTTATATTTTTTTATTACACGGATATGACGGGAATGGCACCAAAAGATCCGTGGACGAATCTTTGGTGCCATCCTCTAAGTAGAAACGCCTTCGGCATAAAAATATCTGTTAGTTTAGCTGACACGAAATCTGTGATTTATTGGATGAAATCGGATTATTAACACAACTTTGTAGAGGTGTGTATGAAGACTTGCTTAACTATTATTTAATCCTGTAAACTCTCACAAATACGAAAATCTAACAGAAAGGGAGATGAGTTTATAATAGAAAGGAAGATGAGTTTAAAATAAAATTTAACTAAACAAATATTCATGAAAATTTCACAAAAAATGCATACACATATTATAAATACTCGAAACAAAAAACTTAAACAAATACATACCTTATTTTTTTCAACACCTTCGAACAAGTGATGTTATCCAGAGAAGTCAGATCAGTAAGTTTTGTTTCTGAAAAGAGAGGAATCATTGTCAATGTACCAGGTAACCATGATGGGTTAATAGTGTGCTTGGGAATTGACAAGGAGAGAGTGGATCAAGAATAGAGAGCGCCCAAAATCTTCACAAACCTTTATCCAAAGGTTGATTGCAAATTTACGCCCAACTTTCTGCTACATCTGGATCGTAAATGCGATTCACCAAAGGAAGCACAGACAAAGGTCAGAGAGATTTGTGAGTGCAAAAAACACCATGGCACAGGCGCAATAAACCATCATTCTCCATAGCCTTTTCTTTCCCCAATCAATATTTGCTGGGCAGCGAATGTCTTGTACTATCAGGGAACACCTCCTGTCATCTTTCGAATCGGGTAACCGGAAAATTTCATCACTGAGGTGAATTTCGCCCACGTCTCTGTCACGAAAGAGTACCGTGAAGAGGGGGTGCCTGCATTGGGAGTCGGGAGTCTTTTAAGGTGGAAACCCTACGAATGAAGAGCGCTTTGTAATGGTGGATGTTGACAGCGCTTTGTGTCTTCTTAATCATAAATCATGATCATAAATTGGCAAGCTTTTGGAAATGGAGACTCAATACCAATACTTTTCCAAATATATTGTTGTTTATTTTAATTTTAATAATATTTAATTTTAATTATCAAAATTTAAAAAAAAAAAAAAAAAATTTGTCACGGTATATCGGAATACTTAGTAATTGTTAATCATTTAAAAAAAATGAAACTCAAGTTTTTGTTCTATAAAATAGAGACGCCATTCTTTTAATTTAATATTAATAGTATTTGATTTTAATTATTAAAATAAATATATAATTTTCTATGGACTCTGCAACATACTAGAATATTATTTGTAAAGATGATTTTGAAATGAACGTAATGGACGATATTTTTGTTGAATGGAATATTTACAATGAAAAGGAACCCAAGATTTTGGAGAGTGTGAAGCTTCCAATAGAGCATAACATATGAGTGCAGAGCCTCCATCCTCTGATACATAACATGGTAGTGTTTCTATGGGATAATGATGAGCTAGACAATACAATGTTCACAAGATTGAGTGGAAGTTCTTTTGTTGGATCAATGATACATATAAATATATCAATAAGGAGTAGCGCTTTCTCAAACCTACGCTTTTACAGACAATATTATATGCTACAGTGATTTTACATGCCCCGACAAACTTCTACGCAGACTAAACACACAACTTCGTTGTACCCTTACACGTTAGAGAGGCTTTCAAGGAAGGTGTGGCGATTGAGAGGTCTCCACCTAAAGGCCTGGTCTAATATCCAACAGAAGGTGAACCCCAACTCTAGACCAAATATTAATATCCATAGCAAATGGGCTTCATTTGGAATATATGCAATCCGATAAAATATAACACCCAAAATTGCAACAAAATATATGGAGGCATAAGCTTTATTTATTTTTGCAGAGGGCTTTTTTACCGTAGTGTAAAGAGAAGGTCTACGGATTTCATTTTGCTATGTGTTTCGAGAGCTATATAGATGTTGACTGCTACGTTTTTGGACTCTACCTTGACATGGCATTGAAAACTGATCACTACTTTCTATTGGCATAAAAAAAGTCATCAACTTCTCATTAGGACATTTAGTTTGGTAAATAAAATAAAATAGTATCTGGAGACTTAGAAACATTATTTTATTTATTTGTCACTTCCCTCTGTAGAGAGGATTACAAAGCAAGTTAGTCAAGCATTAGTCCATAAATAATGAAACATGCATAAAGAAGTAACTAAACGAACCTATCTATTTCTATGGGAATTACAAAAGATAGCAAGAAACAAATGAAAGAAAGCAACACCATATTACCTTCCCAAATGGATTCACCATACCCATGTGGCTCAAAAACATGTTCTCCCTTGATCAAGCATCCTTGTCTTTGTCAACAATGGTGGTAAGCTCCTCCAATGCCTCAAGAACACTCTACAAAACTTAGGCTCATGATTCCAAATCACTAAACTAGCCTATCAATGAAGCTTGCAAGCAAAATCTATGATCAAATGCATAACCTTGTGGAAACAATTTAACATTATAACTTTGCAATATTCGAGATTTGAATATGTTTGATCATAATAACCTTGCACCAAAATAGCATAGAAATGATGTTCATGGCCTCTCTTTTATAGATTTTTGAGATTGGTTAGGATCAACCATGACCGTCCATCTCAAGATTGAGATGTGTGGTCATAGATAATCCTAATATTTGGAATTAAATCCATAAATATCTTCAAGATAAATAAGCATTAAAGGGGCATGGGAGGTATTAACTAGGCATGGGTGACCCATAATCCTGATATTTATGGCCTAAGGATGTCTTCCCAAGAAATGATGTCCCCTGATTATGCAGATAATAAGAATCAATTTTCAAAAATAAATATTCAACAACTCTCATGGAAAATCCGCTTAAGCTCTTGATTTATATTATTTAGCCTTAAATAAGGTTAATCAACATTTGTGCAATTATTTGAAAATTGGTCCTCAATTAATTAAAATGGTCAAAAAGTCATATTACTGAGTTGTAATTTGACTTGGGAAGAATTAGAATGTGACATTAGATGTGCCAAAACCGTATTCTCATTTAGGATGTTTCCAATAGCAAATAATAAAGGTACATGACGTGTACCAATGATTTAGAAGAAAAGAATGATCCAAAGCACTAAATGGCAATATTATCATTTTGACTCAAAATGATATGATCAAAGTTAGCTGGCCCATAAATTACATTGCCCTATTTAGGGATACTTTGACCTAAATTGGCACTTGTAAATGACAAGTTTGAACCTTTTAAGATGTTTAATATATTTTGACCTAAAATGTGCATTTGAGTGTAATTTGAGTAAGATTGACAATTTCAACACAAACGGTGTTAATAATTGGATGTCTACACCCTCAATGGCACTATCAATTGCTATGTATGACTTTCAAATGTAGGGAAGATTTTTTATAAATAATAATATTTATAATATAAAAATATTACAATATATTAATATATTAATATAATATAATTCATTTAATACATATTATTGTACTCAAATTTCAATATGTGAAAAAATTATGATACCCCTAAGTTAATTTGATCACAATCGATCAAAATGGGTCAAATTGGTTGTAGTAAATGTGTCTTTCAAATGTTAATATGTTCAAAATTGATTGTGTTCATAAAATGTTATTTTAAATGTTCAATTGGGAAAATTTGAATAAAATGCAAGTCTTTTTTTGTATTTTGTCAGTTTTTCAATACTTGTTTTGTAGACCTTGGGTTTTTAAGCTATGCAAAGTAGCAATATGGAATCCGATACCCTACCTCACATTCATCAAAATTATGAGCTATGTAATACACATCTACATACTCCAAACCCCTACCAAACACACTTTTGGAACCCTATGCATGCACAAACACCCTTGACTTGGTACCATAAATTGGGTAGTTACCCACACATGTGAGAATCTCGACATCCTTCCATAATTACTTTCTTTCATACTTTTCTTCTCATCTTGTTTCCACTTTTCCTTTCGACCTCCACCTCTCAAGCCTTTGACTCCCTTCGTGTGGTATTTTCTCATTGTATCTGTATCTTCTTATTTTGAAAAACCCTAGGGTTTATATAGGTGTGTTCATTTCCTTTGTAAAACATGGGCCCTTCATGACATCTTCATGAATCTTTGGTATTATTAGTACTTTGTTGTAATTTTCTTCCTTGCAAGACATTTTTACATGAACCTTGATCTTCACATTACATCTCAGTAAAACTTGCAATCTACTTCATACTCTTTCAAACTCTATGAACCATTATGCTTTTGACAAATTATTGTGGCCTACCAAACCCCTTTGTAGATCCTAAGCTTTGTCTCACGCCTCAGTGGAACCCATGCCATTACACAACATGCCTCAAAACCAAAACATTACAAAGATTACCTTGTATTTTTATTGTTACATAGTACCCATCAAATTTATAAATATAGCATAGCATTCATCATATTTTTGACCATTTATAAGCACCCATTAGATTTCTACCTATTACACAACATTCCCTCAAAATTCACCTTCTACACAACACCTTTTTGGGTTTTGAGAGTTACAAAACAACCCTCACAATTGTGACACTTACAAAGCACTTCACATGGTTCCACTTTTCTAACAAGAAAGTATTCAGACCCTATCTTCTTGTTGCACATGCTTATTTCACTAGAACATCACATGTCAAAAACCTTGAAGAAGAATAGGTACATGAAGTATCAGTTTCAAAGGGTTGTTCCCCCTTCTAATTTAGAATTAAACAATAATAAAATCATAAAGATAGATCTTGGGCATGTTAGTCTAATAGGATCTAGCAAAGAGTTAATGTTACTCCAAAATTAGATTGGATTCAATGTATACATGGTAGTGGCCTTCTTTAAGTTGCAGCCTATCCAACATCGATAAAATGTCATGAACGAGTGATCACATTGGCAAGTTAATATGATGAATATAATAGAGAAGTTATGAATTCTAAAGATGAATTTTTTGTTCACCTTGGTGCTAAACACATTGAATATACACTGAAGATACCTGATAGTGAAACATTTATGCAACTCAATCCTAAAATTGCTCAATAATTTTGAAACAATAACATGACTTGTATTGTGAAACTAAGAAGCTTTGCCTCATGGTTTCAAAAGACCATCTCACACTTTGAATTAAAAATAGAGATCAATGGTATCATTAAACTCTTGAATAGGGTTGTTGGAAACCGTGTTGCTAGATAATTCCAGTAATGGATGTATATATACATCTAGATCATTCATGAAAATTAATAATATATCAATTTTGTTGAATTGATAAGTGACTCCATTCATAAGTAATTATCATATGTATATATAATAGGTAGATTTTACATGACCTTTTACCTAGTTTATGTAGATGCTCATAGAAGGATCTTCAATGGTTTGAATACTATTGGTCAAATAATTTCATCAAAAATATACAATTTATATCCTCAGCTTACATTGTGATATAATGCAAAACATTTTATAGAGTTAATGATGCATGTCATTTAAATGTTTGAATGAGATCCATACAATGTTAAGTTTTTAGTTTCAACCATCACAAAAATTACAAAGTGAGGAGCTTGGTGTTTAACCATAAAATGTAGATGTGGTTAAATCTAGGGTTAAAAGGGATAAAAATATACTATGGAGTAAAGATGGTGGACTATCTCTAAAGTAGGACAATTATTTATGAAAATTAGATAGAAAATATACAAAATTGATTATGTTGGAATGCTAAAATATAGAAAGTATAACTATGCTAGATATTTAAATGATAATGAAAATAAGATAATTAGTTAGCTTTGATGATAATACAAATCTAGATCTAGAACATGTAGAAAATAGATCGCATCTAGACTTTGTATTGGTCATCTGATTTTGAAAATTATACATTTTAAGTTGTAGACACTTGTGTCACACCTATGCCTTTGCTTCTTCTTCCATGTGGTCCTTTGTTTTTGCTTTTGCTACTACTCATATTATTGTTTGTGCTTGCAATCATTCTTTTTCCTTTGCTTTCTCTCATTCTTTTCTTCAATATTCATGGCATTGATCATGGATTTCCATTCTCTATCAATTTCCTTCTCCAACATTTCTATTATTATCTCTTCATCTTCATACCTGCTCCACTTCACACTCTTCATCTCTTGATCATTCCAATGTCTCTTGTTTGTTCATAAGCTTATCTTCATCATCTTCTAGCCTGCTATCTTCTATTGTAGCTACTCCTCTCTTTATTGTTATTTCAATCATCTTTTTGCCTTGCATATGGACTATGAATTCATTCTTATCTTCCTTCACTTATTCACTACTTTCCTCAAGCACTTCATGTGTTTACTGCTTCTTAGCTGAGCCAATAAACTATTCAAACAAACGTATAGTGTCTTGATACAACACATCATTTTATCCTCAAAATATTCATCAAAAACCACATGCATTTCATTACCTGTCATGTCTTTGTCTTCCACATCATCTATTGTTTGATTTTATTCATTTCTCCACTCTTCTCCATCAAATAACTCTCCATATTTAGGGTGATAAATCACCTCATATTCAGTTGTACCTTTACTCTTCAATGCATCATATTTATCTTTTATATGAACTTCTATCCATTCATCTCTTTCATGCCAATCAATCACTTGACTTTCTTTACTTGCATTAAACCATGACAAATCATTATTAGAATAAAAATTTTGAGGCTCTATTTCCTCTCTCTCATCTTTTTTCATGGAAAATTGTGTTGCCATCTCCTTTAGCTGCTTTTCTGAATATTCCATCGACTGTTGGTTCTCTCTCATGCACTTTTCATGCAGCTGTACTTAATCCTTTTCTTGATCTTGATTTCACATTATAATATACATGCATGCCACATCTGCAATAACTCTTTCTCCATCTTGGACAATGGCTCTTTCATCTTCTTAATCTCTTTTTCCATCATCCTCTCTTTGTGGATTTCAAATTCAACCTTGTCTCTCACTTTCCTTTATACTTCTCCTTTCATCTTCAACTTGAGTACCTCACTTGGGTACATACTCTCTCTCATCTTGATTTATTGGCTTTACTTAGAACACCTCTTCTTTGGTTCACACCTAGCACCCTTTTTTTTTTACCTCACTTGGGCCTTTCACACACTTTGACTATCTTCTCCTTCTCAAGCTCTCTTTATGAGCTTGTCTCTCTCACTTGAGCTTGTTAATAGCTCATTTTTATATAGGGTTGCCACCACTTCATTCACTATTCACTATCAGTCATATATTCAAATCATGAAATCAACCATAAAACACATTATACCTTTTCTCATCTATTGTCTTAACTTTGTCTGGCAACAAGATTCCATGCAACCACCTTTATGCCTCTTATATGCAATTTCCTATTAATCATGCAACATGCATTAATCACCATATATCTATCAATATTTATACCTATATATACCTTCATAGAGCATCTAGATGTCTTTGATACCAAATCATGTAGATCAAAATACCATTCCTTACCAAACTCTACCTTATGTTCTTTAAGCATTTACTCACTCTGTCTTCATGACACTCTCGTAATGCATAATTCGCATCTGCATGGGAAATTAAAACTAAAAGATGGTTTAAATCATAGCTAGACCTCTTTCTATCCTTTGACAGTCCTTTCTAACCTATTTATGGGTTTTAATTCAGTTCCTCTATTCACTTTCTTTCACAAAAGCTCCTTCTGCATTCACTCATTCTTCCCTTTGTTCTTTACAATATGAAACAATGATCATATGGTTTTACTCACAATGGATTATCATTATATACACCGTAAATTTTATTCTCATAAAATATTTTCACCTTCAACTCATTCTATACCTTTTACAATTCATTCAAACAACTTTATACAACTCTACCTCTTCTTTACACTCTCCTGGTAGCCCTTTTGTAGGCAATAAATGCATGGTAAAAAAAATTACATCCACTTTTTGGAATCCAAAACTCAATTCTTGTTTACCATGTCAAAATACACTTGCATTTAAATTTTGGTTCCTTAACTCTCCCATTAGGTCCACTTTCTTTATTTGACCTATTCCACTAGCCCTTTTCCTAGGCCTATTGCACTCCAAACTCCTGGAAACCATACCTATGGGGCTGTAATCAATCTAAAACCTTTTAAATTAGTTATATCATCCTAAAAATAGGTGGATTACAAATTTTTTTGAATTTTTTTACAATTAAAACTCTTTCCATACACTAAACCCTAGAATCAGCGTTTCTAGGCCACTGTCAAGGCCAAAAGCACACTAAAGGACATAACTTTTGTCTTAGTGGGTTTAAAAACCCAAAAAAAAAATTCATTGGGTCTGTACTGACCCTATACAACTTTCAATTTTAATATCAAGTTCTAAAAGTCCACAAATCATTTGCAAACACAAAAACTCACTCTTCTTTTAAATATGTTTGTGAACAGGAAACAGGGGTAGTAGGCTTTCAACTATATTTCAACTTTTAAAACTTCCAAACCTTCATTTAGGTTTTAAATAACCTAAATTATTAACCCAAGCCCTTATCAAACACCTTTAAATCTTAAAAATAAGATATTATACCAAGAATGTAATACACAAAATTTGTTGAGTTGTAAGGATTGTTGGTATTCAAAAGAGAAATCACATACCTATCTAAATTTAGCAACTATAGATCATTGACATAATGAAAAAGGGTATTTATAAGGTTTATTCACTCCATATACTCCATATAACTTAAGAAATGAAGGTTCTAATGCTTAATACAAACTGTTTGAATAGACTATATGACCCTGTCTGGTAGTTTTGGCTACTTTCCTATTCAACTTGGATTTCCTTGGCTCAAATAAGCAATATATGTTTGATTACCAACAAAATATAATCAAAATTAAATGTAAATCTTACCACATTAATTATTAATATTCACCACCTATAATTTTCTCAGTCATACAAAGTTTTCCTACACACATAATTGCATCCACCTACAACCTTATTAAATCACCTCCAAATATAAGCTTGCTTCAAGAAAACATAAAGAACATAGTACAAAGAGGCATACATAATATTCATGAAATATTTATTCAAGGTATAATATTTATTTATTATTTTCTCATACACAACCTGAACTTACATAGTCCTTCAAATACTTTGGCAGACCCTCACCACTTTCTTCACCATGTCTACCCTATTCTCTCTATCCTCTCCTTCCTATGGATTCTCCAAAATCTACCACCTTTCTATATTGAAATATACTCTAAAAAAAAAACTCCTATGACCGTTTCTTGGATCAAAAAACTTCAAAATTTCATAAGACCCACGTAGGGTGGTGAAACAAGATTTCCACCTCATGCCTTCAACTAGACATATATCTAAAAACCATTCTAGAACCTTACAAGATACCTTATAGGTCTATAAAAACATTATTATTAACATTTACATGACATCAACATTCCTTTGGACCACCTAGACACTCATAATCCCTTCATTACAAGCTTAAAAATTTAAATTACAAAAAAGGTGGGAAATCTTCTAATTCAAATTTCTTTCACTATCATGGCTCTAAATCACATCCAAGTTCATGTTTTTGGCATTCCTAAGATTCCCCTACATCACAAAGGCTCTCATTGTCTACTCAAGTTGTGAATGAAGAGACCAAGCTCAAGGAGAAGACTAAGGTGCTAGTTGAGGCTAGTTATGAAGTGAGTATGGATCCAAGTGAACATCCTACTATTGTTGAGCAAGATTCATGTAGAGAACATCAATTTTCAGTACTTAGTAATGAGGTTCCAAGATATAAGGAAGATTTTATAGATGAAAAGGTATGTCATGAATCTATATTATCTCCATGTATTGTCAATCCAATCATAGAAAAAAAGGAAAATGTTGTAGTGGATGAGCATGTTACTTATCTTAAGCCTAAGAAGAAGAATAAAAATTATAAGCATCATATGACCAAGGAGGAGAAGTAATATGAGGAGTTGTAGGTAACTCCTAGTTTTAAATTGTTCTAGGACATTGTGAAATAGGGTGTCTCTACCTATGATTCTTAGGATACATATTTATTGTGGAGAATCAAGTTTGTGTGCTCAAGATCATAATACCAATATACACATAAACTTGTGTTGATCTTACAAGGTCATTGGTTAAGGGGGAAGCAACAAGTTCATGAGTTTGCTCTAGAGGTTTGTGAAGGAGCTATAGTATAGAGTCAGCATGGGTGGTTCCAGGTGGCTTAATGAGATTGATGGAATTTCAAGAAGGGTTTAGTTCTTAGAAAGTTCTTTTCACTTATTTTTGATGTGCTCTAGGTGTTTTTGTGGTCTGAAGGTATGTTGAAGTCAAATTGGATATTTTTGTTTGCTCTCGGGTTTCCTAGTTTGTGCTTAAGAGTATGCAGGTCCTAAAATGGGTTATAAAAATTCAAGGTTCATAATGGTTTGGAAGATAAAATATTGGTCCAAAAGTGTGTGATGGTTTTCTCTAGGTGTACAAGAAGTTTCAAAGGTAGACGTTGACCAAAAGGAGGATTGTTGACTATGTTTGTTTAAAGATTCTAGGGTTTTGGACTCCACTAGAAAAGTGGTTTTCCTTATGATTTGAGGTTTGAGGATTCTTATTATGTTAAATGGGTCAAATTGGTTATCAAATAAATCTTCATAGATATTTTAAGGTTTGTGTTTCTCAAGTAAATTTAGTTTTTGTCAAGTTGGAGGCCTAATTGGGTAGTTGGTTTGTGAAGGAAGTATGTTGCAAAGGATGAGCTATGTGATGAAAAATTATGTGATTTAATGGGAATATGATAGTTCTCCATATATTAATTTTAATTTCTTGAAGATGTGTCTACTGAAATATGTGGACTCTTCAAGTTCCAAGTAGGGCTACAAGGAATCTAGATAGGCCTAGTATGAAGATTTGATGTTTTTGCTCAGTATTTCCAAAAGGGCAAGGTATGAGTATTTAAAAGAGATTTATAAAGTTTTATTAGTGCATGTTTCATATTTTTTAAATGGATTGAAGTTATATTGGTGGCCTTTGAGTTGGTTTGAGAGAGAAGGCTAGTAAGCCTGTATGGTGGTTCTTCATGGTGTATGGAGATCTGAAGATGCTCAAGTAATGCAATGGATAAAAAATCATAGGGGAGTCCCTATAAGATGTATCTTGGTAAATTTTATTAAATTTTAGTTTTTTGTGTGTTCTATCTTCATTGGTTACAGTGCTTCATTGAAGAAAAATGTTGACATGTAGCAAGAAGGATGTTGTTGACCAAATTTGACTTTTAAGTCAAATTGGGCCACCTATAGGTAAAAAATTGAATTTATAGGTATATATGGGGTGTATAAAAATGTGTTTAATAGGATAATTAATGTTAATTAATGTTATAGTAGCCTTGGTCATTAGTTGTTTTAGTCCCTTTAGTCATTTTTTAGCCATTTTAGGGGTCGAATTGAGTATTTAATGACTTGTACAGATTATTGAGAAGTTTTAAGGTTAAAAAATGTTATTTAATGTCCCATGTTTCCCTATAAGTCTTAATTAACTGACATAACTTAAAAGTGGTAGGTTGTTCGGAAGAAAAGGTAGTTTTTTAGTGAAAAGAGAAAATGGCACTTATACGACCTACTTGGGAAGTGTGCCACTTATAAAATGTTTAAATATGACTCTTAATATTACCCATGCTCATTTCCATGATTTTTTTGATCTGGAAGTGCCATTTTTGGCCCAAAACCATTTTTCACCTTTCTTGGTTTTTTGTACATGCAGAAGTGACCTTCAGGTATTTGCTTGGTACAGCCAGTAGAAAGAGTTTTAGGTCATACTCTCATAGGAGGTGGCATTAAACTCATGGAGATTAATTTCCATAACAATATTTCAATTTTTTTCAACCATTCTTTATGAACGATCCCTTGTAATCTAACTATGTTTTTTTGCTTGCAAATCTATGTACCCTATAGGTGTTTCTTCATTCTGGCAAGTCCATATGAACTAGTTGTTGATATTGGTTCCAAAGGATGTTTTATTCATCCTCTAATGTTATTAATGGTTTTTTTCATGTTTTAAGTTAATTTTATATTCCAAATAGCTCACTTTATAGGAGGGTACCACCATATGCAATTTTTGTTAGTTTTCCACTTACAAGAGTTTGAACTCCATAAAAATATTTTATGTGAATGTAAAATTATGTACCACATGTATCAAATCCATATTATCACCCCTTCTTATGTTTGGTTTCATCACACCATGTTTTAGACCAAACTCTCAATCTTCCCATTCCCATAGTCAACTCTTCACTCAATTTCATTTGCAGTCACATATACAAAGCTTGTTTAGCATGTCCATGGAGTTGTTATGAAGATACATCATTTTTTAAGGTCATTATGAGTTGAGGATAGTTAAATTTAGTGTTTGAATAGTATGCAAAATTGATTACAAGCTCATGCACCACACTAGCCAGTCATTAGCCACCATTGCTTGCTCTGTGATAGGTGTCTACAAGAAGTTTTCACATTGAAATTGATGTTTTAGAGCTTGTTTCAAAATATCTACAAATACAAACATGTATTTGAAGGTTTTACAATGATTTTAGGTTATTATTGAGACTTTATCCACACATATTGCTCCAATTCTGCCCACTACCTGTGTATGACTCCATTACCACCTACATGCATCATAAAAGAGAGCTAAACACCCATGGGAAGTGTTGAATCAAGTGGTAAAACCTTGGTTTGAGGTCTTATCATGAAGTGAGAACATGGAAAACTTGTTTGTTTGAGGTATCAAAAGAACATAAGGAATTGTATTCGTGTTAGAAGGGACAAGAAACTGAGTTCAGGGATACTTTCCCTACAAGATGAAAATAGAGGTCTAGGACATTTTTTCCAAGGCCATACAATGAGGTTACCAATACTTTGGTCCATCCTAATGACTATGTCTTGGAACCCATACATAGGACAAGACCTATGCCAATAATGGAAACTATAATGTTAGTGCAAAGGGGAATTTTTAAGCTTTAAAATGGCCCTAAAAACATTGAAAGCATGCAGTAGTATCTACTGGTTTTTAAGGCACAAGTGACCTTAGCACTAAAGGAGCAAACAAAGCTTGTTTCATATTTTGAATGACCTTGCTAGGTGAAATACAAATAAATCAACATATATTTCATCCAAAATAAGAATTTATACTATGTTTCAAGTCCTATAGAGACCTACAAGTGTCCTTCTATGGAGAAATAGGCACCTAAAGCTGGGAGGGTAGTTGATAACTCAATCAAGGGGTTTATTGGTGTTTCAACCTATCAAAGTAAATCTAATGTGAATTTATGGGATAGGGAATATCATGCTTCATGGAAATATTTTAAACATCATGACCAATGAAAATCAATACCTACAAGGTTTCATCTACCTCAACATAGTTGACTGTGTTGACTGAGAAGGGTAGTGAACAAGTTTAAATCCTAAAGAGATAGTCTAGCCCAAGTATTCAATGAAGTTGTTAAGACAACTAATATATCATCATATAGATATTAAAATGGGTTATTTACACATTTTGGTTAGGGTTTAACTCATTCCAAGTCCACCTATAGGGGTCTTCAAACAAAACTCAATCAACTATGATTGTAAGCAAACAGTAAGGGTTAGTACTTTTAAAGTTGGAAATGCATGCCAAATCACATGATCAAAAGAATATAATGGTATTAATGGATATAATTAGGATATTTTATCAATTTAAACAACTCTAGAGATGTCAAATTCATATACATGCAAAAGGAACATAAAAAATAGGGTTAGCTTAGAAGTCATTGTCTAATTGAGTGAAGAAACTTTCAAAGTGCAAGAATGGGTAATGAGAGTTGGTGAACATTTTGAACTCTCTCATCAAGGTGTTTTTGACATCTAAAATTCCTCATATCAATTTTAAATCAAATTAATTAATCCAAATGTAAGTATACATAGTCATTTGAAAAAAATCCTGCACACAACCTTACCTAACAGTCTATCTAGGTTTTTGTGTTTTTTAAGGGTATATACATCATAACAAGGGATAATTTTTTGTGTAGATAACATTTATAACTTTAATTATCCTATAAAATTATTATTTTTGTTAAAAAAATAGGGTAAGTACCCCCTATTTTATCTTAGATAGGGGGTACTTCCCCTTATACCAAGACTAGCAAATTTTGGTGAGTAAGGCAAAGTATGAATATAAGAGCCATGGGAGATTTTAAAAAGGTTATGATAAGTTTATTTTCATATAAAAAAACATATAAAACACCTCATAGAGAGATGAAAATGAACAAAGAGGTCTAAACCTCTTAAGATTGCAAGCAAACCTACTAGGCATGAACAGGCTTAATGGTCCAAATGAGAAGGCATTGTCATTTCCACCTCAAAATTGGATTTATAGACTATTGTAACATGTGTATTAGATTAATATATGTGTTTTTTAATCTATTATGAGGTAAATAAAACTATCAAAGGTCATTTTAAGCTCTAGGTTATACTTAGGCTTAAAGGTAAGGTTTTGACATAGGCCCCAAATGGATGGTCACCTCCACTTTCCAGATGAGATAAGAATTAAAAACCATTTTAAATGTGTATGGGGTCTCAATATAGTTTTTAAATCCTTTACCTTGCATGATAAACTGTAAAAGGACCACTTTTGACTAGAAAACTCACTCAAACTTGCATGAAAGAGGAAAATAAGCTCGAGTAGGCAACTTCAAATGCTCATATCTTTTTGGAGGCCTTGCATGGGTGCCAATGGATTTCAAGGATGTTATAATGGGTATTTAATTCCATTTTTGTGTAATTTTTCTACAAGTTGGACATTATAGTTGTATGAACAAACCTTTAGAGGTCAAATAGGCCCAAAACCCTTGTTAAACCCTTGCAAAGACCTGATGATGAAAATGGAGCTATAAATATGATATAATGGCACAATTTTATCATGAAAAATATTTTAAATTTCAAATTACTCACTCAATATCCCTCACATGCCAATTATCTATATGGACTTGTACAGATGGGGTGAGAAAACAGGATATTTTTTACCACTTTTTATGTTGTGTAGGATACAAGAAGAGTTTGAAGATGAAATAAAGTATATTTATATTTTTTGTAACTCCATATTTTTATTTTAATCCTTGAATAAATTTTGAGGTGTCCAAACCCGGTGCTTCAACTCAGCCAGTCAAAACTGGCCTAATGGATAAGCTAGTGAGAAGGGTGGAAAGCTTCATGTGAGCTGATTTTAGAGCATGCCTGATGATTATAAGGCCATAGAGGGTATTTAAACTTTTCATCCAATTATTCCCATGTATTTTCATGAGAAAATAATTATTTTTTGGAGGCCAAGTGTGCAGGGTGCATGAAAAAAGAGATTTTTTGGCAGCAAATGATGATAGCTCATTTTGGGATGATTCTAGATGACCAAGATTGAAACCAATGAATGAAGATGAAATTTTGATGTATTTAAAATTAATTAAAATCATTTTATATACTCCTAATAATTTATAAGTCATTTAAATAGGTCCAATCATGAAGGCAGTTTTTCTGAGCCAGAATGGGGAGTTTCTCACCACTTTTCATGAGGTTTATGACTTGGAATGACACTTGTGCTTCTTGGCCTTGCATTATTCATCCCATACCATCTCCACATGTAAAATTAACTCCTTTTAATATATTTACAATTGTCCTTGTGACCTTTGGAATTATCTCTCACAAGTTCTACAAAGACTAGCCATTTTGGCATTGTAATGGATGCTCCACCTGAGTATGATAAAGCCCTACTCATTTGTATACCTTTTGATCAATAATACTACTAATTTTTACATCCTCCATGACTTTTTTTAGTTTTTTCATTTGGAATGTTTGATTTTTCATAAGTGATAACTCGTATTTCCTTAGCATGATTATTTTATTCTATCATCTATTTACAGTTGGAAAGATTATTCTTGTAGGGCATGTGAAATGTTTTAGGAGATGTCAAATATTGAATGAGTTAGTCTATTCATTAGTGCCCTCATAGGCCTCTTGTCTAGTTATTCTAAATTTTCACATTCATCCATAACCTCATAATTTAACATTGATATGAGAAGATGAAGATTGGAGAAGTGTATGTTTAGTTTGTCTCTTAGTTTCAAGTGTAACATATAGTTGGTTGGATGTCATCATGTTATTTTGTGTATCACCTCCCTTAGATTAGTTTTATTTCAGTTATCCTTCTCTTTTTTCACCCCAAATTTTATTGTTATTTGTGATCCAAAGTGGTAAATCAAGGTAACTAGCCCTATCTAGAGATTCACCTTATTCTTTAGGCTATCCACAAGCCTAGAGGTGTTTCCATTGTGCCACTTGGATGAGGAGATCTTTGTCATCTCCTCAAAGGATGAAAATCCAAGTGACAACAATTTTTAAGACAAAAATAGGTAGGCTCAAGGGAAGGGAGATTTTTTATCATCTTTATAAGATTGTCTTTTTCTGTTGATAGTCTTTTCAGGTCCTCAAGATCAGTTTGTGCCTATTTTTTCATTGTGTCAAAGGGGGAGAAAGTTCATGTTATGAGAGTGCTTGAAGAGAGAGAATGAAAGTGAGTTGTATGATGTTTTTTAACATCAATGACAAATGGGTTGATTATTTTATATATGTCAATTATGTCATGGTGATGTCATGTAAGTGTCCAAGTGAGTGGATGAAGTGCCTTGATAGTCTAAGTGACAATGACAAAGTGTGCAATGTGCTTGAAGTTGGCTTGGTTGATCTTTATTTTTGGATTGGTTAGAGATGTTAAAGGATGAGTATGGTGATTTTATAATTTTAAATAGGTACCTAAGATGTTTTTTATACTTTTAGTACTTGTGTAAATGAGTGGAATTCATCTTGTAGTCCATAGGTTTCATCTAGACCATTTGGGTCCAATAGCAAAAAATATGAGTAGACATCACCATTGCCACATGTGGATGAGTCAAGGGATGTTGGTCATATGTTTGTGATCACATTAGTCCCTAGTTTATATGTAAAAATTCTCAATTATAGTGATGAATCATGATAAAATATATGCAAGTGCAAAGTTAGGTTCTCAGGAATTTTGATAGTATTTTCTCATACTTAGAAAAATTTGCAATATGGCAAGAAAAATTGAGTAGGCATTTTGATGGTGGCATATATCACACATGCAGATGTTTCAAGATAAGGTGATCATATTAGTTTGTTTAATTTTTTACCTAATTTATTTTCACTAAATTTTAGGTGAAGCATGATAAAAGATATGCATGTTCAAAGTTGACCTCCCAGACAAGTTTTTGACATAGTTGGCTCTATGGCAAAAAAATCCAAGTGAGCATTTTAATGTCATTATATCTCAAATATGTGAGGGTTCTAGGATCATATTGATACATGGTTGTATTATCCTATGTGAGTATTTCATATGGTCCAAATTTTAGATCATTCATCTAAGCACAAAAAAAGATATGAAGGTGCAAATTTGACCTTATAGACATATTACAAAGGTTCACATACTTAGTCAAATTTGCACAAGGTAAAGTTTGAGCAACATCAACGGATCACATTTACTCTAATATGTTAGGATGATGTGAGATGGTTCCAACATTTTGATTCTTAACATTGAGCAAAGATAAATATTGACCTTCTTCCAAGGATTAATGGTTCATGAGAGTTCATACATCTAGATCTACAGTGTGTAGTAAGTCAAAAGGGTTAAAGTGTATGATGTTTAAACCAAGTAAAGATTGAGTTACTTAAAAAAGTATAAATGGAGTGTGTTCATTCAAAAAAAATTGGAATCAAAGATATGAGGACAAGTATTTTATGTTTAACGTCAAGTAGAGATAAAGATCGAGCTACGTACAAGAGATCGATGGAGTGCATTAAGTTAAATAGTCCATATGAAGATCCAACGATGAGCACTAAAAGGTAAAGGTCAAGTTCATTAAAATTATATTTATGGTTTGTGATTTATCTTAGAATTAAGTACATGATATGAAAGGAAATTGATTGAGGTTTAACTGTGACCATTTGCATTTGAATATTTGAATTTAATAAAGGAAAAAACTAGTGCTCTGTATTTTGGCCATATCTTTTAAACTATGTAGAATTTGCTCATAGTTTAAAAATAAAATTTGTATAATAATCCAAGGAACATATATAAATATAAATTTTAAGGTTTTAATGTATGCAAATACAAATATATTGAGATCCAAAGTTGACTATGTGTTCGATAATGTTTTGTAAGTAACCTGAGAAGGGTAATTGATCTCATTTTGATGTTGTTTCAATGATTAATGATGAATTACTTGGATCATGTTTTATACTCCATTAGGATAATATATGTGCATTATTAAGGTTTTATAAATCATATGAAGTATGAAAAAATGTTTATAAGTTGACTATGTACTCGTTCATGGTGACTGTGTGCACAAAATATTGTTTAAGCAATTGTGCTTAAGCAAAACAGTTATGTGATGGTTGTTGGAACTTAAGGAAGACCTATAAATCATTTGGAATGGTTCCATTCATTTTTAAAGTTTTCCTATGTTCTTATTTTTCTCAGATAAGTGTCAAAGAGCTGAATGGGTCTCCATAGGATCTAAAAGTGACTTAGGCCTATTTGAAACAAAGTTGTGTTTAAGTGTGACCCATGTTAGATGCCTTAAGGGTGAAGGCATGTTTTGTGGCTAACAAGAAATATTTTTATCTTGATAATCATGATATCTCTATATATTATGAAACCAAATGTGTTGGTTTCTAGACTTGTGAGGAAGACTAATGCAAAGTGTATGTGAGAGTTGTGGAGCAAAGGAGAGGTAGAGTACCCAGTTGATGAGTTAATAAATAGAATAGATTTATTACTATGTGTGTGAATTTTATGTCATATTTATGAGATCATAATAGTTCTCTTGTATTTTTAGGATATTTGAAGAGGTCTAAGTGTGCATATGAGGATAGTTTGAGTAAAGAAGGAGAGAGATTGTGGCATGCTTATGTGAGAGGCATGTATGAGATAGAGAGGAATTTTTTACAAGGTTAGATAATAAAAGATCCATCATCAGTTTTTGAAGACATTATTTATAAGGTATATGTGTTCAAGGAAGGTGTAAATTACGTGATCCTCCTTAGGGTCAGTTGCTCCTTGTGAAACAGGTGTTTCACTAAAAGCCTTTGGTCAAGAGGATATGATAAGGGTTTTTTGGTCTGAATGAGTTGACCAATCTCTTGTTTGTAATTTATTATAGGACAAGTAGTCTATTATGTTTTAGGATTTAGGGTTGGTTTTATTCCCCATGAGGGTTTCCCATAGGAACTATGTGTTGTGTTTGATCTTGTAAATGCATTGAATGAATGAACTCTCTTGTTAATGTTGCTTGATCAAGTTGATATATGTTTATTATCTAATAGTTTGAAAGGATTTTAATTGATATTAAAATATATGTCTCACTAATTCACCCCCCTCTCAATGATTTTACCTCTAACATTCTGATGTAATGGTCTCTCAAGTATTGGCCACCTAGTAAAGGGAATATCCTGTCATTTACCCTTTCATAGAAGATTAATCTTAGGAGGTTTTATAATTAACTGCCTGGGTATTAATTTATCTTGTCTAAGAGTATGTTCATATGGAATTTTAGAAACTATAATTACCTAATTGGAATGAATATATTTAACATAATAATGCATTATAGAAGGTAATGCTTGAAGTGTACATATCTAAGGTCATCCTAATAACATATGAAAGACACCTGTAGAAAGTATAACTAAGAAGGTAGTAACCACATGGGTATGGCCCACCTATAAAGGTAAGCCAATCTCACTAAGAACCTATTATGAGGTCCCATCAAATGCTCTAACTAATCTGGTTGAAAGATGTAAATCATGATTTTTATAACCTAAATTTGTAAGTAATGTCATGGTACAAATATTCTTTCTGTCACCATTGTCAATCATAAGAGTGTGTATAGGATGGTGGTCAAGGCATGATCAAATGAATAAGGAATGAAGATCTAAGTCATCATCCCTAATCTCACTATCATCAAAAGTAATGGAGGGTATCTAAACCATAGGATGTGTATGCCACATATAGGTACTAATAATCCCATCCAATGGGTGTTCATGATGATATGGAGGAGGGTGCATATTATATGCCATTTGAACTTATAGATCCTTCTTAGAATGATATTTAAAAGTATTATTAAATACTTTTTGTTTTTGGTGATCACTAGGTTATGAATCTGATTCCTTTAGAGGATCATCAAATACAATTTTTAGTTAGCGATGAGGTCTTGGATCTTATCGTTCAAGGTAAAACATATTGTAAAATGCCTAGGGGCTTGGTGATAGTCACAATAAGCATTCACATCATACCCTTTAGGTAAAGGTATACTCATATCAACCTTTATAGGTTGAGAGAGAGATATAAGATGGCAGTCTACAAACCATGGGAATAATGAAGAAAAAGACTCAGGTAAGCGTATAAATTATCTCTATGGTGCATTAGATAAGACAAGTTGTTTAGGTTGTTATGACACCACATTAACCATGGTGGTTTTTTCTTTTTTAGGCTTAGTAGGTTTAACCATATAGCTTGGTTTGATAGTAAACTTGGTATTAAATGTAGATGTAATTGGTGTATTTTCTAAATACTTAAGTTTGTTCAATGAGATAAGTTTCATTTCATAATAACAAACATTGTAGTATAAGTCATCGAAATATTTGAATTTTTTTAACATAATGAACTTATGTAAATGAGCATGCAAACTTTGCTTCAAAATATCTTGAATCTCTTTATCTACCATAAGATTGGTCATTTTAGCTAACATTGTTTTGTAACTTAAGACATATTCACTGATAGGTTCATTGGTTCTTTGTTTGGTTTTTTTTAATTTAGGCATAGGAAACCTTTTCAATAATGTTAATAGAGAAGTGTACCAAAATTGATTAGCAAGGGGTTTGAAGGTGTTTACTAATTGAGTTAGTAAATGATACAATCACCTTAAATCATAGTCTTTTAAGGTCCTTAGAAATAATTTGGTCAAAATTTTATCATTTGAGGCATAATCAAGGCATGCCACATAAAAATATGGAAGATGTTGTTTAGGATCACCCTTACCATCATTAAATGTGAACTTAGGTGTAATGAAACTAGTTAGTAAGGGGTTCAAAGATATCTATG
This sequence comes from Torreya grandis, assembly GCA_037957365.1. Taxonomy (NCBI): domain Eukaryota; kingdom Viridiplantae; phylum Streptophyta; class Pinopsida; order Cupressales; family Taxaceae; genus Torreya; species Torreya grandis. Next base: position 2,547,917 of record JARHVA010000812.1, on the reverse strand, counting down.
GTGCAAGAGGACTATGCTACACCTCTTATGAATCAATAGCATAAGGATATTTCATAAAATTTTGTTCAATATTTGTAACCTTAGTTTGGACAAGGGATTTCACCTCTTAGTATTTTAAGTTAGACATTTGAGAAGTTACTAAGTGTACCAACAAGTTGGGTAGATATAGGCATTGAAACTAGTATTTGAGTTGAAGCATTCGGTAACCTCATGGTAGATGTAGTAATAGTAGTCTCAAGATACAAAGTTTGAAATACATATCTTATGCACCCATTATAATTATGAAGTGATAATGTACTCAAAAGGAGGGTTGTTGGTATATGGGGATGACCCATTCCTCGAATAACATGATCAATAGATAAACTTGATTGTTCATCTATGTTTTTTGCTTTTTTAGTTTCTAATATGGTTCTTTGTATTTCATCAAGATCTTCAAGGTTTTGACAAATACACTTAGTAAATAATTCAATTGATTGTAATTTTTCATGTTTATCAATTTCATTAAACTCGTGGTTTTAATTATTATAATCTTCTTGAATGATAACCTCATCGGTATGTTTTTCATTCTCAAAATTGGTATTACCATGATCCATATGATTTAGTTCCTCATTGGTTTCAAACATCTTATGTGTTAGGAGGGTAAGCTCAATGTGTTCAATAGGCATGCCTCTCAAACTAGGGATACCCCTAGGTTGTATGCAAAATAATATAATTAGGAAATGAAAAAGTACAACAATCTAAAACCCTAGTTGATTGAAAACCTTAGGAATTAGAAAAAAATATATTTATATGAATCAAGTTCACCAAATATTTAATCCTAAAATATAGATATGGGGAATCTAGGGTTAAAGGGGTAGATATAACCTAGGGCATAAGGATGGTATATTATCACTAAAACAAGCCAATTATTTGTAAAACTCAAATAGAACATATTTTCAATTATTATGATGATATGTTAAAAGATAGAAAGTAAAAAAATGTTAGATATTTCAATGATAATAAAAATAATATACTTAATTAGTTTTGATGCTAATAAAGATGTAGATATGGAACATACATAAAATAGATTAGATCTAGATTCTAGATCAGTTGCTTGATTATGGAAATTGTACTTCTATAGTCATGGACACTTACATTGACCTAGGGAAATTGTGGTGATGCTACTATCTGAATCATATGTAGGTGTCTAGTATGGTATACTTGATAAAATTATATGCAACGTCCTAGATGCTTTTGTATTGTATGTCACCTTCACTCTGGTACATTTAGGTGTGGGTCATGGACTATCATTCCTTATCAAAAATTAAAACCCTAGTTCTTCACCAAGTCATAGTGGTTGTGTTAAAAATGGGTTAGTGGGAACATAGTGCCAAGTTACCCCAAAGACCCCTCTGTCAATGTGTATTGCCTACATAGCCAATACTCTAAAGAGGGACTCATAATTATGTATTTTTCCCCTATGTGTTGTTTTATGTGTAAATCATGCAATGTGTGATAAGTAATTAAAACAATGACCTATCTTGTAACTTATAAAAATGTGGCTCATGGAATGCTCCTCCAGTTCTTTAGACCTATAGATATGTTGTCCATATGACTAATATGGAAATAGGAGAACGTAGGGAAGGTTTGCTCACTTGAGTGTTTTTGGTAAGTAGTCTTTGGTCTTTTTAGATATTTTTAGGTGAGCATTGAATGAGGGTTGATTTTATATTTATACCAATATCTTTGAATAATATCTCCCATTAAAACACTCAAGCAAATGATAAGAATACATTTTATTTTAAAATTGGATGACTTTAGGGTACCGTACACTTGTGTTGGGATAAGACACTTGTATTAATGTAAGCATCTAACTAAGATTCAAGTGTTCAAGTAACTAGAAAACATGCACATGTATAGAACTTGTAGAGATGGAAAATAAGTATGTTTATATAATTCTAGGCAACATAAAATGCTTGGGTCACTATAATAACATTGGTTGGACTAAGAGATATGCAATGACACATAGAGAGATAGTATATGCAAACTTTTTGGAAGTGGGAAAGGTCTATAATCTAAAGGTACATCCATGATATGTATTTTCCAAGTGTACAAGATTGAGGTGATATATAATTCATAAATAATGTGTACACTTGGTTTATTTAATTCCTTACTTTTTCATACATTAGGGTATGTGTATTTGAAAATTCTCCTTACATGCTAGCTAGATATTTTAATGATAAATGGGAATTAATGGAGTTAGTACGTCAACTTGTAGAAACTCAAAAGTTCTTGTCTACCAAATTGAAGACAAGAATATATTTCTCAATCATAATTGGAAGGTATGCTTATACTTTTCTATCCAAAGTAAAAGCTATAGATGCAGAAATAACTAGACTCACTCTTTAGGAATTTAATAGTAGGCCCTATTTTGATGCTATATGACTAATTAAAAATTACCTCAGTTCTACATATCAACATTTTCCCACATTTAAGACTATTGTATGGACTTTGATGATGATAAAGATGTTAAGCTATGAGATTATTCTCTTTTTAGCCTAGAACAGATCATTGAATAAAATATTGTATATATTACCAAAGAATTTGAAGATGATGATGACATTTAATTTATAATGTATCAAGAATAATATTTTGAATCACAACCTCTACCTAAAATTTATTGGATAAAAGTTAAGCCAACATCTCTAGAAGATAAAACTCAATAAGTGTTAAGCAAAATAATTTATTGGCTTAAAAACAAAGGGGTTAATGTTGAAAATGTTGGTTTTCCTCCACCATTGAGAAATGTGGATATAATTTCTCATCACCCTCAATAATAAATATAAAGAAACTCAATCATAGGTAATTATTTTATCAAATATATTAGTCAAGTCGTGCTTTGGGAACCAAAAGAAAAATATGATGTGTTTCCAACAACTAGTCAAACTCATAAGCTGCCCAAACTCAAAAGCAAAAGGTTAGCTAAAGGAGATAAAAGTAGTTTGGATATTTATAGTGCTATAAATTATTCAACCCTTAATTTTTTTCATTCTCAAGGTATAACCATGAGAAGCACACAATAATTCATTATTGTAGATACTCCTTTGATAATCCCATTATTTGATTCCCCTAAGATAGGTGATGCATCTTTTCATTTGTCTCCCAAAATAGATATGCCAATAACTTTGCCTTCACCTAAAGATATGATTCTACCTTCTCTTTCAACTCCTAAATCTAAATCTAAATCATCTACATTATATCAAGGTAATGTTTTACCCCTATCCACTTAAACCTTGATAATTTTTCCACATCCTTTTGATATTCAAGCTCACAGAGAACATGAATTTATTCAATAGGCATCAAGTGAAGATATCCCAAATTGGTTAAATGAGGTAGTAACTAAAATAAATAAAATAGTACAACCTCAATAAATTGATTTCAATGCACTCATCACTCATGTTTCTCATGTAGTAAAGAAACCTAAAAAAATAGAATATTGACAAATAAATGAGGAGAAAGGTATGTTGCGATGGCAGTTCCTCCTCCAAATAAAGATAAATAGGATGTTAGTGTTGTATACTACCAAATATCAAAAGTGTATCTTATAAAGGCCACATGTAAAGGATCTAAATATGACATGCAATCAACAATAGGTACGACCTTTGAAAAATGGATAAAGATAAGGTAACAAAGGGGAAATTAAAAGAGAGCACTGAACAAATCTCATTAGTTGTTAAAAGACTAGGAAAACCAATTCAATCATCCCCATTTGACATTACACCTTAATTTTTAGATGCATAAACATTGAATGTAGATAAAGAAATTGGACATATGGGCAAAGCAACTAAAGAATGGTTAGAAAAGTTGATACTCCAAGGAACAAAAAATAAACAAGGCTATGTCTATCTACACTCAGATTCAATCTGAATTTGATCTCTCCAAAAGAGTTGAATATAAATATTAAACTGAAGCTCGTAAATGGAAATAATTAATACCAAAATTGGAAGTCTTTTCCAAAACCTATATAGATTTTCTCATTGTATAAGGAGTTATGAAATATAAAAAATGTGGTGATCTCACATAATTTTTAGGTGCAATAAAGTTTTGTATCTGCATCCTTGAAGAAGGCCTAGATAAATTCCAAGAATCTAGGTCAATGGAAATTGATGCAATAGATGATATACAATAAGTAATTGAAAAACTTTCTTGTGCATTTGTGGATGATAAAGGCATGATTCTTCCAACACAATCAGTCATTAAGGAATTAAAGTAATTGTTTGAAAAAGAGACAACTCACAAATTTGCATTTGACTTTAGATCAATTAAGAATTTCATCAAGTATCAATATTATTTTGATAATCTTGATAAAGATTTGAATTAAATTTGGAATTTTCCACACAAAATGCTTGATATTCACTATGAAGGATAAATTAATTTCATACATTCAAATGGTGTTGATAAAGATAAAGTGATAGAAACCATGAATAACTTTGATGAATTTAGAACAAGATTGAAATAAAGTAAGTATAAATAGGTTCAAGTTGTCTATGATGAATAAGACGACTAAAATGTGACATAACTTTCTCAACTTTCAAATCTGCTTTTTGATAAAGTGATTTTTTCAACTTTAAAGTTGAGAAATTTTACAATGTCACTTTCATAACTTTTAAGTTGTGTGATATTTTTTGTCCTTTTTGTAACTTTTAAGTTGTGCATTTTTGTAAAAGCACTTTTGTAGCTACTCTACATGTCAAAAAAGGCAGTTATGTCTTGTAACCACCACCTTAAGCTATTAATTAGATTTTTCAAGTCATTGTAAGGAATTTTTGACACATAATTTTTTGGCAAAGGAGAAAGGAATAGTTTTATTTGTATAGATCTATGAGGAATCGATACAAGGAAATTTATAAGACTTTGTGCTATGGATTTTTCTAAATAAATAATATGTGAGAGTTATTCATTTGTTTTGATTATTTTCATTCAGATTTGATAAAATATTGTTGTTGAATCATCGAGTGATTTGATTTTTTTTATGTAGAAATTTGTTAGAGTATATATAAATAAATTTGAATTAGTAAAATTAAGTGAATGTAAATAAGTGAATTTGTGTTTATTTACCACAAGGAATACATAGTTATTTTGAAGTATTTTCATCTCAAGATCATTATGGTGTATGGACTTCATTCCTACATTTGAAGTTTGCCTTTCTTTTCTTTCTAAATAAAATATGGTTTCCATCATCATATTCACAATCCATCCTATATAATCTCAGGTAATTATTTCAAAATTTTGTGTTTAAATTGTTAAAATCTATCATTTATAATTTATCATTTTATTTTCTCCCTTTTCTCACTCTGTAAATATTTCTTACTAATCCCTAATCTATCTAAAACACCCAAAACCATGCCTAAATCACGAAAATTCTTATGAATCCCTAGTATGGCCCCCTTACAAGCATGCCTAAGCTAAATTTTTTAATTTTCATGGGATTTTTAGTAAGTTTTAGATATAATTTCAAAAATAGGGGAAAATAGAAAAAATGCATAAAAATCTATATGTCCTTGCTTGCCTCCACCTCTAACTGGTAGATTCATAATCCTCATCTCATTCTCTATCCATTGACTTCTTGTTTTCCAAATCCATCATAGGTAGCCCAGAGCTCAGAAATATCTCAAAATAATTGGCATAAATGAATATGTTTATGGCAAGTTTTTGAATATATTGGGCCCTAACTAGTTATTTGTGTTTGAAAACTTTCTAATTTTAGCATATTTTCTTATTTAACAACTATTTTCATTTTTACTAGCCTTATTATTGTTAGATTTTATGATTCATACTCCAACATCTCTATTTTTTATAGCATGTTTTATAGTTTTTGTAGGCAAATGGTGATTTGGTGCCAAATCTAGTACCCTGATGGGATGGTTTAGATAGTGTAATCATATAAATTTTTATTTTAGTGAAATGAGTGTCACTTGAGACCACCTTAACCTAGCTTAGACCTAGACCTATCTTAGGGCCTCTTTTCATTTTTTCTATCATTTATGCAAGTCTAACCCATTCCCATACATACCAAAAGTAGCACTAAGTCATACCCCAGGCAACTAGGCCCCTTGTCCACCAAATTCTATCACATGGATAATAGGGTGACCCTTTAGACATTAACACACTATGATATTGACTTAGGGACTATATTATTGTCCTTTTACTCTTTACTCTCACAACATATATCTTTTATCCCCCAAATCACTCCTAGGGTCAGCCTAGACCTATTTAACATCTTGACAAGCACTTGAATGCTATATAGACACCACCATTAACTTATCCACTAGATGTAAATTAGATCTAAACACTCATAAACAAACTCAAAATTAATGGTAAAAATCAAGGTCATTGATCCTTATTCTACCCTACTTCTACATAAACCCATCTACAATAGCCCAAAGCTCAAATTACTTATATTTATAGTCTCAAGTCATACTCAAATCACTCAAATTAGCACTCATAATAGCATTCACTTACACTTCCACCAATACTTAGAATGGAACAAATACATCAGACTTGATCCCATTCAAGGTATTGGTATGTAGGTAATGCTTAAGACATGGGGTGTTGAGGTCACATATAACCTACCCTGTTAACACCACTCTTTTCTAATTATGCTCCTCAAATACACTAAAAAACATGAAGGCCTGAGGTTTTGCATTCAAATTAGTTAAAATAGAGAATAAACAATGAACTAGTATCCATGCACATATGCACATACTCCCTAGAATTAGGTGAAGGTCCCAGAAGTTCATTATCCCTGCTTGTAAAAATAAACTAGCATAGCGTGTTATTGTCCATAGAATTTCACTACTATCTAGGAGGGTTTTTTACTCTTATTTCTATTTCATGACACTCTACATAGCCCATGTACTAATGTTTATCCTATCCTTCATCCATCTCAGATAGTTTCTAGCTAAGCACATCTCTTGTAATTCATTTGCTATTTAAAGAATAATCAATAAGGTTAACTATGGTAAAATTAGTGGTTATAATTATTGCATATTTATTTCCTATTTTTTTATTCCAACACTTTAACAAATTAGGGTTTTACATTTTATAATCCCTTCAAAGTTAAATCATTTGGTGAACCTGACTTACTTCAAATAGTGCCAAAACCCTAACCCTAGACTACCTTTAGGGTTTATTTTTTTAGCCTTCTAGAACTCATACTCATATTTCAAATCTCTATATCTTCTAATTTTTATTTTTTTGAATAATGATAATAATGATAGAAGATGTTTATCACTTTCTAATGCAAATTCTTCTACTTTCATTTGCATGTTTTTTTCCTTTCATTTGGAATCAATTCAAAGAATCCATAAACACATATGTACATGATGTTTATATTAATTAAAATATATTTCATATATAATTATTTCTATAGCATGTTATGTTTATTTCATGTGTAATTTAACCATGAATAAAATCATCAAACACATAAAGGATATAATAAATAAGATAAAAAAAAAAACTACCTAAAATTAACAAATATTCTTTAGATGCTTTTAGCTCTTTGGTTCACTTTGATTCCTTACCTATCATTAGTAGATGTAAGATAACATTAGTGGGTTTGCTTATCCCTCCTACTTCTTGACCATACCCATTTATCTACTATCCCACTCCTACTATTAGTTATATGCTCATAATAGACCCTATAGTCCAATTTATGATGTCCACAAGGGGTCCTAAAGTATGGTAGGTTATCCTAACCCATGGTTATAGCTATGTTGATCATATTAATGTTCCTCCAACTATAGCTTCCATTTTAGAGATTCTACAACATTATGACACATACAAGGATGTTTTGTATGAAACACTCTATGATATTAATGTGCCATGCACAACAAATCCATCTTGTGTTGATTCCATAATCAATACTATGAAGTGGACTGAAGAGCATATCTCCTTCAAAAAATAATATCTCCCACCTCAGCACATCATAGAGTAACATCTACCTCTTTACATCTAATTATGAATTAACAATGTGGGTTTCAAACAGGTGTTAGTCGACAATGGACCAGGGTTTAACATTTATAATATCTCTTTTATACATCTTTTTAATATCCATCTTTTTAATATCCATGCTAGGGATTTATATCCTTTTGATAAGAACATCTGAGGATTTGATAATATTCCATGCAAATTTTTGGTGCAAATAACACTAAACCTTACATTAGGACCTAGAACACTACCTACAACATATCAAGTCATGCCTAATGATCTTAATTACAATATTTTGCTTGGGAGACCTTAGATTCATGATATGCACATAGTACCCTCAATGTTACATACATGTTTAAAATTCAATTACAAAGGTTTTATCTACGCATACCCTATGGATCATGAACCAATCAAATATTGTCAGAATATAAAACCTTCTCACAACTATATTCCTCATATGGACTTTGCTATAACACTTATATAGTCTACTATTTAGATTTCACATATGACTCTATCATACTCCTTAGGAGTATATGATGATATATTCACTTCTCCATTTTCATTAAAATATTTCAAAAATTTGGTCTGCACATGACAAGGCCTCAAAAAACATGAACAAGAAATTCTTAATCCTATTGAGGCATCTGATAAAAAAAGAAGGTAGGGACTTGGATATAAGTATAATACATATAATGTTAAGTATTTTCACCATGATTCACATCATATAGTGTTTTGTCCACCCATTCCATAGACAAATAATATAATCAGTCATATCTCTACACTTTCAGTTATTTACCGAAACCTTATTGATGATACTATTTCTCTAGGTCTACCCACTATTGATGAGTTATCTAACAATGAAGCTATCTTAGAATTTTTAGAAGCATATGATGATCTCCCTTCCTTCTATCATAAGAATAGGTTTCCTCATTCCATAAATTCCTAGGCATATGTTGGTGAGAGCTTGGACACTTCGAATGATATCCCCACTAACATAGGTGACAATATACCTACAACACCTTAGACCGTTGATTGATCTACATTACTTAATGAAGAGATAGTTAAATTAAATTATGACATAGAAACTAATCCTCACATATTATTATTATATCCCACCTTGCATAAAGAAGAGGATGTAAATATTTGATAAATTTTAAAGGACTTCCCCAAAATGTTCATTTGGTCATATTCAGATATGCCAAACATTGATCCATCAATCATGGTACACAAGATTACACTCTATCTAGATGCAAAGACAATTCAACAAAACATTTGAAAAAATCATCCTAAGGTGGTTATTTTATTCAAATATGATATCTAATGCTTGTTTAATGTAGGTTTCATTTGACCAGTTGTTCATCCTAAATGGGTATCTAACATTGTATGAGTTTTTAATCCTAACACCTAAATTTGATGTTACTCTAACTCTATAAATTTAAATAAAGCATGTCCAAAGGATGACTTCCCCTTACCTAACATTGATATGATAATATACTCCACAATAGGATATGAGATGTTCTCTTTCATGGATGGTTTCATTAGTTATAATCAAATCAAGATAGCTAAAGAGGATCAAGAACAAACTTATTTTACCATACCATGGGGTACCTTTTGCTATATAGTCATACCTTTTTTATTAAAGAACATTGGATCAATATACCAAAGAACTATGACCCAAAATTTTCATGATCTAATTCATAAAGAAGTCAAAGAATATATTGATGACTTATTAAATAAATCAAAAGAGTGACAACATCATGCAATTGATTTATGATAGATTTTTGAAAGATTGAAATAATACAATGTTTTTCTCAATCCCAATAAATTCATATTTGGGGTCACATCTGGGAAATTATTGGGCTTTATAATATCCCAGTGTGACATCAAGGTAGATCCAAATAAATTCAAATCTCTAATGGATATGTCTCCACCTATAAACTTAAAATAACTTCAATCTCTATAGGGTAAAATCTAGGCCGTACATTATTTTGTGGCACAGACAGCAGATAAGACTCAGTAATTCACAAGATTACTCAAGAAAGATACTAAATTCAAATCATACATTGCATGCAAAGGAAGCTTTGATACACTCAAACAATACTTGTTAAATCCACATGTCTTGATACCACCAATACCTGATAGGCTACTTCTCATTTACATTTCAGCCACCGATCATGCCCTTGGTGTACTCTTGGCACAACATGATGACCAGAAGGAAGAGAGAGTTATTTACTACATCAATAACACACTTGTTGATTATTAACAAAATTATTCCATAATAAAAAAACTATTTAGCACTCATGTTCGTTACACAAAATATTTGGCACTATATGATCAACAATGAGATATAGGTTATTACAAAATTAGATCCCTTAAATTTTATCATGTCCAAACTGTATCTCTCTATCTATATTGCCAAATGGGTAATGTTACTTACATAATTTGATCTAAATATCATGTTAAAAAAAATGATAAAGGGCTAGATAATTTTAGACCAATTAGAAACAACACCACTATTAGATACCAATTTTATCAATGATACTTTATGAGATAATTTCACAGCTTAAACTATCACTTCAGATGCATGGACAATGTTCTTTAATAGTTTTAGATGTGCATTAGGCATCAGAGCCAAAATTGTCTTTATCATTCCACTTGGGCACACAATATCACTTGAATACCTATGTTTTTCATGCATAAATAATATCATAGAATATGAGGCATTTATTCTCAGTCTACAAGCAGTTTAGCCTTTCCAAATAAAAGATATTAAGGTCAATAAGGATTCATAGTTAGTTGTCAATCAAGTTACTAATGTCTACCAAACCAAGGAAAAATGCTTAATGTCTACAGGTTTAATTTGAATACTTATCTATTAAAAATATACCTCATAAAGATAATCATCATGCTAATACAATGGTAATTACAACATCAATAATCTTCATTGATATCAATGATGAGTAATATATATTTAATCTAAAATGATTATAGTCACCATTAGTATCCTAGGATGACCTCATACATCTATCATTTTTACCCACCATGTGTAGCACAACAATGTCTGAATGGTTTTCCAATATATACAATTTTTTACATAAGTCTATCATGTTAGATACTTTCACCAAGAATGATAAACACAAATTATAGAGGAATGCCCTCTTTTACATCATCATCAATGGGGATTTATTTAAATGATATTTTGATGGACACCTACTCTGATATTTGACATCTAATGAAGCTAAGTTATCCATTAACCAAATACACAACAACAAATGTGGTGGCCATTTTAGTGGGAAAGCCATGTCACATAAATTACTCTGATAAGGATATTATCGGCCCACTATATAACCAGAATGTTAAGAATATGTTAAACTATGTGACCAATGTCAATGAAATAGTAATCTACATGTTTTTTATAATTTTAGTAGGAAAAAAGAATACTAAACCCTATACAAAATAGCCCTGAGAGCAAAAAGGCATCAAACAACCCATAAATAGTACATTGCCAGCACTTGAACAATAGACAAAAACTAAAAACTACTAGAGCAAGAAAAATAACAAGACCATTAAGGACTATAAATAGTCCCATAATTGGCAAAAAAAACTTGACCATATCCTTGTAATACCTGAGGCTTTCCACCCCCACATCCCTAACCTTATCATCAAAGTCTTTAACAATGGCAAACACTAAAGTTGTGCAGTGAAGAGCCTTGGTAGCAAATTCTGTCATCACTCAATATTTCTTCTGCATCTTATCCATCTAAGCTTTTAAATCCATAATTTCATTAGCAATCTTAACACACATTGAGTATTTTACCTTCTTATTCTTGCCACGGGATTCAACAATAGCCTCCTCCATCTCCTCCTAGCTAGATTTGTTTAATTCATCAAAATGGCTTGCTCCTTCCTCCTTATAAATTAATTATGTAAGAGTTTCATCTTCTCACTATCCCTTTAGATCCTCAAAATACTCAGAGTCATCAAAACTTTCAATTCCCTTGGGGTGAATGGATGGGATTATAGTAATATAGTTAGATCTATGAACTCTTTCTCTATCAGGCTTCTCAACACCACCCTCAAGATCACTCCCCTCCTATCTACTGTCCTCTCTAGAAAACTCTATTAATCATGGCAAGGAGTCCCTCACTAAAAATTACCCTCTCATTCCCATTCACCAAGGCCTCATTTTGAGGTTGTACCACTTCCATTTGGCCTTATGCCCACTGAAACCTATTAAAGTCTATTTGTTGAAGGATAACCTATCAACTCCTGCTATCAAAGGTAAATACAAGTAATCCATTATAAATCCCAAAATATCCCCTAAAAATTTGAAGGGCAGCCCCAGGATTGAGGGTCTAACCCCTGATTCCAAACTAAAATCTCTGAAGAAAGCTAGTGGAAAATGTGTGACTCATATCTGGGAGATTGAGGTGGGTACAATGGTGACCACTAAAAGGGAATGTAAGGCTAGGGAGGATGAGGAAAAGTGTCTAATAAGGCTAGAATTGAGGAGGAATCTGGATAGGTTGAGGAGCTAGTCAAATATTTGGACCTTGGCGCGATCTTAAGGCCATGATTAATTTTTAGCGCGGGACTCCTTGCCATGATTATTGATTAAGGCAAAATGGTAATGATAAAATACCTTAAATTTGTCTTCGACCATGTTACTTCATAGTAATTACAACTTATTGTCTTTTTATGGCCATTCATGAAATGGGTCTTTACTCTCATTGGTAAAATCAACCTAGAATAAGTAGGGGTACACAAATTTATCATTATAGCCACATAATACTTTACTAAGTGGGTAGAACTAGTCCCATTACAATCCATAAAAGGAGAAGATATTTGCCACTTACTCATGACAAACATCATTTCCTATTTCAGCCTACTAAAAACCATCATTATAAATAACATAACTCATTTTAAGAACACAACAATGAAGAAATTTTGTGTTAAATATAAGATCCAACACATTTTCACTACTTCATACTACCCGTAGGGTAATGGTCAAGTAAAAGCTCCAACTAAGATAAATATCAACATCCTAAGAAAAATAGTTACCAAGTTCGATGATGATTAGCATAATCAACTTGTATATGAACTATGGACTTATTGCACTAGTATTCATACACTAACAAGAGCTACTCCTTATTCACTAGTTTATGGAACTAAAGCAATGTATAATTAGAAATCCCATCCTTATGAGTCTCTCTTAAAGGGCTTATCACAGATGACTAATATAGATAAAAATGTCTACATGAGTTAAAATAATTGGATCACACATGCATCTAAGCTAAAAATCACCTTATATCATACTAGAAACAAATCCAGTAGGCATACAATAGTCATGTTCATAGCAAAGAATTCAAAGTCAATGATATCGTTCTTAAAGATAACCTCATAAATGTCAATGCCAAAGAAGAAATAAAAGGAAATTTCAAACCAAATCGGCTAGGCTCATACTTAATCACATAAAATCTTAGCCCCAAGGTATATCATATGATTTCACTTGATTTTAAGGCAATAAATAATCCATTGAACAACATGCATCTAAGGAGATTGTATATCTAAATAACTCACAATTTACTTGTGCATAGTTTCTCTTCCCTTTCTCCTTGTATGTAGTTCCATTTTCATGTTGTTTATACATATATTATACTCAAAAACATAAAAAATATATATAACATATTCAAAAATACAAAAACATTCAAATATTTGCATAAAACACTAATTTTTGATTGTATGCATTTCCATGTTTACATTCCTTCTATTTTACAAGTACTACATATGTTATATATGCTAATCTAGTTAGTTTTATCATACATACATGCTTCACATTTTATCTTCGAGTGTTTGCATATCACTATAGTAATTAGATCCTCTACACAGATCTAGATTTACTACTATATACCCATTAGGGGCACATACATAGATACACAAATCCAACACTGATACATTCACCCATTGGGGGCATAATACTACACATATTTTTATTTACTAGGTTATATCTTTCTACACTCCATATCACATATTTAACATTGATTATATCTTGATATTGATCATCTTATACTACTCATATTTTTTGTTGACTACCACTACTATAGACTCAGCTTATGTGCATCTTTGCTCTGACACATATTGTACCACATATTTATGCATACTTTCATTTTTAGCCATACTAGTTTAGATCTGACTATAGCTCATTGTTTCCACATTTATTCAATGGAATTTTAATATGTCATTGTTCTATGGATCTAAACCAATTCATTTAATTATATGTATGCTTTATACATGTGCCCATGTCCTTGTGTGTGCCTTTTTGATTGTGTATACAAACATTTGAACATTTCCTTGCATGTGGATCTAAGCCAATCTTGATTTCCCTCTTCGTATACAGACATTTTAAAATGTCCTTGTATGTTTTCACTTTCTTAGACTTAGTGACATGTGTCCATGTGTCTTATATTATGGCATCTTGGCCTAATTTTCATGCCTCATGTGTTTGTATGTATGTTTTTATGTATGCATCATGACCATAACACTTGTCTCTTGTTTGTTACACTCACATCCAATTTGAGATGCCATAAGGGACCTCATGCATCTCTCCTTACTCCTTAGGTGACTTGATGGGCATCATGCCCCATTCCCCTAGGTAGTTACTCAAATTATACTCAGATTTTTTGTTCATATACATTCTTACATTGTTTTATCTATCTTGACAACCTTATGAATTTTAGATCTAACATACATCGTAGATTACCAACTTACACTAAGAAAATATTTTATATTCCAATACCATATATGCATATTATATTAGTTTATCATACATATATCATATGTTTTTAGTATAACACACAAGATGCATAACTTTTCTTTTGAGGATAATTATTGTAGAGCTTCAACAACTCCCATCAAAAGAGGGGACATTCACAGGGGTTTATCACAGAGATCAGGCCATCTTAATGCACTTAAAACATAGTTTTTAGCACACAAACATAAAATATAGATATTTGATTCAAAAAACATGGTGAGAAACAACTATATATAGATCAGTTTCCATTTTGCATGGAAATAACACATTTGATCAATAATATGACATAGACGACACTAACATAGTATGTTATTGACCAAAGAACCATGATACTATCTAGTAGCCTTAAAATATAAAATTCTATAATTGCTAACAAAGTATAATAGGTATAATATATGTTTGTATAGTTTTAGTCATAGATTATCGAACAAGCTCAGTATATACTCAATTTTCACATAGATTACACAAGTTTTGCACATATTCAAGGCACCATGTGCAACATGATCACTCCCATTTCAGTTTTATATACTTAAACACATATTATTATGAATCAATCTAGAATCCATATGCACAAATATTAGAGTTGGGGGCATTGTGTGGAATTTTTTTCCTATATGTTCATTTTGACATTAATACTCTCAAATGGACTAGTAGTTCCATGTTATTCTCCACGTTATTCCTCCAAACACCATTTGCACTAGTTTTTAACTAGATTGATGCACTATTCAAGCTATAGTGGTTAGCATTACTAAGTAGTCCTTGAGCTACATTCCTAAGTGCCTGAGTGGCCCCTAAGATATTTTACATTTAAAAGTTTCTAAGTAGCCCCAAATCCATCCTATATAGTTTTAGTTACATTACATAGCTTCATTTGTATTGCACAAATTCAACTTCAGATGCATATATTGCACATAGGTATGCAATGATGGAGTCATAGCCTACTTGAGTTCTTGATTTTCCTAGATAAGAGGGTTAGACAAGACATTAGTCCAATTTAAGTTGTTCATAGATTATGATCACCAAGTAGGGGTGGAAATGATGGAGTCAAGGCCAAGTTGAGATATTAAGCCACCCACACATGAGCATTGAGCAAGCCATCAACTCAGTCTAATTTTATCATAATTTTATAACCATCTACATGCACACACAAAATATCACCAAGTTTTAACACTGATTCATGTACCCAACAAGGTGTATTCATTCCTTCTCTCTCTCTTTGTCTCTCTCTTTCTCTCTCTCTCATATCTTTACTCAATTTTTTCTTTGTTTTTTATTTTTCTTAAGTAAGGACCAATTCCTTTGTGTTTAATTTGTAGTATATGCAATAGAGCACACTTCATAGACTCAAACCCAAATTAATGAAATTTGAATCTTGGGTAAATCCAGGTACATTTCTTTTCCTTTATCCTAGTTATTTCACTTTGTTGCATTTACACAATAAGGGGGGGCAAATATAGTCATCTTAAATATCATTTCAATGCAATGAGTGTCACTTGATACCACCTTGTCCTAGCTCAACCCAAGACCTATCTTAAGGCCTCTTTTCATCCCATTATATGGGTCCAACCCACTCCCAATCATATGATAAGCAATACTAGTCCATCCCCTAGGCACCTAAGACCCTTATCCACTAGCTTATACCACTTAGACATAAACATGACCTTTGGACACTAGTGTAGTGCACTATTGACCTAGGGATCGTGTTACTATCCTTTTGATCCTTAATCTCCCAATGGATATCTTTACATTCCCCAAAGCACTCATAGGGTTGGCCTAGACCTATTTCACATCTTGATAAGCACTATAATTCTATATATACACCATTTTCATTCACTTATCCACTAGATGGAAATTAGACTAAAACACTCAAACAAACTCAAAAATAGTGGTACAAATCAAGGTCATTGATCCCAATTCTACCCTCCTTATGCATTTACCCATCTACAATAGCCTAGAACTCAAATTACTCAAATTTATAGTCTCAAGTCATACTCAAACTCAAAGCACTCAAATCAACACTCATACTAGCATTCACTTACACTTGTATTCACATTTAAATTGGGAGAGCTACATTGAGTTTGATCCCCTTTCAAGGTATTGATATGTAGGAAACACTCAACACATGAGGTGTTGAGGTCACATTCAGCCTACCCTATTAATGCCACTATTTTCTACTTGTGTTCATCAAATACCCTAACAAACATGGAGGCTTAGGATTTCACATTCAAATTAGTAAAAATAGGTAATAGACAGTGAATAGACAGTGAACTAGCATTCATGCACACAATCATAAACTCCCCAGAACCAAGTGAAGGTACACCCAAAATTTTACTATCCCTACTTGCAAAAGGACAATGTCATGCCCTTGAGGACACTAGCATAATGTGCTACTGTCCATAGGACCATGCTATTTTACATGAGGGTTTTTTACTCTTGTTTTTAGTTTATGACAATATATAGAGCCCCTATACCATTTTTCAACCTATCCTTCATCCGTCTCATTCATTTTTTCACTAAGTACATCTCTTATAATTTGTATGCTATTTATACAATAATTTGAAAGGTGAACTATGGTAGAAATCAATCACTATAATTATTGAATATTTATTCCTTAGTTTATTATTTTAGCACTTTAAAAAATTGGGGTTTTACATTTATAATCCCCTTAAAATTAAAATTAGATATTATTTTCTTCCCCACACATATGATATACATTTTCATCTATGATTTGATTAAATAACATGTTTTTCCATTATATTTCACTTGATCTCCTTTTGTTTGCATATTACACGTAGTCTTAATTGGCTTTGTTGTGCTACTTAGGTAAGTTAAGTAAGTATTTATAATTTATTATTTCCATTCTACATGTCACTCCTCAGGACCAAACCCTTTGCAATTCATGACAGGGTGTGTTCCTGAAGGGGTAATATGTATGTACCTAAAATTGTATGATGCAATATGTCAAGTTTAATGTCTAATGATGATGTAGTGATCTATAAATGAATAATCAAAGTAAGGTTATCTCTAGCCACTCAACCTTATTTCCTTCATATTCCCTCTTGAAGTCCCCTTAGCCTCTTTTTTTGTCTTTGTATCCTCTGAAAACTCAATTTTTGAAAGCCTTCCAAGTAGATAGAACTACCACTTTTCTTAGCAAAAATACCACTCAATTTTATAGAACCATTGCCTAATTTTTAAAACTATCATGGCACTTATATCTTAATAGATAAGTTGTATTTTAAAATAGGGGTGTTTGTGTAACTCAAAGTGGTGATTTCGTTATGGGGACCAATAATTTCATAACCACCCTTACAAAAGGGGGTAGTAGGTCTATCACCTTGATGTAGAGGGTAAACAAACAATCTCTAGCCTTATCTTATTTCTCACTTCATTCCTTACATCAACAGATCATTAGTACAATATGTATTCAAATGTTATTATGTTCCTTAAATGGGCTAATGCTCCTTATCAACCTATATGTACTATTTAATATTTCTTGAAACTCTTTAACTCATTCATAACATTTTACAATGCATCCACTCACTTTTTGACAACTTCATTTTACATTGTTTGAACCTTCATATTAACTACAGGCCTTTGATATCACCTTTATACATCATGCTTCAAAATGATTTGAGTTCATACTAGAGATGTTACAAATATAAACATAACTTATTACTAATCTCTACACACTAAACAGTCCCACAATAGATCTTTCTTGTATGGAAAACATACATTGTATTGCTTTCTGTTAGATCTCTCTCACTATCTAAATTTTCTTTTAAACTTATTCATAATCTATGAAACCTAAGGAGGATTAAAATTAAATTGTATTAATATTGCATTTTATAGGAAACCAAGTCTAGTCTTTGACTTTTCTCAGGACTAGAGAGATTCTTTAGTGATTATCAGAACACAGATTCAAACAATCTTCAAGAGAGTCTTTAAACTTGTATGGTAATATAGTTCCAACATTTTTATCCCTTAAAAACAATAATACATTCTCTTCCATTCAATAGATTATTGGTTTATCAGTCCTACTCATAATTTATAACATTTATTTCAATCTCACTGAGAACTTGATTATAATAAGCAGACCCAAAAAGGTCAATATCGAGTTTTAAACATTCTACGGGTTTCAAGAGATCTTTCTACGAGTTTTAAAATATTTTATAAAGTAATTTAAATTTTTAATTATCTATTACACCTTTTTTAACTATTTATACCACTTAAAATATAACATAGGGTTTGCAGTGTGCTTCCTTATCATTATCAAACTCTTCTCTCGATACATTGTTACTCTTTTAAAATGTCACAATGGATGATTGTAAGGAATCAATTAGACTATGAAATTTTTCTTTATTTCTATAGATCTAACTTGGGATTAATACCCAATTTTTTTGAAGGCAATGACCTACCATTCTCAAGAAACATTTATGGAATTATATGATCACTCACCCATACATCCTATTCCTCTTATAAACCAAAAGACTCATAACTAACTAACCACCTTTAATAATAACTTACTTATAACAAATTTAAAACATCCTAAACTCTCCTAAGACCCCTAAAGACCATGACAACCTACTAAGACTCCAAAACATGCAACTAGACTAATATTTATAATATGGTAGATGATGCTTCTACATCATACTACCAAAGAGTTAATAGAAACTTTCCTTGAAATTTATAAGTGTCTTGGATTTAATATTATTTTCAACACCTCTTAGATAATGGCTCCTCATATATCCCATGGCCTATTTGAAATACATAGGCCTTTTTTATGCTTGTTGTCTCCTCTTTGACTCTTCTCTTTCTTTCTTTCTTCTTTGAGTTCATTCTATTGTATATTGATCTCCCATTTGATTATCTTATGTTAGAGGTACAATATGACTGAGAGGGGGGGTGAATTAGTTATCTAATTTATCTTTTATTTCACTTATCATTCATTCATGATTCATCATCACAAAGTATAAGTACTTGGACAAGCATCAAGACAAAGAGATCACATACAAAGCATGAACATGAGAAGCACATCAATACATCATTTATGTGGGAAACCCTCTAGGGGGAGAAAACCCACTCTCAAGCCTAAAAAATAATGGAATATAGTCTTATAAAGATATCATAGACATGATACTTATAGATCAACATCAACTGATCAAGGAGTACCCACCCTTCAATTTAGTCCAATACCTACTAGACCTTTAGCTAGTTCCAACTAACAAGGAGGCTACAACCCGTTAGGTGATTAAGCACCCACTTAACCACCTTAGCTATAATTTACACCACTACTCTTATGTCTTCTACACCTGATGATGACCTTATCTTTCTCTAATACCTTCAAATATGCTTCTCAATCTCATACAAGTCTCTTCCTCTTCTACATCACTCAAATAGATAATTGAGCCTATGTAGCCTTGAAACAAGCACACCATTAGATCACCACTAAAAAACAACTTATAAGAATTCATAAAATATTTAATAATTTATTGTTATAATCTCCATGGGTTCACACCCCTCTACAAATCCTTCTTTTATTCTCTTCACACCCTTATGCACTCTCAAACAACCTCTAGGGCTAACTTTCTTAATCTACCTCTTCTAGGTTCATTAGGTCCAATAACCTATGTGTCATTTTTCATAAACTTGATTATACAATCATTACTGATCCTCTTTACCCTTTTATGGTCCTCAATGACCTAACTCTACTCCTTGATTGAGCTCATTCCTTCGCTTAGCTTCACACACCCTCTACCTTGTAAATAGGCCAATTAGGTGTTAGCCAAGATAATTTTCATGATTGGTATATATTTTAAATATATCCTCATAAATTTTATATGTAATATATATACACTCCTTAGGTCGGTCATTTCCCTTAAGACCTAAAACACCAAATAGGCCTAATAGAGACCTAAATGAATTAGGCCTACAAAATAACACGTTACACCTTGGAATCCTTGGTCCACCTTCAGCCTTAACCAATGGATAAAACACATAAAAAATACCTATAATATACCCTTTAATATTCCCAAAAATTTCCATGCCACATGGAACACCAACTCACCTTATGAACCAAGCCATTCTAGCCTACTCGCCAATAGGCCTAGAAACACAAAAAAGTCTGTCATATAAAATTGAGGCATACTATTGATTTTATCAAATAAACCACTAAAAAAATCATATATATATATATATATATATATATATATATATATATATATATATATATATATATATATAACATAAAATACATATGAAACACATACATGTGATTTAGATACTCCAACACAGGCTAATAGTCCTCAAACTACCTCTCTCAAGATGACCACTCAAACTAGTCACATACAGTCAAACCATTTTGACTCTCCATATCTGATCAGAGACATACCATGACATCCAATACCTTTTAATAAATATTTTTTACTTATAGAACAACATAAAACTAATTGTATACCCCAACACTACTCAAACAAAATCAGACTTACTCCTTCAAAATGACCACTCAAACTACCTATAGCTTCCAACAGTAAAATCATGTAGATGTTCTTTTCTAGAACATGAAAGAACACTTTCATAACATATAATACACATTAATATCTTAAGTATATATTTATCTTTTTCTAGTAGCATCCATTGGTCTAATAGACCGATTCCTCATATCACTATATCACGATCTTCACTACTCAGATAAGCTACTTTGAAATCACTACTTCACCTATGTTTAAGTAACATCACCACTTTCCAACAAATTTAACATATATAATATGTCTTAAAAAATACCCCAAGTCATTTGATTCATCCCTACTCACCTAGAAAACTTCCCTAAACACATATTCACTTTGCCTAGATATTGTTCCTTGTTTTCACTATCTGCAGATTAGTGACTAGTCAAATTTATTAAAAAAAATAATTGACATAATGACTATTTATTTCCAAAACAACTCTATTTAATTCAATAAAAATTCTTGGCCTTCAATTTCCAATAATTTACATGCATTGACCTGGTCAATTCTACCTGTAATACCAAAATATTCAGAGACAAGCATATTTTTGTACCTTTTACTCACTTCCCTGACACACCACTACCACCTAGATATGAATATAGGAGTCCTCTATACCTTCCAATTTTCAAACTTTTTCAAAAAATACATTCTAGGCTATATCTAACAAGCTTTCTTCAATTAAGTCTAAGGCTAGGGTTTTAGACCATAAAAACCTTATTAACAATCATTCATAAAGGATAGGATCTTAATAAATGAAATAATTATTGTAAATAATTCTTATTAACCCTATCCACCTTATCCAAAATTCTCAAGTCCCCATGAAAATTCTACATGAGCTAATGAATGTTGAAACTTTCCTCTCAAGCTCAAAATGCACCATTTGAACCACCTCTAAAGCACATGAAGACTTTTTTTGACTTTATATATCCTTATATAACCTCATACCTTATAAACATTATTTAAAAAACTTTATTTACCATCTCCCATTCAAATACAAGCTTCACCAACCTGCAAACACCCTTTAACCCTTCACAAGGCCTCACAAGCCCACCTAGGCCAACTAGGCCAAGAGCCAAACAACCTTGTACACCACTTTAAACCCATTGAAAGTAATTTACCTAGCCTATTGGCTCCGTACACATGTCTAACATGCATATTCAAATCACACTAAGCTCCATACCATTGCATACAATCCATAGGACTCAAAACCCTATAGGCAACCATGCATAGTCAAACCTACCAGACCTACATACTTCATGAGAACCTCATGAAACCACTCTAACATGCATATAAAAATCCAATATCATGTATTTAAATACCATACCATGATCCATTCCACCATAAATTCATCCAAAGAACCTTCATGCAAGCATCTCACTGCACCAAACACATTAGACCACCATGCTCCATCTCACTGCACCTACTAGACCACTTTGTCATTATTCATGCCTTATAGACATCAATGACAAATCTTACCATAAATTTCCAAACATATTAAGAACTTTATTCTTGTCTTAAAACCATATTACACATGAAACACACAAGTTAACAAAAAAAATATCTTGCTTGTCTTCTTGGCAATCTTTCTCTTATTCTTGCATGCTTGGATTTGTTGTTTGTGGAAATATTATTGTTTGTGTCCTCTTATCTCTTTCATTCCTCTCAACATATGTAACCTCTTTATCCTCTTCTTGTTATTTTACCTAAATAATGACTTCCCTTTCCATGTCCAATGCCTTCAACATACTCACTTTCTCAATAAAGTAAACTAAACTCTCCTTTTGTATGCATGATAAATGATTTGACAAACTTGAAAACAATCTTTCTACGTATTCACCTGAAAGAATATCACCTCTCTCTTCTTCTCTCTATTGGTCTTTCATATTGGGGAGTTTTAATCTCATACGCAAGCATGTTTCACCTTGCTCCACCTTAAGCAAGCCATTTCCACCTTGATCAACCCTAAGCAAGTCTTTTGCACCTTGTTCCATCCTCATCCAAGATATCTCCTTGGATCAATGAGCTTCTTTAGATATTTCTCTCTCCTCAAGCCTCTCTTGGATTTCAATATTCTTGACCAACTTCTCATTCACCTGCAATCTTTTCTTCATGCAAATATCCTCCATAGAATCTTGCTTGCTCTGATACCAAAATGATGCAGAGGGTAAACAAACAATCTCTAGCCTTCTCTTATTTCTCATTTCATTCCTTGAATCAATAGATCATTAGTACATTATGTATTCAAATGTTCTTGTGTTACTTAAATGGGTTTAAGCTCCTTAGCAACCTAGGTGTACTCTTTAATTTCTCTTGACACTCTTTAACTCATTCATAACCTTTTACAATGCATCCACTCACTTTTTGACAACTTCATTTTACATTGTTTGAACTTTCATGTTAACTATAGGCCTTTGTTATCACCTTTATATATCATGCTTCAAAATGATTTGAGATCATGCTAGAGATGTTACAACTATAAACACAACTTATTATTGATCTCTACACACTAAACAGTCCCACAATGGATCTTTCTTATATGGAGAACATATACCATATTGCTTTCCATTAGATCTCTCTCACTATCTAAATTTTATTTCAAAATTATTCATAATATGTGAAACTTGAGGAGGATTAAAATTATAATCTGTTAATATTGCATGTTACAAGAAACCCAATTTGGTCTTTCAATTTTCTTAGGACTAAAGAGATTCTTTAGTAATTATTAGAACACATAGATTCAAGCAATATTCAAGAGAGTCTTTAGACTCATATGGTAATACAGTTCCAACATTTTTATCTCTTAACAACAATAATACATTCTCCTCCATTCAATATATTATAATTTTATCATTCTTGCTCAAGATTTATAACGTTTATTTTGATCACACTACAAACTCAATTATAATAAGCAGACCTAAGAAGGTCAATATCTAGTTCCAAACATTCTATGGGTTTCAAAAGATATTTTTATAGTTTTTAAAAGATTTTACAAACTTATTTAGGTCTATGATTATTTATTACACCTTTTTAAATCATTTCTACCACTTGAAAGACAACATAGGGTTCGTAGTGTGCTTCCTTATCATTATCAAACTCTTCTCTCGATATATTGTTACTCTTTTAAAATGTCACAGTGGCTGATTATAAGGAATCAATTAGACTCTACAAGTTTTCTTTATTTCTAAATATCTAATTTGGGATTTATACAAAAATAATTTGAAGGCAATGCCCTACCACGCTCAAGAAACCTTGATGGAATTATATGATCACTTACCCATACATCTTATTCCTCTTACAAACCTACAATTACTCCTCTATTCATGTTCTTTATACTAGTTCTGTAACTGACTATATTTTCAAGCATAAATCAATAGGGTACAATGTTTTCTTTGTAAACCAAATAGATCCTTTACTTCATCCTTGTACTTTCTCTTGGTTCATAAACACAAAATGCAATGAATATAGGGCATGCAGGACTGTAACCACCTCATTCATAAACTATTGAATACATCCAAGTGATTGTGATAAAGACTTTCAATGATAGTTATGAATCTCTCTCAGACTTTATAAATATAGATAAGTTTCCTTAACATGTTTATTTCCACTTTTCACCAAATACAATCATATTTTCTTCTCAACTGTCAAAAATAGAGTATGTAAACCTATTTGAAATTGTTTATCTAAATGCATGAAAGCTTTCTAAAAGGATGTAAGAAACACATTAAAAATTCCATTGAAACAATGTACCCAATCCTGAAGAAACATTAGAAGTTATTGATGTTGGACTTTCTACCATGGATTAGCATTACACAGTCAACTATTTAAATTCTTATACAAGAAAATACAGAAGTTATGATTCTTTTCTTGTAATTAAATGATAAATATTATATTATTTCATTTCTTTGGGTTTCTTTAATCTCTTGCTCGCATCCAAAACCACACCAATCTACAATATCTAATGACCTACCTATTCATACCCAAAAGCCACTATTTATCATCAAAAGACTCATAACTAACTAACCACCTTTTTTTACTCTAACGTAATAAGAAAGGTTTATTGTATCACTAATAATGCTTTAAGACTTTAATAATAACTTAATTATAATAAATGTAAAAAATCATAAACTCTCTTAAGACCCATAAAGACCATGACATCCCACTAAGACTCCAAAACATGCAACTAGACTACTATTTACAATGTGGTAGATGATGTTCTTGCATCACACCTTCTCATCGTCTTCCAAATTTACCTCCTGAGATTCATTCCTTCATGTATTTTTGCATGTTGATTTTGTATTTATTGATTTTCCTGCCTTAATTTCACCTCTAATCTAGCCTAGCTCACTCCCTCTTCTATTTTCAATCATTTTGAGTCCCTACTAAGTTCTACTTCTAGTTTAACTCAGTTAAATTATTTCATGCAACCTCTATTTCTCTTCCACAAGTAATCCAATTTTAGATTGATTTTAGATCTAAAAATTTTCATTAGAGCCTAGAGTTTTGAATATTTTCACAACCATAGACTACTACCATCAGTTTGAATATCTACCTCTATTATTTTCATGATTGACTACACCATTGTAAGTAAGGAAGTGTCATTGATTCTACAACTCAATATTTACAAATAATGCACTTAACCTACCATAGATTAATTAATATTTATTTGGGATTGTGTCTCTCTTATTCTTCCCTTTTTGTGATAATCATTTGTTCATCTTCCTTGTTATATAGTTCCTGAAATCTTTGTCTACATAAGAAAGTTAGCATACTAAGGATAATAGCAACACATACTACTTGCTCTCAGTTGATATCTGCCTTGATGAAGTTGGAGGTTATTTAATTTTTGTTTATTTTGTTTATTATATTATATTATAGAAATTCTTCTTATTGTGTATTACATTTATACTCCAAAAAAATAAAATTTGATAAGAAAATAATAATTTATTATTTCAGCCTTTGCAACAAAAAAAGTAGTTAGTCTCTTTGTTTTCTTGCATTCATTAGATTCATTCATAGTATAAAAATATTGAATGCAAACCATAGGTAAATATTATAATATAAAATTTGTACTTTCAACTATTGCAACAATCAATTTTTAGTTTTAAAATAAACTCTTTTCATTCTCTCTCTCTCTCTCACACACACACACACATTAGCAACTAGAAAACCCTAGATCAACCTAGTTAGACCAAAGGTCTTGTTTTAATTTTTAATTTTTATTGTTTTGAAAAAACTAAAAAAAAAAATTTATCCTAAAACAATATAAAATTAAAATTTAGATAATTATTTTATTAAAAATAAAACATTGTTCATAGCTAATGTGCATCCAATCTAGAAATATTAAAAGTTTGTTTTACTTGCATATGAGTAAAAAAAGTGATAAGAGATTAATAGCATTTTCTTATTTATAATATAAAACTAATATTGAATAATTTTTAATATTAATAGGCATTTTATCTTGTACATACATATATTTATACTTTATTCAAAAAAATCAAAATAAAAACACACATAGCTTCATCTAGGTTACATCTAGAAAATAATCAAGATTTTCTTATTTAGAGTAGATATATCTCTCTCTCTCTCTCTCATACCTTATATACATTAAAAAATTATTGAAAAATATTTTTAAAAAAATGTGGTTTATTTTTTTTAATTTCAATTTGTTTATCATTCTTTGCTTTCAAGTAATTTAATTTCAGCAAATAGTTACTTTTCATTTTCAAGTCAAAAACATTCTTAAAACAAAACAAGCTAAAGTCTTTCCCAATTGTGAAAGACTCATAATTGAAACCTTTCTTGTAATAACATAACAATTCCATTCAAATGTTTAAATACCTAGACAAGCTCATATGCCTACACCTTACCTAGTCCCTTTTAGATGACACTTCCTGAAACACCAGATCTTATTAGAGAAGGTCTTTTCCCTAGGGTTAGGTCACCTGGTACCACAATAAATTTACAACTTAATGTCAACACTGAGCTTAGGAGAGAGGTTTTATGTTTCACCATAATCCCCCACCTCATTATGGACTCTCTCAACACTCTATAAGAATAAAAATAGATTCCTAATCCACTAATCATTATCCTTCCACATAACAGAGGTTGATAATATAACATGATTCATTCTTCTTTGATATATCCTTGTCGCATATCATTCATATTTATGGATGAAATTGACTATGAATATCCAAATTGTTAGAATAGACCTCATTTTATGAGTCATTCATCCTAACCTCCCTAATTTTCATGGTCTTAGTATCAATCAAGAACTTTGTCTCATTTTAATCTCAGAGACCAAAGGACATTGGATCTTTATTTCCATAGAGCTTGACACTCTCAATGAGCAATCAGATGTTGTGGAAATATTTTGATTCCATCAAAATAACCCCTTGCCACCACCCATTCTAAATCCCATACCAAATCTCATTCCACCTTAACAACCAACCTAACCCATAGTATTATACATAGCCCATCCATTACATTGGCTGCATTGGCATTACTTTAGGGTGAAATGCATAGTTTATCATGAGTTATTCACATGTACATAGTCATCTAAACCAATCATTCTTCCATAGGTCATAACTTCAAATATCAGAAAAAAAAATTAAACTCTTTATTTTTAGAAACATTTAAACAATTCTCTTATGCACACAATGATCGACAAGTTTCTTTAAATTTCATATTTTATAGGTAAGTTAATAAAATTATTTGTGTTAATTTTCTATGACCTTAAACTAAATTTTCTCAACATTTTAAAGAATTAAACAATTGAGAGTTAATTCGATCATAAAATAGAGACATTATGAGTGCATAGATTTTGTAAAAGGGCAACAATAGTACGATGACCAAAATATAACCTCTTATATGTGATGTCAGCATCTGAGAAGAATTCCTCAATAATGCCATCTTATATTATGAAATTTTATCTAGACCATTAATAACTAAATTAATATATATTTTCATGTTGTTTCCATTTTTATAGTAAATTATATCAACATTTTAAGTTCTATAAACTAGAATTAGAAAGACGTAATTATCTTTTATAAAATTATAATAGACAACATCAACCATCAAATTTAGTCACTTGGAAATCCCACTTTGTAAAATGGGAGGCCCATGGTGGTGAGATTGGGGGTGTCATTTTGACTTTGGGAAAAGATATCATAGGAATTTATACATGGCAACAAGGACTAAATTTTATAGTCGACCTTATCTGTCATGATTTTTTTTGTTGACAATTATTTATTCAAAATTATCCATCAAGTGGTGATATTAGGGGCATTTTTTGACTTGGGAAAATAAATCTTAAAATTATATACATAATAAAAAAGACTAAATTTGATAGTAGACCCTACTTAATGGTTATTTATTCAACATTGTCAATCAAATGTTAATATAGGTCATGGTAGAAGAAAGAAACATTGAAGATAATTTATATATTTATTATACAAATCATTAAATATAATATATATATTTATTACAAACCTTTAAATTTTTTCACATCCTTTCCAAGTTTCACCTTTGCATCTGATACAATTTAACAAAAAATTAATTGAATTTTACAACTAAAAAATGTAAATAAGATCATATGGCCATCAAATTTATTCCCCGCATGGAAGGGCCCTCAGTACCTAGATAAATCACACACAAGATGCCTACTTGGATTATGAAATCCATTATTTTATTTATTATTTCCCAAATCAAAACATTTAACTAGAGGTTAGTAATTCATTTTGGGTATACATATTATACCAAAAAAGTCATGAGGGGAAACTAAAGCAGACGTAGGTGGAAGCCATGAAATTCATTATTACTAACATAAAACTCCCAAATTTTGCATGAGACTGATATATTTATTATAAAATAAAGTCATGTGGTGATGCACCACTTACCCCAAGTACTTATTACTATTTGGACACTAAATTCCATTTTAGAAAATGACAAAAAAATGAAAATAAAGCATGCTAAAATGATAGGGAAAATGTCAAATCATATGGATAAAAGGAATATTCCCTCATAAGACCCTTGAAGAATACTCCAAAAATTAATGGTCCTGAACTTTAGATTTATCAAGCACTTAGTCTTATAAAAGTTTCATAATGGTTAAAATTAAAAAATTATTTATGTAAGGTGAATCCTAGACTACCTGGCCCCTATTTTGGTAGGTCCTAAAAAAACTAGTTATGCTAAAAACCTATAAAATATAAAACATAGATGTGGGTATTGGAATCTTTTCACCTTAAAAATCTAAATTATAAAAAATAGGTAGATGTAGATATTAGGATTCATACATTCAAAGCCTATGTTTTATATTAATATTTCAACATGATTGTCTTTTCAACAACATTTTTAATTAAAGTGAAATATTCAATATAGTGATCACATATTAGGATTCAAAAATTTAGACACTATATTTGGAAATGGAAATTCCAATGTTTAAATTATTTTATTTACATGATTGTCTTTTCAATGGAACTCTCGATTAAATCAATCCTCAATATAGTGATCACATTTGACACATCTTATTGTATCACTTCTCTAAAGTTATTTAAGAACTTGGTTTAAATAGGCACATGAATAATGAGAAAAAATGTAGGATGAATTTGTGTGAAACTAGAAATATTATAACATAAGCAAAGAGAGAAAGATCTTCACATAACATGCATTGCTTATTTATGTCAGTCACATCCATTTAGATTTCTTTCTCAATACCAAGTAATCCAATTGAATGCAAAAAATGATGAAATTATGGTCTTGTCTAAGTTTTGGTGTCCATTCAAATTTATCTCTCAACACAAACTCATCTAGATGATTGTAAAAATTGGTGAAATTGTGGTCTTGTCTAAGTTCTAGTGTGTAAGCTTTGTGAAAAACCAAAATTAAACTGAGAAAACATGGCCAATTTTATTTTAACTTTAAAGATAATTTTATGTAATAATCAAAAAGTAGAGTCAAGGAAAAATATATAAAATATAATAGGGCTAAACAATAAATCTACAATCCAATATAATTATCATAAGTTTATCTATGACCTCTTTAAATTTCTTCACCATTAATACTAAAGATTATCTTTCAAATTTACCTGCAATAAATATGGGGTTAATAACCATGTCACAATAACAAGAAAGATTTTTAAAAAATCACTATACCATACCATGATGTTTATAGTCCAACATACTTCAAATTTAGTCCTAGATAGTGTATAGCAAGTACCATAGAGTTTCATAATACAACAACAACAACAAAAAATAAACAATAATAATAATTTTGGATGGCATACCTTTTAATGCATCCCTCTCTTTGAGGGAAAAAAGACTAAAAATATAGACATGTCTTCATAGTTGTTCATGTATCCCAAACATTACAAAAGAGCATACCCAATTTTGACCTTAAATTTCCCTTAACATTCATTCAATCATAATTTGAAATAATAAGAATAATGTAGAAGATAAGATACATAATGCAGTTACAAGTATGGAAAAATATTTCTCAATATTTCTTTTTGAGCCCATACATAGTCATAGATATGCTTATAGAAAATAAACTAAACTACCCCAAATACACAACCCTAAAATACAAAATAAATTCTTAAGATCCATTTAAAAACCAAAAATTAGTAATTTACACACAATGATTATAAAAGATTTGCCATGGAAATAGTGTGCAAGAACATCAAGTGTGAAGAGAAAAGTAGAGTGTAAACATAAATAAGGGCTAAATTGGGTTCTTTTAAAAGGCATGGAATTGAAATATCATACCAAGAGGAGATTGTAATTACGACATAAAAATTTTAAAGACAAGTTTTGACAATTTCAAGCCTAAAATTTAATAAAGATAACTTTTGCAATTATTTTTATTCATAGTCCTTTGAGTTATCTCAAAATTTTAAATGTCTACATGTATAACATGTAACATTATATAGTGATCATTTGTCCTATTTTTACTACAATATTGGTAATGGAGTTGAAATAGTCAAATGGAGTGAAAGAGTGAATCATTTTCTATAAAATAGAAACCCCACATTTTTAGCTAATGTAGAGCATTTTTTGGGGGGTCCAAGTGACATCGTAGATGATAATTTTATGCTCGCATATAATTATATATTTTTTCACCTAAAATTGCATAAAACAAAAAGAATTATAAAATCCATGAGATCAAAAAATTAAGGATCCTAGATTTTCTTAACACTAGGTGAGAAATCTCCCCTCTATGGAAAATATGGTATCAAAGTAAATAGTATTTATCCTTCTTGGTTTGAAACAATTTTGATAATCATTCTCATATAAAATAATTCATGAGAAGAGGGAAAAACAAACATGAAGCCTTTTCTAACCACACAACCAACTTAAAGGAAGTCGCCCTTAAAGGAAAAGATATTGTAAAGACTGCATTATATTTAGTGAGAAAAGAATCAAAGTATGTAAGTAGGCATAATATTTTGGTGGATAGAGGAATCACAATGATAAACAAGGAGTGATGAAAATAACATATTTAGTTATTTATACTTATCCAATAATTGCTTTCCATTTTAGTAGAGGATAAATGCAATTATTTAATATCATTGTTTGATTGATAGCCTATCCAAATTTCACCTTTGCATCTGATATGGTTTAACTTTAAAAATGAATGTATTTTACAGCTAAAAATGCAAATACATTCATATGGCTATCAAATTTAGTCCTTGGATGGCAAGGCTCTGGGTACCTAGATAAAACACACACAAGATGCCTGTGGAATATGAACTACATTATTTTATTATTTATTTCCCATACTTGAAGCATTTAACCAAAGGTTAGTAATTCATCTTATACCAAAAAGAGAAAGGCAAGAGGTAAATATAAATCAGAGGTGAGAGGTAGCTATGAAATTCATTATTAATAACCTAAAACTCTTTGTATTTACACAAGTGATATATTTCTTGTACAAAAAAGTGATGTGGTGATGCACCACTTACACCAGGTATTTATTATTCCTTGTTTACTCAATTCCATTTTATAAAATGATGGAAGAACCCAAAAAATATGCAAAAAAATGAATATTTTTTCGTAAGACCCTTGAGGAATATTCTAAAACTTATGGTGTTAAACTTTAAATTTATCAAGTACTTGATCTTATAAAACCTTCTTACTAGTTAAAATTGAAAAAATATTTTTCTAAGATGAATCTTATACTACTTGGCACCCATTGTCATAGGTACTAAAAAAAGTAAATTTATGCTAAAAACCTAAAAAATCTTAAGTATAAAATGCAGATGTGGATATTATGATCTTTTCACCTTAAAAATCTAAATTATAAAAAGTAGGCAGATGTGGATATTAGGATTCATACATTCAAATCATATTTTTATACTCCTATTTCTACATGGTCATAGTTTAAGTAACATTTCAATGACATTCTTAATTAAATAAAAATTATCAATACAATGATCACATAGTAAGATTCAAACATTCAGATACAATGTATGAAAATAGAAATTCTTGTGTTTAAATTTCAATTTCTACATGATTATCTTTTCAATGGCTTTCTCAATTAAATAAAACCTTAATATAGTGATTGCATTTGATACCTATTGAATTACTTCTCCAAACTTCTAAGAATTGAGTTTAAATAGACACATGAATAATGAGATAAAATGTAGAATGAATTTGTGTGAACACTAGAAATATCGTAGCATAAGAAAGGAGATAAAAATCCTCACCTACCACTCACTACTTTTTATAGTAATCATGTCCCTTCAGATTTCTCTCTCAACACCAACACATCCAGGAGAATGAAAAAATTTGTGACATTAAGGTCTTGTCTAAGTTGTGGTGCATAAACTCTATTAAAAAAACCAAAATTGAACTAAGAAAGTTTAGCCAATTTTATTTTTTTCTATACAAAATTTAATGTGATAATCAAAAAGTATAATCAAGGAAAAATATATAAATTATAGTCTAGATAAATAATAATTCAACAAGACAGTGGGATTTTTCATTTTTAAACAGAATTTAATGTGATAATCAAAAATTACAATCAAATAAATATATATAAATTATATTCTAGCTAAACAATAATTCAACATGCCAATGGGATTTTCCTAGCACAAGTTTGTCCTTGACCTCTTTAAATTTATTCATTGTCAATCCTAAAGATCCTCATAATGTTTCCTTACAAGATGCATATATAGTTATAGACATGTTTATAAAAATTAAACTGAATGACCCCAAATACACACAACTTTAAAATATAAATGAAATCCTTAATATCAATGTAAATAATATAAATTAGTAATTTACATACAATATTTGTACAATACTTACCATGAAAAGTGTGCAAGAACATAGAGCGTGAAGAGAAAATTAGAGTGTAGATATAAATAAGGGATAAAGTGAGTTATAAGAAAAGGCATAGAAATGAATCAACCCATCAAGAGGAGTTTGCAACAGTGACACAATGTTTAAAGACAAGTTTTGAAATTTTCAATCTTAAAATTAAGATAACCTTTATAGTTATGCCGGTAGCTGTTATATTATGAAAACAAAAAACATGTTCAACACTTTGAATATTTGATTTTTTATGCAAACTAAACACTACCACATGTCTACCTGCATCATATACACCCTATTTTTCTAAAAAAACAATTCCTAATTAGGTAATGATATGTGTGTATAGAGAAAGTTTTATCTAGATGACCAAGGAAATAATATATATGCATATTTTGAAGATTGAAAGGTACAATGAACATAAACCAAAATCTTAAAAATAAAATAATTTTTTTTTGGGTGACTTGTTATTGCAATAAACTGCATACAAGCTACACATTGAGGCTTGAAAGCATCACATATGAGCTATGTTTGACCCAACTTTTTTTTGGTCTCACATTTATTGTCAAATTGAGCACCTCAAAAAAAGATGCAAAACTCTTTCAAGGGTTAAATGACATAATGGTAGGCCTTATCATAAATATTTATTAGATAAACATAATATTTATGAATAGTTAGCCTAACACCTTACTAGTACTACTTAGTGCATCAACACAAACCAAAATATAGAAACTTTTATAAATTTATACAACAAATCTCAAAACACATACTTATAATTTATGTTATTTATAAAGGATTTTCCATAATTACCAACACATCAATTGTTGTATTGTATTTTAACTATTCAATAACAAACTAAAATAAAATAAAAGAATAGTTGAAGTCACAGCGTCATGATGGGTTGGTTGTAATAATAAAAAGGGAGAAATGAAATTGCACAAACACCACCTATCCCTTGTTAATTTACAAAATTCAACCTAAATAATTTTTTTAAAACTTTATTAGACTTATAACCATAGTATTCCATGAAACCACTTTTATAAACTGCATTTGTTTAAATGCCTCTGGTGCCTTTTCAAAGAACCTATTTGTTGCATACCTTTCAACCTTGGTACTCCAAGAGATGACATCTACTTGACACATTTTGTATTCACCAAATTATTCTCACCGCATTAATTACACTAATTACTGCTAATTTAGTCTAATTCCCATATTTCATATCCAAATTAATTAATAACATAATAACCCACATCCCATTCCTATATCCTACAAATCTTACCCAAACCCAAAAACCAATTAATCCCTTCATTAAACCCCTAATAGAACCTATTACCCACTAACCTACTCCCTAAACCAACTATCCAATTTAAAAATTACGAAATTATCTACCTACCCAATCACCACCCTATTCTAGCCTCTCCTAAACCCCTAAACCCTATGGGAAGATTTCTAGAATTAGAGGATTTAGAAATCTTCCCAATTTAGTCCCTCTCTCTAAAATTCTCTAATTCTAGATATCTCTATGGAATTAAAAATTTCATGGAAAATCCCTAGCCATTGATCTCTCCCTCTATGCCTATATAACCAAGCTCTCCCTCCTCCCCTAAATAAACTTGAAAATAAACTTAAAAATCCATCATATTGCCTCTATATTGCATCCAAAAAACTCTCTTGCATCCATCCATAGTCACCACCAAGCCCATTCATGCATTTGGAAGCCATTTTCAACACCAAGTGTGCAATCCAACATTTTCACATTTGGGCATCAAAAATCCATTTTGCAATCCCGGAGTAGAGCCATAAAAAGGTAAAATGATGGTAAGAATGTTCTTATTATGTTGATTGCCTCTTTTATTGATTCCTATTGGTTTGATTAGGTTTTAGGTCTTTATTACTAAAATTAGTAATATAGCTTGGATCTAAAATTTAGTGCATATTTTGGTGACCATGGTGGGACATTACTCCCTTAACTAACATTATAAACTTACTAGAAATGATTTGAGTCTTGTAGGATAAACTAAACATTAATTAAAGGCTGAATTTTGAATTTTTGTCATGTATAGGAAAATAATGATCTTGTACTGGTATTAGTGGTATTAAAGTTATGATTTTATAGACCTAGTAGTGATTTTGTCAACTAACCGCTAATGGTTAAGGTTCTTTCAAGCATTTATTTTTTGATAAAACTATAACTTCATGAGCTATGATTTTGTTCTAGTAATAGCAGCTTTATTGGTTACAATTGTGACTTTGTCAAAATTAGTATTTAGAGCTGGATATGTAATCTAACCTTGTTACCGCCCCCCTTCTACATAAATATTTTATCTATTTATACTCTTCATGTGTGCAGGGCAAATAAGGGGTCAATCTAGATGCTGACATATAAGGCATAAAATTATGACTTCACACTGGTAACAATAGTTTTGTTAGGTAAAGTTGTGATTTTGAAAAACTTAAGTTTACCTTAGACCTCTCACTATCACCTAATGATAGACATCTATGTAAGTTACTTTTGCTACATGAGAAAGGATTCTAATTTTTTTTTTTCAAGGGAAAGAATGGTGTACCAAGCTTGGAAGCATTTGGGCATCAATCACAAAATTATGACTCTAGGATTAGTGACTTTAACCTGGTAGTAGCGGTTTTGTCATTGATAGTAGCGGTTATGTCCTTCCTTATAAAACTAGTAAAAACTTAACCTATCTATTTTATGGATCATAAACAGAAGGATTTTAGGTTTTGTAGAAAGGGTTGTAAGGTTCTTTGAACTAAACTAAAGTTTTTTTTTGTTAATTTTAACCATTTATCAATCTAGGTATTTTGACTTGATCACTTACCTATAGAAGGGTCCTTATAGCTTGTTCTTTGCGTCCAAGATTAATAGGGGGTAGAATAAATTCAATACAAACATCATAGAACCCATCACAAGTTTGTTTTAAACTTTATTGCAAAAGCACAAGTCTCAAGATTGCGATTTTGTCTAGGTAGCCATGACTTTGTCAATTGTAATCATGACTTTACAGTTATCTTGTTAATAGAGTAATTTAGGCTATCTAGCTAGCATCAAATTTAAATTTTAGTAGCATTAGACTCTATATAGAGTAATTATATTTTGTTTATTCTATCTAGTAGCACCAAATCCTTTTTGACCACATTTATAAGAAAGTTGTCATAATATTGAACATATTCTTGTTTTATACTTATTTAAACACATTTTTAGGTCAACCTAACCTATAATTAATCTAAAGTATAGTTATCTTAGTTATATTTAGACATATTTATATTTTTTTATCTTTTACAAAACCACAGATTGCAATTTTTTGGTAGTTGTGATTTTATTCTATCAAGTAGTGATTTTATATAACTGTTGTAGTTTTGCAAGATAACCATCATATTTTGATAACCCTCTATAAATTCATAACTCATGACTTATGATTTTGTTTTGTAATTGTGGTTTTGTACATTTTGGTTGCGATATTACTCTGTGTATTTATAGTTTTGTAAGGACTTGCAATTTTATAAAAATTCAAACTACTTGTCATTTTTGGTGCAGGGCCCCTTAAGACCAAGGCACCCCCACTTGGTTTTCTAACCCTTGTGCTTGAAGGAAGGGGTGCCTCTAATATATTATCCTAGTTTTTATATCTTTATCATGAAAAAAAAATCATTGTATATACTTGCTCGTGTGTGTATTGACATGTGAATAATAATTTTATTTGTGCCCCTCACAAGTAGGTAATTAATCATTTCATGTTTGCTTATTTATTATCCCCCCTATGTTTAGGATAACATGTGATGTGGAATTCATGCCCATGCACAAGATTAGCACATAGGATTTGGTGATGTGGATTTCATCACCACGCACTAACCAAACTCCATGTTATGATGGAGTCTAAAAATTAGGAGAGTTATCATTACGCACTCAAGTGAAATTCCCCATAAAGGGTTCTATAGAGTGAGGGGTAGTTAAGCTCCAAGATATAGGGTAGTTAGACAGCATCTTACATGGACTTGGGCCCCATTGTACCTTCATGTATATAGGTGATGCACTTAAAACCTTTTGTGTATACCTAAATAAGGAGCCTTCAACCATAATAGGTGTACCACTATAGGAGTCAGTATCAATCCTGAAGTAACCATCGAGTGTGAGTAGGGTTGAAAGGGTTTGGTTAATACTATAATGGGTCATCAACCTACAGCCTCACCCATGAAGCTGTTGGGTGGTGCGTGCATCAAGTTACACACCCATAATAGTTGACTAATTTAGGGATTTTACTTTTATGTGTTGATTGAGTATTATGCAAAGACTTGTATTATTTGTAAGCTGATTCGACCATACCTTTCATTTTTAGTGAAAACCTTAAACACCTATAGGTTAAATAGTCATCATACCATCTACTCATCTACCTTGTATTATCTCATATTAATCATCCATTCCCATTTATTATCCCCCATATAATATCCATCTAATCCCCCTTGGTTTAACCTTATATCACATGCACTTAAAAATCTATTTTATATCATCTACCCATCCCATATCCATCCCATATCATACCATTATTTAATCTTGTATATACCTCATCATTTTCATCCATTATACCCAAACCTTACACCTCTCTAAAACACTACCAATAGCTATTATCCATTCTACTATATCCAACATGGTAACCATCCCTTCCACATCTTTCACTAGCATCTAGCTACTATCTACTTCACTTTATTCCTACCACAACACATTCTCATAATCATCTTCCCTTTCTTTCTTTAGTAACTAGTTTTTCTACACCCCCCTCACCTCTTCAACATCCATTTTTGTATAACTCATCTTGAGTGGTTATCATTCTTGTCCAATCCTACATCAACCATATACTCTACCCACCTAGTACATATCCTATTTTTCATCCTATCCCCCATACATATCATCACATTTGAATACTGTATTCTATCTTGAAATAAAGCTTTAATGGTCACTCATCTTCTTTAATTATCATTTATCACTTTCTACATCTTCTAGATTAGGTATTATCAATACACATAGTCTTATAAGATTTTAATCTAACACCCATCACTTATCTTCATCTTTATTAGGTACATTTTTCATCTAGCACCCATAAAATTATCTCTCTATTAGTGGATAAGGTATTGGATCCCATCACTCTTCTTTATCCTTTATATATTGGTCTCTTATGAGACTTTGTCTCTTGGTAATTCTTAGTCACCCTATCCCCTTCTAAAGACCCTTACATCACTCTCTTTTGACCACTAGTAGCTTTGGTCTCTAGATGGAGGTATTATTTTAAGACTTCCATTTCATATATCACATCTCATCACATATCTCTTTCAAAATGGTTATTCACACCCATTCTCAAATCAGGATTAGATATTCTTCTAACCAAGATAATAATCTATTAGGGCATACAGTCGATCTAGTTTGAGAATATGATGAAACTCATAGTGATATGCACACACCCAAGGAAGAAGATGACAAGTTTAACCCCTTCATAGTGATAAAGTTAGTAACTTAATTGATTACTATCTATATGAGAAATTTGATCATATCCTAGCACGTGTCATTCAAATAGGGCAACATTACCTTCTTTTTTTTTATCATACTCTCTTACATAATCTAGTCCACCTACCATCCCATCCAAACACACCCCACTAGAATATATAAACAAATAAATTAACCCAAGAAGAGGAAGGTGTGGACCATGGATTTTTAGAATAGTAATTCCCACCACCCCTTCATAATAATCATATTGAGGTTAATTGGATAAAATCTATCTTAGAAGATCGCTTAGACCAATTAACACAATAAATCAACCTTCTAATCTGAAATCAACATCCCTGATACCCTCGACAAAAAAACCCAAATAATAATGCTAATAATAACAATACCACCAATAATATCAACAATACTAATAACACCAAAAACACTCATAGCACCCATAATGCCCATAACACCCATATTCCCCAAGGCAGCCAAAATCAAACCATCAATCCTCTTAGGGATCCCACCTTTGAACAAGAGTGGAGAGTGATGAAAGAGACCCTCCAAAAAATAGATCCACAATCACAATATCTCAAATATAAGTATGAAGACTTTTATTCCTCACCCTTGGACATGAGTATTTTATAAATACCCTTTCCTTCACACTTTGAAGTGCCTAAATTTGAGAAATATCAAAGGAAAGGAAATCTTAGAGATCATGTGCAAGAATTTTATGTAGCTTGTCATAAAGGGTCTTATGAAGATGCCTATTTGTTGAGACTTTTTCCCAAAAGTCTTAATGGACCCACTTTAGAATGGTTTATGCATTTACCCAAGGGGTCAATATCTATCTTTGGAGAGTTGAAAGAATAATTTGTCAAACATTTCTAACTTAATATTTAACATGACATCTCCATAATTGACCTCTATAACACCAAGCAAAGAAGCAGTGAAAGTTTGGCATACTTCTTACAAAATATAGGGATGTTTGGCAAGTCACTTGAGATGTACAATACCTGAGAAAGAATTGGCCAAGATCTTTGTGGATAATCTCAATGTTGAACTCAAGTATTAATTAAAGCTATAGTGTGCCAAAAAATTTGATGAGATAATAGAAAAAGGAATGAAAATTGAGAAGGACCTTATTTAAAAAGGGACAATCAAGTTATATTGTCAAAATAAGCACACCTAAAATCAAGACAACTCTTTTTCATGGAAATCTAAAGTCTTAAAAAAAAATAAGAATATCGTGGGAGATGGGGTGATTGATTCTAAACAACAATATATACAAATAGTTCAAAATAAAATCCCCACACAACAATAAAATGTCTCTTCCATTTGATTTTTATGAGGCAAGCCAAAGCCTTAGATAAATAAAATACCACTCACAAGCTTAGGTTTCCTAATTGAAATAGTCTTGATCAATTAATTGATGCTAATATGATCACCTTGCTTGAAATTGGACCTATCGATGATCATCAACCAAAACCATATTGGTACCATGAAGATGAGTTTTACAAGTACCACAGGGTTAAAGGACATGATACAAAAAGTTTTATGCAACTTAAACACTACATTAAGTATTTGATCAAAATGGGTGATATTGAAATAAAAGGTGAAAATACCCCAAATTAATCAGTAAATGGGCAACTTGGCATTTATAAGGACCCACTTCCCAAGCATGACCAAAGAAATAAGAGACCACCAAGAGAGTAGGGTCAAGCCTCTTCCTCCAACCATAATGAATACCACACTATTCCCTACCATTACATCAACATCATTAAAATATGCAACCTCTAAGAGCTCACTCCATCCTCATCCCCCATTATAAATATTAATCAGGCCATTGCTGATTTTGTAGTTACTACTAGACGCAATAAGATAGTAATTACTGCAACACCACCTAAAACCCCCTCTACTTCATCTTCTACTCAAAAGGGGAATGTCCCTAAAAATGTTTCAAGCTCTTATGATAAGTATTATGATGTCATTCAGGAACTAGAGAAAACTCTAGCTCAAATATCATTAATGAATCTTCTTAAAACATCTTCTCTACATCAAGAGATATTGAACCAAATCTTGAATGATCTTAAAGTACCTAGTGACTTGGATACCAATCAGTTCCAAACATTAAGAGGACATTTATCCCTTTCATAACATATCACTTTTGGTACCCAAGATATCCCTCCCATTGGCCCACACCATAATTATCCCCTATTTATTGAAGTGTCTATATCCCACCATCATGTCTCCCAGGTTATCATAGATGAAGGATCAACACTAAATTTATGTAATTTATACATCTTAAAGAAATTAGAATATTTGGAAATATCATTGGGGCCCACCTTGATAATGATCAAATCCCATGATGATAATGAGAGGCCATATGTTGGGACTATTTACCTTCTCATCATTATGGGGCCCGTAGTGCATCAAACACTAGTCCATGTTGTGGATGTAGATTTGCCTTATAACATGTTGTTTGGACATCAATGGATCCATGAAATGCAAGTTGTTCCATCCACTTTACATTAATGTCTCAAATTTCCCCACTCTGGGATGGAAGTTACCATCACCAAAGTCATTGACCATCTTCACAACTATCAAATGGACCAATCATCATCACCTTATCTTGGAATAAATAATTCCATATTAAGTTCAATAGCTACCAAATACATCTCCCCTGATCAACTCGTATCCATACTCGATCCACTACTTGATGTCAGTCATTTGAAGATCACATCCATAGGCTATGAAGAATATGAATATAAAACTTTCTTCATGGGTGATTTACTTCTCTTTCCATGCAACTATGGGTCACCAGTGATGAAGAATACTAATCCCATCAAAACTAATTTAGACTAACAACTTTATTAAGCACCAGATTCTTATATAAAGAATGAATTGAAGAATCAAATGATTCATGGCTTATTCTAGATGATGAGGTCCTTATATCTCTAGGAAATCAATATCCCCATGTCCAGAATATGATGGAGAATATGCATTATAAAGGGAAAGGATTGGGAAAACAAGATCAAGGTAGACTTGAAACCATCATGGTTCAATAATATCCATAATATTTTGGTCTAGGGTATGGACTATATGATGATGACCTAAACAATATCATTATAGATTTTATTTCGATCCTTGGGTCATCTCTCCCTAATGAAGACATTAAAACAGGTTCCATTTGTAGTCACTTCAAGGATCTTACTGCCACCAACCTCTTCCCTGATACTACCATTTCCACCATCAATATTTCCCTCCACTATCCATCACTCATCGACTGAGATTCAAAATAGGAGCCTTCTTTTGACACATTTTAAAATGATGAAGCAATTTTGGAATATATGGGAGCTTGGGATTTTGTCCCATATGATGACCACAAAAGGGGATTTTTTATAAATATTTGTCAATCCACATACTTTTGGGAACAACAAGAACCCCATGATCAAAGTGAGTAAGATTACTCTGAAGTGGAAGAGCCTTCTAAAAAACTAGATGAACTTCCACATGTCTCATTTGAATTAGAATAATACTTTGACATTGACATGGAGCTTCTAAATTTTTTTTCTTTAGATGTTCAAAAAATATCATTACCCCTGTATTTACAAGAACAATCACCCTCTCTTATTGAAGAAGTGATAAAAGTCAATATTGGGACATATCAACATCCCAAAATAGTTAAACTGGGGACATCTTTGACACCCACAGAATGTGAAGTTATCATATAGATGATTAAATAATTCATTGATATATTTACATGGAGTTATGTATACATGCTTAGATTAGACCCATCCCTAGTGGTACATCACTTGGTTGTGCATCCAAATGCAAAACTAATCAAACAAAAATTACAAAATATATACCCTAAACATGCACTATTAGTTAAAAAGGAGCTATAAAAATTCTTAGAAATTGGTTTTATTCACCCTATGGATTATTTTGATTGGATTATTAATATTATCATTGTGACCAAGCCACAAGGTAGAATTCAAATTTTTACAGACTTTCAAGATATAAATAAATCATGTCTTTAGGATGACTTCCCCCTTCCAAACATTGACATGATTATGGACTCAACTATTGGATATAAAATGTTATCTCTCATGGATAGTTTCTCTGGTTATAATCAAAATAAAATTGCACTTGAGGACCAACACAAAACAAATTTTATCACTCCATGTGGAACATTCTGCTATTAGGTCATGCCCTTCAGCCTTAAAAATGCTGGTGTAAGATATCAATAGGCCATGACAGTCATTTTCCATGACATGATGCATGACATAGTTGAGGATTATGTGGATGACATTCTAGGGAAGTATCACA
The DNA here is from genome assembly GCA_037957365.1 of Torreya grandis. Lineage (NCBI taxonomy): Eukaryota > Viridiplantae > Streptophyta > Pinopsida > Cupressales > Taxaceae > Torreya > Torreya grandis. Next base: position 2,504,504 of record JARHVA010000812.1, on the reverse strand, counting down.
TAAGCTATAAACACCATGATGTTTTAAAAATAATCTTTGAATGATTTCAAGAATATAAAGTCAGGCTAAATCACAAAAAGTGTGTATTCAGTGTTACTTCAAGAAAGTTATTGGGATCTATAGTTTCTAGAAGAGGCATAGAAGTAGACCCAACAAAATTAAAGGCAATCACAAAATGCCTCTTCCTTGCAATCTCAAGTACCTTAGAATTATTTAGGGAAAATTATAATCCATTTGATATTTTATTTCTCAACTTGCAGATAAATGCCACCCCTTGACCCATATCTTGAAGAAAGAGACTACCTTTAACTAGAATTTTGAGTGCCAACAAGATTTTAATAATCTCAAACAGTATTTGACTAACCTACCTATGTTCTCACCACCCATCTCAAGAATACTTTTACTCCTGTATATTTCAATAACCCCATGTGTAATTGGTGCTCTTCTAGCACAACACAATGATCAAGGCAAGGAGCAAGCCATTTACTATCTCAGTCACATGTTAATATATTATGAGTTGAATTACACTCCAATTGAAAAGACATGTTTAGCTATGGTTTTGTCTCACATAATATTCAACACTACATGCTAAATAATCAAGTACAACTCATTGCCAAGGTTGATTCCTTGAAATACTTATTATCTAAATCAGCTCTTATTGGTAGAATGGCTAAATGGATCATGTTGCTTAGTGATTTTGACATCGATTATGTCAATAAAAAATCTATAAAAGGATAATTCATAGCGGATCAATTATCTAAATCACCACTTGAAGTGACTAAGCCCCTTACAACAAACTTCTCAAACAAATCTATAATTAGTACTTCACAATCAAGTAGCTAGAAACTATATTTTGATGGCTCATTTACCATGCATGGATCAAGGATAGGCATCCTCCTTATCAACCCAAAAAATTGATATTATTTTTAAATATTTCCACCTTGCCTTCCCATACACTAATTACATTTCAGAATATAAGACCTTGATAGGCGGTCTTTACCTAGCCATTCAGTGGAATATCCAACACTTTCAAGTATTTGGTGACTCATAGTTGATAATCAAATAGGTCAATGATGAGTTCCAGATGAAGGATGAAAATTTTCTCCCCTATAATTAGTTGGTAGATCATTTAAAATCAAATTTTTAATCCATAACATTTGAAAAAGTACAGGGAGTAACAAAGTCGCTGACTCTATGGCTACCATTGGCTCTCTCATTGATCTCCTTGGAGACATTATAGAAGGGAAATTTTTATTGAGTATTTGATCATTATATCTCATTAATCTATGGATCATTTTTAAATTTTTACAATTAATGATCCTAGTTTTACCTGATACCATGACATCTATAGGTACCTCCATGATAGCATCCTCCTTCCTAACCTTAACCACCACCAATGTAAATCCTTCATTCATTGCACTTCCTAATACATAATCCTTGGTAGCATGCTTTATTATAGGGGCTATGATGTAACCTTGTTAAGTTGTCTAACATTATAAGAGGCCTCTCAGGCGATCAAAGAGGTTCATGATGGTATATGTGGTGGGCACATTAGTGAAATGGCCCTAGCCAAGAAACTTCTCTAAATTGGGTATCATTGGCCAACCATGGAACAAGATTCTTGTCAGTATGTGTGGAAATTCATTTCCTATTAGAAATATGGGAATCTCATTCATGTGCCCACATAGGAAATTATAACCCATCATGAGTCCATGGCCATTTTCCATATTGGGCCTTGATTTAATTGATAAGATTAATATGACTTCATCAGATGGCCACAAGTTCATTATCATCGCAATGGAGTACTTTTCTTAAATGGGTGGAGATTATGCCACTCACTTATACAACATTCCTCCAAATCTCTAAATTTATTCTCAATCAGGTCATTTGTCACTTCAGTATACCTACCAACATCATTTTAGATAATGAAAAATCATTCAAAAATTAGGAATTAAGGCCTTGTGTCAGAAATATCACATAAAACAACATTTTTCCTCTCCCTACTATCCTTAAAGTAATGAACAAATCAAAGCTACCAACAAGATGCTCATCATAATTCTTAAGAAGACCATTAATCAAGCAGGTAAAAATTGGCACTTAAAACTGTATCTAGCATTGTAGTCTTATCACACAAGCATCTACACACCTACTAGGGCCACTCTATATGCCTTGCTTTATGGGATAGAAGTGATCTTTCCAGTAGAATTATATCTCCCCTCCCTTAGAATATTATTAAGGGGCATCATCATTGACCATAATTATAGACAAGAATGCCTACAAGAATTGGAATTTCTTGATGAAAAACATCACAAGGCCCTTGATCACCTATGAGCATATCAAAATAGACTCAAAGGATAATATTAGAAAAAGATCTAGTCCAGAGCATTCAAGGTTGGTGACTTAGTCTTGAATGAGAACCAAAAAAATACCAATGCAGATAGAGATAATAAGGGGAAATTTGAAGTAATTGGCTAAGACCCTATATTATCATTGCTAAGCTTAAATTGAAAGCATATAAATTGTCCATGCTAGAGGGAGAATAAATTGATGATCCCATGAATATCATGAATCTAAATCACTTCTATACCTGATAGACTCTATCATCCTCTGTCTATGTGTCCCCACTCTTGGGGGCATCCTGAATCCAATCCATCAACCTATCACATCTCATCATCAGTCTAATAGTTTTAAAAAAAATTCCAATGGTGAAAACCAATTCTTTGGTTCCTTAGTAAGGTACCATGATGAAAATCAGTCTCTGACATCATGTAAAAATAAACCTAACCTTGGTCTTAATAGTGGGCATCCATTTCATGGCTCTTATACAGCAATATTTGATAAATACTTCAACATAAGGGAATAGACATGGCTTGTCAAGCACTGAGAATATTTTTTGAGGGATCCTCTAGAATCACTTATCCATATTTTTCATATTTATCCCCAAGTCCCATCGCATCCTTATCATTACTCCCTATCCTTTTACCCCCTCAAAATCTCCTTTAACAAGTGTGTCTCCTTTTAGCCTCAAGGCAACACTCCATCCTTACTCATCCATTGTTGTTATTAAGCCTCTAGTCCACACTTTCCCACTAATATCATTAGTATGGAGGGTCACAAAGTATAAGTTACATTTTTCGGGTTTTTGGGCATACACTATGAAACCAATTCCGAAGGGGTCACCCTAGACCCCATTGTTGATTACTTTTGGACTTGGTTAGAATCTTATCTCAACATCTAAAAATACTTTTGGGCACAAACATACCCTATGTACATAACCCCTAATCATCATTACACCCATTGTCTATAATCATTTTATCATCATCTCATTATCTATTCATATATCCTTGTTCCCATATTTAATCTATATTTTCTTATGATTATCTTGTGTGAATGCATGTATATTTTGAGTATATGTGTGGTTTTCTAGTTCATACTAATTACATTATCATGTTCATTTTCTTTGATATGTTTCTCTTGTTAACTTTTAATGGGGATGAGGATGGTTTAGGTGACTTTCAAAACTGATTAGGCAAAGTCACTAAAAATGAAGTTCCCCCACGCACTTGTTTTAATGTACCTTTGACTTCTCTTATATAATTGGCACATATCTGAATGGTGCAATATTAAAAAGGATTGCAAACATTTTTAATGGCTTCTCAAACACCCATTATCCATCCTATTAATTCTATTCCATGTCCTATCACAACTATTTCCATCCCACCTATCCTATCTCTATCCAAACTAAGCCTAAACCATCCCATCACTACCCTACCTCCACAATGCAAGAGGATTCATACACTAATAAATGAGATATAATGACCACAATATGGGATTAACCTTTCATTAGCATATTCAACCGACATGACATAATCTCATAATTATCATGACATATGCATGAACCACATCACATCAAAGTCATAATCATCTCCTAAACATATACATCATGAACTAAAATCATAAATCCATGTCATGAAACAACATATGAAAGAAAAATCATATCTCATATACACTACATCTAACATCATATGTATAAATCAACCATTTAAACGATATCTACCCATCATCACATCATCAATAAAATGTCAGATTCATCCATCACAATACATAATATGTATCTAATCATATCATAAAAATAAGCACATCATATACCAATCACAACATATCCATAAACAAAATCCATTACACCTAATTTAATCACATCATGTAAGTCTAAATAGTACCATGAGTCTCAATAATATCTATGCAATCACATCATCATCACATAAAAGATATATATGCACTGTAATAACCATAAACATCATCAATCATAAATCAATGTACATACATCCATCATCACAACATCTCATCATATACATATAAATCAAATATATAAGTCCACATGAAATCCATGTCAAAAAATATATATAGTAATATGGATCCATGAGGAAATAATGAGCTACAATACAAAATCTTGGATATATATACATCCCAAAACTCATGGTTATGGCCTTGGTAGCCTTGGTGGTCCTCATACCCCCTCAAAGGTTGATGAACTAATTGAGATGAGATGGCATGAAAAGAGGCTGCATAATATTCATTTGGTATTACTATCTTGTATAAAGTTTGATAATAATTCACCTCCCTGGTCAACATGATAATGTTTTTCATCACATCAGTTAGCGACCATGCACCCATCACCTAGTCTACCTCATCCTTGGCCCTCTCGACCACCTCTACCTCCCCTATCATTGTGTAGATACATACCTACATCTGTGTAATTTGACCCTAAAATACTATAATCTATGCATCTCTACTCTAAATCTAGCCCTATAGAGTAGCTATCTTTGCTTGAGTTATAGTCAGTTGTGCTTATAAGCATATCATTTGGGCTTATGTCTGGATCAACTACCTATCCCTCTATAATACCTGGGCTTATAATATATCAACCTACCCCTGTACATGCACCAGATGTCTATCCCTCTTTACTATTCCACTTTGAATCTGACCCTATAACTAATCTCACTCTTGTGTGAGCCCAATAATCTTAGATAAAAGGGCCTGTATCTCCCCCTATAACCTAGCCAATGGGGACCTCTCACTCTCTAAAAGGGGATGTTGTGAGGGTCTCACACTATCTCCACCACCACTACCACCCACCTATGTCCTATCCTGCCCCTATGGCTATCCTTGTACATATACCTATGCCTAAGCTTGAGGCCCCATCTGTGTTGCTACAACCACCTACTCACCATCTCCCCCACCCACATCCATAGCATTGTTCCCATCATCTCCATCATGCCCACCCTATGTTGGCACTTATCTCATCCTCCTCCATAGCCTGGCCTGCACCTAGAGAGCTCTCTTGATAACACCTCGCCTAACTACAACCCTAAAATGTGTCAATCTAATCAATATCCTGGGTCTCCACCATGTTGTATAGGTCATTATCATGCCTAGATTTGTTATTGATGTATAAAATTCCTACTACATTAGGGAAATGCTATCATAATTAGTACAGGCATCCACTCTTCCTACTGACCTCCCCCACTAAAGCCTCTACCATTCACTTTGAGAAAATAAATGCTACGTACCTAGAACATCCTGGATAAAACCAAACTAACACTAAACATGGTCAAGGCAATATCTCTCAATGACTAGATCTCATCACCCTATCAAGCAACACTTCATGAGCATGTATTGGGTCACTACCTTGTCATCCTATCTAAACTAGAGGCCTTTGTATGGCATATAAGTAATATGCTCTAGATGAAGGATATCAAAAGAATCCCTATAGAAATTCATCTCTCCTACATGCCCATGTTGCACACCTAGAAGAATATACCAGCCAAATATCATTAGTTTCTTAGGATGTCATGTTGCTAATGTCCCTAATGACTGATAGATCACAATATGCTTCCAGCTCCACACTTGTAAAAGTATTGAAGGCCCAAAACTAGTCACTGCTCTATAAGCTCCCAAGTGAAGCTCTTTGTATAGGTGTGCTAAAATAATAGGACCCTAGGAAAATACTCAAAAATCTTCAACCATATTATCCACAACATCTCCCAAGCCTAGATGAAACCACTGACCACTCTTGTCTGATATGAAAATGTCAAAAATAAGAGACATCACCACTATAGTCAATCTATCAATGGTAACCTCATGTAATAACTTATCAATGTCAACACATCTATCCTGCATCCCCACCTATAATCCCCCTGCTAGGCACTACAATATCCAGACTAGTGTATGAGACCTCCAATATATCTGGTCTCCCCACATAGGCAAATGAAAAATCCTGTAGATAGCCTCTAAAGTGACCATCATCTCACCTATGATGAAATGAAAGGTGTTGGTCTCCAAATGCTAGTGTTCCACTAGTGCTATAATAAAGGCCTAATCAATACATATCATGGGCATAGTTGCTACATCATGTAGACCAATCAGCTCTAATACCTAAAACCTATAATAAATTGCATTAACTAAATTAATAAAATCACTACAAGAGGTGTTTATTTATACAATATTAAAAGAGATTAGATCTCTTAATTTGTAGGAGATTATAACTAATCACACCTAAAAAATACCCCAAATAACTAACCTATGTCAATCAAAGGTTAATAACACCTTCAGACATTTATTACAATGTAGATAGGATTGATTAATTATTCTAACATTCCCCCCCCTTAATTGATCATATCTTGAAGAGAAAAGGAGAGAGAATTATTGAATACCTCAAACTTATCACGTGTAAGTGACTTCATGAAGATATCTACACATTGATCTTAAGTGGGGAAATATCAGAGCTGTATGTTGTGTTAATAAGCATGTTTGCATATGAAATGAATCTAAACCTCTATGTTTTTGGTTCTCTCAAAAACACTAGATTGCAAACAAGATGTAGAACACCCTGATTGTCACAATTCAGAACTATAGGTTGAGTCTATGAAACTCTAAATCTTGAAATAATGTGATGTATCCATATTTCTTCATAGATATATCCTATTCTAACATGATATTCTACCTCTATGGAAGATCTAGAAACACAATTATGCTTCTTACTTCCCCATGAGATCAGACCAGATCCTAGAAAGAACACAAATCCAAAAGTGGATTTCTTATCATCAATAGAAATTGCATGATCTGCATCTGTGTATCCTATCAAGAACTTATCATTCTTCTTTTACTCTAATCCATACTCAAGTGTACCTCTAATATATCTCAATACCCACTTTACTACTTTCTAATGTGCCACCTTTGGTTCCTGCATGAACCAAGAAAGATAGTTGATAGCATAGCTAATATCTGGCCTAGTATATTTCAAGTAAATGAGACTCCCAATCAACTACTTATAGAGATTTGTATTTACTTCTGGTGATGAATATGTACAATAAAACTGAAGACTTATCTCCATAGGTGTTACAATAGGCTTGCAGTCCATCATCTTGAATTTTTTGACAAATGTCTTGGTATACTTCATCTATGAAACAAAAATGTAATGTTCCTTCTGCCATACCTCCAAAACAAGACAATAGTATATTAGTCTAAGATATATCATGTTGAATGATCACTTGAGATCATTCTTAGTTGTATCGATCATCTTTACTGTGCTACTAGTGATGACTAGATCATCGACATAAACAATCACTGTAACAACCTTCCCCCCCCCATACTCCTTGAGGTAGAGGTTAGGATCATATGGACTCTTATTTAATCCATGTTGTATGAGAGGCTCATCAATCTTGATGTACCAGGCTTGGGGAGCCTATTTTATCCCATAGAGAGACTTGATAAGCCTACACACTTTTTGTTCCTAATTAAGTGCCATAAATCCTTCAGATTAAGTCATGTAGACTTTCTCTTTCAAATGTCCATTAAGAAAGGCACTTTTGACATCTATTTGATGGACTTTCCATCCAAATTATGCATCCATAGCAAAAACCATTCTGATAGTCTTTATCTTAGTTGTTGGAGAAAAAGTCTCCTCATAGTCAATGCCTTCTTTTTTAACATACCCTTTTACAACAAGTCTTGCCTTGTACTTATCAATACTACCATCTAATTTGTACTTGGTCTTAAAGACCCATTTTCATCCAATAGGTTTCTTCCCTAGTGGAAGATCAACAAGTTTCCAAGTGTTATTCTTCATCAGTGACTGATATTCTGCATCCATAGCATCTTTCCAAGGTCTAGACTATAGGGATTTTATTACTATAGAGGGCTCATATTTTTCTTGTACAATACTTATAAGGACCATATTGATCTCTTCTCAAGCCATGCTTCAATTCCTTAGTCATGAAGTGGATGTATCTAGTACTCCATTCAAGTTAGCATTGTGTATAGTACTTGTATACCACTTAGGCATACACTGAACTATAGGTGGTGGTGATGGGGGTCCTATTTGACTATCTTCCTATTCACTTTCACCATCACTATCTAAAAATATTATAGGACTTTTGCCTGTATCATTTGCCTATGTAAAAGGTGGATTGATTCCACTGTTTTCATCAAACACTGCATCTTTGTTGATTAGTACCTTATTTTTTTCTAGATCAAGTAACCTATATGCCTTTGATTGTGCACTATAGTCCACAAAAATACAATCTTTTATTTTCTTATCCAACTTATTTCTTTTCTTCTTAGGAACATGCATATATGCCTTGCAACCAAAAAATTGAATTTGAGTTACCTTTGGTTTATTCCGTGTCCAAGCTTCATGTGGTGTGATTCCATCAAGAGCTTTGGTGGGTGACCTATTCAACAAGTAGACTGCAGTGTGACAAGCTTCTATACAATATGTATTAGGCAATTTTGCATCCTCAACTATGCTACAAAACATTTCCACAATGACCTTGTTACATCATTATACAACTCCATTCTGTTGAGGTGAATATGGAGATGTTAATTGATGATTGATTCCATTCACATTAAGATAGGCTAATAATTCTTTACTAGTGTATTCCCCCCCCATGATCTGAGTGGAGGGTCTTGATTTTCTTACCAGTTTCATTTTTTACTATGGCCTTGAATTTTTTGAAGACTTGAAAATCTTGATCCTTATTCTTCAAATAATAGACCCACATTTTATATTAGTAATCATCAACAAAAATCTAAAAGTATTTGTACCCTTTGAGACTGGGAGCAAAATGTCTGCAAATATTAGTGTGCACCAAGTCCAACTTACCAAGTGATCGATACTCAGTCTTTCCAAAGGGAGCTCTTTTTTTTTTCCTACTAAGTAACTAATACATATATTAGAAGATTTCTTGAGTTTCGGAAGACCACAAACCATATCTTTTTTGCTTAATTGAACCAAATATCCATAACTCAAGTGACCATATCTTCTATGCCATAAATTTCCTAGTTCTATATCTTTAACCACAAGTGCTTGATGATCATTTTGAACAAAATCAATCTGAAACATTTTAACAATGTTGGAAGCTTTGGAAATAACTTTGGAATTCCTAGACTTTTCTTTGATATTGAAAAAATTTTGACCATTTTGATGATCAAATTCAACCATGAGGTTGTGGTCAAGTAGCTGATTAATAGATAACAGATTTTATGTAAGCCTTAAAACATATAGAACATTTGAAATGTTGTAATTTCTATTTCCAAGTTGAATTTTGATGTCACCATTTCCCTATATTATATATGAGGTATCATCTCCAATTGATACATTACCCTTTGATTCTAATTTTGTCAAAGTATAAAACCAATCTTTTCTTCCTGCCATGTGTCTAGTTGCTCATGAATCAACATACCAAACTACACTTGGATGATGGGTAGACTCATGTGATTGAGTAGCTAAACCATATTCATAATTAGAAGAATCATTGTCTTCACCAACATTTCCATGTTGTTTAGGCTTGGAAATTTTCTGTTTCCACCTATTTTGATGTTGTGGTTGCTTTTTTTAGTTTGTGGTGACTTATTGAAAGATGTCTTCTTGCTTGATGAGCCATGTTGAAATGTGTTGTACCAAAAATGTTTCAAGTCATGTCCTTGTTTTCCATAAATTTTAGATGATTTGATAGAATGTGAATTGTTCCCTTATTGGTTATGATTATAATCATGTTTGGTGTTTTAGATGAGGTACAATCTCATATTCATAGTGATACAACTGCAAAAGATGCATGGGATAAGCTTTAAAATATTTATAAAGCTAAGAATTAAAAATAAATCTTGCATATTTAGAGCCAATTACACACTCTTAAGCTCAAATTAGATGAAAAAGTATAAGCATTCCTTAGAATAATTGCAACTTTGCAGGCTTCACTTTAATCTTTGGGCAAACTGAAGAGAGGACCACATTTTGTGCTCTGATACCAAATAAAATCTAGAATAAATTGCATTAATTAAATTATCTAAATTAATAAAATCACTACAAGAGATGCTTATTTATACAATACTAAGATATATTAGATATCTTAATCTATAGGAGATTACAACTAATCACACCTATAAAATACCCAAATAACTAACCTATGTCAATCAAAGGTTAATAACACCTTGAGACATTTATTAAAATATAGCTAGGATTAATTAATTATTCTAAAAATACCTTAAAGTCTACCTCTGTTTTAGATGCATCTCATGAAGCACCTCTTAACACCAAGACCATGATGTTGTCACTCCCAGTTCCTCCTGCACCAATTACCATCCACCCATCACTACCTCCATCATCAAATACCTATCATAACTCACCTATCTTATCTATCCTAAGTCACCTAAAAAACCCCACTAATCCCTAATAATTTATCAACTTTACCAATCTAAACCATATAAAATCACCCCCATCATTCCCTTGTTAATCCCCCACCCTAGCCTAACCCCTATCTCATTAACATTATTTAAATTACCACACATCCCCACACCCTTAAACATTAACATTTAATTAACCTAATAAACCCCCTCCCTTTTCCATTCATAACTTCATTTAATAACTTCACACCTTCTAATTTTTTCCTAACATTCACTTGATCACCTTTATTATCTACCCCATCCCATCCATCTAACCCACCCAACCTAATCTAATTAATTAATCTAACCCCATAAACCATCTAACCTAACCGCTCACTACAAAACCTACCCATTCTTTAAAGCACTGACAAAATCATTAATCATGAGGCTACCCTTATTGGTTATTTTAACAAAACCATCACTTGACATTTACAATTTTATTTGGCCTCATGCTCACACAAAACCATGAATCCCTAACTAGCAATATTGCAAAATCATGACTTTATAGTCATGGTATTGAAATATCATGACCCCCTAAATGTGGTATTATAATATCATACATGTGGACTGTCGATGCTTCTAAATGAGCCACAAGTGCTCTTCATGTTTAAATAACACTTCTCATTTTATAATTTATAAAATTTAGAGCATGAGTTGCAGGTTTTGGTAATCTAGTTACCTGTGGTGAATAGCAGTAGATCAATTTAAAACATTCCACAATATTTATATGATTTGGTGGTTGGGAGCCACCTTGGTCCATTCTTTTTGAATCTATATTAATACTTAGTGAATTATGCTCCATATTGAAGCTACAAATTAATCTAAGTGGATATTTATGATAAGTTATAACTAAAGTGATCCTAGTGTAAAAAGGAGTAAAGATCAGTGATTGCCAAGTCTAGTCTCAAATATCATGACAAAGCATCAATTGTAACTGAGAATGCATTCAAACCAATATATAATTTAAAATATCCTTTAGATAAAATTCCATTATAAATCAGGCAAACTTCAAAGGATAATGTAAAGGATCACAAGTAAGAACCAGGTTTGCTTTTAGGATTTACTACTATAATCAAATAGCATTTGCACATCTGAATACAGAGAAAAATGAAATGGAGAAAAACCTAAGATCTCCCAACTAATCTAGCATATGCAAAAATTAGAAACCCTATGATTAGAAAATGCAACTCAAAATTCAGAGACACCATTCAAATTCAAAACATCAACTAGCAATTGAGAGGAAAGCAATATTAACAATTAATAATATCAAACATGGACAATCTTTGCATAATTCCCTAATTATATTAATAGCTTCAAATATATAGAATTTTCTCAAAATTATTTCTCTTTAAAATTGATAATACATGCCTTTATATAAAGATCAGGTAGTATACCAATTAGTTACAAAATATAGGTGTATAAAGATAAGGATAATTGTCTTTACAATTTCTAAAATACAGGTGCTTTTCACAATCATACTGACCTAGAGGCAAATATGATAACAAACTAGCATATGACTTTATAATGGAATATTCTATTTTAAAATTTAAAAAACTTCTACAAAATAGAATATTTCTTAATTCACTAGTGGGCCCTCTGCTTGTTGTTATTGGAGGATGTTCATGGCTTTAGCATGTTGCTCACTGACTAGCTCTAGGTCTACTGTAGGCTTTAAGAGACGCTCCTCTTCTTGATCCACCAAGTCATCAAGATCCTTGTCATTCCTATCCATGGCTTCCTTAATACTTCTACATTCATTTATTCTTTCTCTACATTAAAGATCATGTCTAAGATTTTACTATTTTCGGCCCTAGATTTGCCTTGGCTCTTCCCTTTGATTTCTTACATTACCAAAGTAGCCCTATGTTTGAATTCCTCGTCACTTATGATCTCAAGGGTATTAGGCTATGTAGGATCTATAATCATAGATCCAAGAAGCTGTTCAATCCTTGCAATCAGCTCCTTATCATCATTCAGGACCCTTTCCACATTATTGTGCCAAACACTCAGATTTTGAACATTATCCACCATAATTCTCAGGATTGCACTTAAGTGTCCCAAACTAATGGTCTTGAAGTTTAGGATATATTTCTTTGTTTTAATGTTAAGGAGTTGGGCTATTTTCCCTTTGAGGCCTACCACTAGGTGACTAAAGTCTTGGCTAGTATACACTACCCCTCTAATGCACTATGCCTTAGTTATATTGACTTGAGTGCTTCAAACATGTCATAAAATAACTCATCAAGTATATTGGTTATGGCATCTAGTACTAATAGAATTACCTGTGTTTGTATGTTTTCTTTCTCCTTGTCCAAATTTAGGATTCTTTATTTCATGCCTTGGACTCCAGCCTTGGCCTAAGCTGAATGTGAATCAAGTAGACTTTCAACATCCTCCATATAAATGGTAGCCTCACCAAGCTACTTCCCCACAACTAGGGTTAGTCCTACAAAGGGCTCCACCTTTTGAAAGGTAAATTCCTCCATCCCAACTACAACTATCTTGTTTATAATCAATTTTAACCTAGCTATTTAAGGGTTGAATTAGACTGTAATAACTAGTTTCCTAAACTTGGGAGGATCTAAGGCCTCCACACCTAAGTTTTTGGATGCTCTTAGAGCATCCATATTCTTACTTTCTATTCCTTGAATGGTCATAATTCTCCTTTCTTCCTTCTCTTTCACCATGGCCCTTACCCATGGCTTCATGTCATCTTGAATCTCAATGTCAGCAACTCTTGGCATAGCCCATGAATGGGAAAGAGAAGAGATCTTTTGTAGTTACCCATAAATAAACCAATCATGAATTACTAGTACATGAATAAGGAATTTATCACTAAATAAATTTACCTCACTTTTGGGGTGAGGGATGATCAACCTTGGTCTTTACCTTGGTCCCACAAGAACTAATGCTAACTCGACTTTCCTCTTTTCTATGGATGCCACAGGGAAAAACTCTTTTCTTTCATCTTCCTAAGGTTCCACCTCCCTGTCTAAGTCATAGACCTCTACAAGTTATTTAAGGTCACCCTTGAGTGTCTCTTATGAATCCAAGGCTATCATATATATGTATTAAATTAGTAAAGGTGGCATTTAGGTTAGTGTTGAAGCTGAGGGTCCCTCCCCAGTGTCAGGAACCTCTAGAACAATAAACATGCTCTGATCCCTACTTTGTCAGGATCTTGCTCTACCAATTAGAGCACATATGATTACTTCTTGTATTAGCAACTAAACATAGAATTTAACTAGAATCAATAAGTAATTAGAAATATGAAACAACATAGGAATTGAGAGACAATACACAATTGTATTAATAATCACTCAGAAGAATATACAATAAAGAAGATGCCACTTCTTCTTCCACCTCAAAGGTTCACCACACCTCAAGACCTTCTTCCCTCTCTCTCTTGGTCACAACCATCAACTCCATTACAGAATTGATGTTCACCTCTCCAACCAGTCAGTAACATGCTGCTAGTTCACCAAGTACACAACCGTACTCCAAGTAGATCCCCTGCTCTCTGCTGCTACCTGCAAATCACTAGACCTTACTCACCATTATAGATCTCCAAAAGAATCCATGCTCACCTGCTGACCAAGATCATAAAAATATGAATAACCCTACTGATTCTCCAATCCGGTACCCACCTTGGAACTGCGGCACTAGGAGGAATGCACCATTGCTCTCTTCTCTCTGAAAGAGCTTATTGCTCTCTTACTCATTAGCTACAGTTTACAATACAGCCCATGAGTCCATATATAGATCTCATGCTTACAATAATTAGACTAACCTAATTACAATAATTAGACTCGCGACTCAAGACTACGACTAGCCCTTGACATGCAAACAAATAGTCCAAAAATAGACTCTCCCAGATCAACATGCAAACTGCTTGTTCTCGCACAGGCTGCCGACGTCGGCTCCTCCATGACCGATGTCAGCCGACTGGTGACCGACGCCAGTTGCTTCCTCTTTGCTATCTGACCGATGTCGATTGATTAGATCGACGCTGGTTTTCCTGCAACTCCTCGCAATTGTGCATCCTCTGTAACTTCTCCTGTTTGCATCCTGGTGAAGCTTTTAGCTCCACAACCTAATAATCTCCCACTTAGAGATAAATAGTTGCACCTGTACCTGTACATGTACCTGTACACCATCTAAATTATTCCTTGGCTTGTATTCCTATTCAAGATCAATCCTGAAGACCAACCACCACATAACCTATGATGCTATACCTGTCATCAAAGTAACCTGCCATATCTGAACCTACACATCCATGTAGTGAAGAACTTGACCCTGCATAACAAGAATCCCTGCTACTAGTCCCACTGAATTGCCCTCCATTACTCCTTCCCCAAATTGGCTCTATACTTTCTGACAACCCCCACTACTTGGGAAAACAACTCAGGTCTACATTAGACCTCATGTGATTTCGAACCCTATTCCAAGCTAAGCTTGAACTGTCCAGCCCTTGGTGTGCTTTCTAATTCTACATCCTGCATCATGAACCCCACCAACACCGTCTTCACATCAGCTCCCACTAGAGATAAAATCTCCATGTCTCTTATGCCAAAGAATTTTGCTACTCCAAATTCTTCATGACATGCCTCTGAACTAACCTTACCTTTAGCTCAGCAAATCCCTATATGTACAGAACCTACTAGAAAATTACCCACATACAGTTACTGGATAATGTCGCGACTCATCATCCACCTGGTAAGACAAAACCACAATAGTTACAATGACATTGACTAAAGCCATGCTTAGTCATCCACCTGTCAAACCTGTACCATTGTCTTGCAGCTTCCTCAAGACCATATGCCATAGCCTTCTGTCTCTTGTGTCCATCCACTCTCTTCATTAACTTGGGAATCCATTCCGTCTCTCAGTGCTTACTTCCAGCTGACAACTATACCAATAAATCCCTGTTTGGTTCTTCTCCAAGGACTCACTCCTCATCCATGCCAAGCTCCCACTATATTTGGATTCTACCTGCATTGCCTCTTACATCTTCCTGGTTCTTTACCATCAATAAGTAATATAAAGAAGGTGAACAACGAATATGAGGTTCACTTACCCTTTTTGACCTCAACATGAGCGTTTGAGACTTGTTGACAGCTTGTTGTCCGCCCACCATTTCGTACCAGTGACTGATCTCGACCATCTCCCAGTCTGTTTCCGACCGATGTTGGCTCCCTGTACTGACCCTGACTGCCGATGTCATTTCCCTGGCCGACGCTAGTGTCCTTTCTGCCGACGTCGGTTCCTTCATGACTGACGTTGATCTTCCTATTATCGATGTCAGTTACTGTCTGACTGACACCGGTACCTGTGTTCATCTGTGAGTGATAAATTTTTACCCGCGAGCTCTCCATGGATCAAAATCCTAATCAAATCAACCCTACTCTACTCAGAATAATTCAGCATCCTCACCTGATCTCTGTCCGTCATCTCCTCCATGAACACCAAGGCTTTCCAGTTCTTTAGCTTGTCGAAGACATCTGACTTCCACTTCAAAACCTGCATTCTCCTTCTATATATGTGACCAAGCCTACGAAGCCACATCTCTGTAACAAAAGGTGAATCAGTAATATAAGTAGATAGATAAAGGATACCTACTTTCTTACCACCATCTAATTCAAGTGTAACCGCTGTGAGAGTTATAGTGCATCTCTCATCACCCAAATTTCTTGAAGAAATTAGACTCATCTCTAAGACTGGTACCTGCATGACTTCCTTCAACCACTGTGTGTCATCCGTCTGCAATTTCAGCTTCACTTCCCCTTCGTCAATCATCTGACAAGGCTCTCCAACCCCTAAATAAATCTCTCCAAAGTCTCCAAAGACATACCTATGAAAAGATGCTCTATTTCGGGTTGCATGGAAAGAGGCAAAATAATCTATAAACAAAGATTCCACTTTATCCAAAACATCCTGTGCAACATCACCTGTAACATATGCTTATACGCGTTGATCTTCTACCAACCAACAATCTCTTTTTACCTGCTCTTTCTTTCCATCAATCAAACCATTCGTGCTATTCAGTTTCTCCATTTGTAGCTTACTTTCTTCTGCCATTGCTATACTCCCACTCAATCTGAAACCCCTGTGAGTGACCTGTAATCAACAACCACTACCAGATCTGAAACCACCTATTAGTCAACCCAACCAAAAGCTCTGATACCACTTGTCAGGAACCTCTAGAACAATAAACATGATCTGATCCCTACTTTGTCAGGATCTTTCTCTACTAATTAGAGCACATATTATTACTTCTTGTATTAGCAACTAAACATGGAATTTAACCAAAATAAATAAGTAATTAGAAATATGAAACAACACAGGAATTGAGAGACAATACACAATTGTATTAATAATCACTCAGAAGAATATACAATAAAGAAGATGCCACTTCTTCTTCCACCTCAAAGGTTTGCCACACCTCAAGACCTTCTTCCCTCTCTCTCTTGGTCACAACAATCAACTCCATTATAGAATTGATGTTCACCTCTCCAACCAGTCAGTAACACGCTACCAGTTCACCAAGTACACAATCGTACTCCAAGTAGATCCCCTGCTCTCTGCTGCTACCTGCAAATCACTATACCTTACTCACCATTGTAGATCTCCAAAAGAAGCCATGCTCACTTGATGACCAAGATCATACAAATATGAAGAACCCTGTTGATTCTCCAATCCAGTACCCACCTTGGTACTGCGGCACTAGGAGGAACGCACCATTGCTCTCTTCTCTCTGAAGGAGCTTATTGCTCTCTTACTCACTAGCTACAGTTTACAATACATCCCATGAGTCCATATATAGATCTCATGCTTACAATAATTAGACTAACCTAATTACAATAATTAGACTCACGACTCAAGACTATGACTAGCCCTTGACATGCAAACAAACAGTCCAAAAATAGACTCTCCCAGATCAACATGCAAACTGCCTGTTCTCGCACAGGCTGCCGACGTCGGCTCCTCCATGACCGATGTCGGCCGACTGGTGACCGATGCCGGTTGCTTCCTCTTTGCTATTTGACTGATGTCGGTTGATCAGACCGATGCCGGTTTTCCTGCAACTGATTCTGTAACTCCCCGCAACCCTGCATCCTTCGTAACTTCTCCTGTTTGCATCCTGGTGAAGCTTTTAGCTCCACAACCTAACATCCAGGTCTCTCCTCTAATATTACTTCTCTCAATTTCTCCTTGCCCTTGCCTTGTTCATCTTTCTTTTATTCAAGCTACCCCTGAGGATGTGGCTGAGGTTTTTCTACTTGGGGTTTCTCTTGAGCTCTCCCAAATAGACTAGGTAATAAATGGTATTGCAAAGGATGTATATACCATCTCTCCTCAAATGGTTTGTCATCCTTGATTAACCTATGCTCCAACTTGATGTTGTGGCCTTAGATCCTAGCCAACACTTCTTCATAATTATTGGCCTTGATGTAGATGGTTTCATGAACACCAAATTAATGTACATACTCAGGGTTTGGGATCTTCTTATCTTTTAAGTGGTTGGCCACTATACCTTTAGGATCTCACATCTTAAGTTCATCAAGTTGAAAATTGAATGAATCCCTATTTCTGGCCATGGTCTCAACTTATTTCCAATCCTAAAGTATGGTCTTCCCAATTATCAGGGGGAAGGGGTGGAGAAGACCTTTCTTCTTTTCTTTACAAGTGCCATCAATGCCATGTAGGAATTGGGAAGCAATTTCTTTCTCATCCAACTTGCTAGGAATATACACTGGTAACCTGCAAGATTGGGACATGACCCCTTCGATCTTGATGACTATGAAATCAAGGTAGTACTAGATGTCACCCATTAATTCAATATATTTCTTGATTAGGGGGTGGACCCTAGGCATAAAAACACTTGTGATGGAATCAACTATGGATAGATAAATGCAATCACAAATGAACTGCATGTGGTTCTTGTATTTGAAAATATACAATTTGGAGTAATGGTGTGAAATAATGGTTTTGATATCCGAGGACAAATTACTAATTCTTGGGAAAGTGATAGAGGCAAGTATAGCATCTACTATGTATGACATCATATAAAACTACTTGGAGGTTTTCCTTTTTATGGTAATGAATTGCTTGGTGAGGAAGACACTAATAAAATCTCTAACTGGAGGGGTAAGCTTTTGGTCCACCATGAAATAGACAAAGGAGACCTAAATTTTATTTACATAGGTAGTTGAGGGGGCTCCAAAGGCTTAGTTTAATAAGGTCATTATAACCCTAATGCCTTCCCTGAATTGGATGATAGGGATCTTTCCCTCAAAGTCTCTAAAGATATGGGGTCCTTACTATAACCAAAGCCTTAGGACAAAGTCCAGATCATGCCCTGAGGTCCACTCCTTGATTTTGGATAAATCTACATGGAGAGCAGGAAGCTTATAATACCCCTCAAATGCTATAGGAGAAACATATGCTACCCTTTTTGAGTTTCCTTCCCTAATGATCCATTCATTATCAATTCTATAATCAAAAAAAATAGGGGAAAGGATATCGATGTAATGCAGTACCTTAGGTTTTATCGTAGCATGGTGGAGGCCTACCATCTGAACAATGACTAAGTCATAATATTTATGGCTCATTATATCAATCCTTTGTTCTTATTTTTTGATTGTATTTAATTCATAAAATATGCACAAAAGAGTCTTTGTAATGTATTCACAATCATCTATGTGGGTCTCCAAAACTGACCAAATCAAAAATACATGGGAGTGCCTATTTAATAAGCAAGGTGGGTTGTGTCATGAAACAAAATATTTTTGCATGAACAACCTATAAAATAGGATTATCTATTACTATTGTGGATTCAACAAATAAGTTCACAAATAGAATAGTATCTCTAACAATAAAATAATTGATTTCCAAATCAAGCTTACACACTTTACTCTAACACCCTCCCTTAAGCACAGAATAGGGAGTGAAAAGAAAGAGAAAGCAAAGAGAATGATGGGTCCTAAAAACTAGGCTTGATCGGTGCCCATATATAAATCATAGTGAAATATAAAGTGTCACTATGGTAACTAATCCATCTTACTAGACTACATAGATGAAAAATCATTGTAACCACCAAGTCAAATAGGAGCTAGTACTCTATACAAGGATAACTCTATAAAAAATATTAGTCTCAAAACACTAGGAAAAAGAGTCACTAAGGATGAAATGTATCATCGTAAGGCACCCAAAAACTAATAACAATAGCTAAAGTTAAGAGATCAAAAAACATATGTTGCGAGGTTTCCTAAGAAAGAAAATAACTCAATACTCAAACATAATGTTGAAGAGGTGCACTAGAGAGAATGAAGGCCATCAAATATAAATTCACTTGGTGGACTCAAAAGTATCAATCAAACACAAGTCTATATGATTAGTTTGGATCTACTGCTTGATCATAAAAAACAACTAACATTAGAATTCATCATAATAGTTCTTACGAAAAGAAACTATCAGAGGTGTCAATAGTGTAAAATAGTTCATTAACTAAATTCTATCTACTAATAAAATATGTAGTGCACCAAGGATTAACAAGGAACATGACTACTGAAGAAGTAGGATCTGTACCATACCCCCCATACTATTGACCGGGTGGAGTGATGTAAAAAAGGTCAATATGAGTGGATTGAATCCACTACATGAACATTGATATGTTGACATTGTGTTCACCAAAATAACTACTCTTTAGAAGTATATCAAGCTCCATAACAAATCTAAAGGAGACTGTTAACTATAAAAAAAAAGAACCAAAAATACAAAACAAATATCTCTCAAGAAAATGAATCTGGTGGTGATGGGATAGTCAATAACTGAAGAGTAAGTGGTCAATATGGAGCATACAAACATGAATAAATAGACTCCATGACTCTTAGTGTAACCACAAATAAAAATCCCATACAAAAAAAACACCAGATGATGCATAAAACCCTGAATGCAATCAATCTGTAGAAGATGCCATCAAGAAAAAGAGAGTTGCTCATAAAACAAGGGAGTGATGTGTGACATAAAATTATACTCAAGAATTTAGGATGTCGGGCTCTGCCAAAAATGCATCTATGAGTACAAAATTTGCACAAAAATATAATACACACTAAAAAATGGGACATTGGACTCTGTCGATAATGCGTCCATGAGTGTAAAGTGTGATGATAAGGAAAACAATGTGGGCCAAGAGGGTACATGTTCAATAACAATGACCTCTAAGAAATGAATGTATGAAGTGAGAATAAGTTTGTTTTATCTGTGAAGGGATCTGACCTCCTACCAGATTAGACCTCATCCTCTATCTTCATCAAATGAGAAAAGGAATATGAAAAAATAATAATCGACTCTTTATAATATCCTCCTTTACAATAATAATATTGTTTTTTATTTAAAAAAACAATAAAAAACTCCGCTAATAAAATAAACCTCACTAAGTGATGTCTCCCACAATTAAAAAAAAATCACCACCTAAAAAGATGTAAAAAGTGATGTCCCCCTTAAATATTAAAGTGGGTAATTTGTGGGCAAAGTAGAGAGTGGATTTGATTTTGTTTGGTTTAAATCACCTCATAAAAAGTAACTCCCCACAATAATATTATGGCCCACATAATAATTTTCAAAATTCCCCACATTAAAATTTTATAGGCCCTAAAAATTTGAACCCGCCTCGAAAAAGAACCACGTTACATAAAAAGAAGCTCCATTTCACAAATTTTACCACTTTGGAGCTTGAACCTTTGACCATATTAAAAAAGGTCTTAGAAAAATCATTATGTAGCCAAATCGACTATTATAGTAATCATTTATTTTTATGGCTTTATTTCATTTCTATCTTACAAATCAAGTGAAATAAATAAAATATTAAATCCACACTTTTCTAACCAGCTGAGCTATGTGGAGATTGAAAGGAGATTGTCAATGAGCTAAAGAGATCACAGTGGTATCACATTGAAGGTGAGAGGTAAATATGTAGTTCTAAACAACTGATAGCATCAAATATGGGATATACAATGCCCAAAGTGGTACACACAGCTCAGATGCCTGAGCAAAAGAAAAAATAGTTGTATTCTTAGATTTTCCTTTGCATTGATCATCTGGTCTCAGAAACCAAAAATAGAGGCGACCCAACCACCCACATAATGTAAAAGAGTTCAAACCCAAGTTAAGTTGAGATGGGAATGAAGACAAGTTTCATATCAATATAATTACCATCCAAAAATGTAGTAGCCATTGGAGATGGTGGGAGAGAAGACAGCTAGCAGGTAATTTTGTAAACATCTGGAGTTTAAAACTTTGCCTGCCATTTCAACATTATGGGTTGGGGTGTGTGTGGACATATTGCTTCAGGTGTTGTGATTATTATTAGTAAACCACTATTTATTTTAGAGGTAGTTGAATGAGTGCATCTTTCATCTGATGGGTTTCATGCCATTGAGTGCACCTACTACAGTTTGTGTTGGTTTTTTTAGTCTTGCTTCTTGGGATGCCTTGCAGCACATGTTCTCTCCTTCACTCTCACTATGGTTCTATTGATTTTTGGGTTATTGGAGTAAGCATTAACCATAATTATGGAGTTTTTAATTTAGTTGATATATGTTAAATATTTGCATCACTATTTTTATGTGTGCAAATATTACCTATCAACTAATCTTAGTTTCACACAATAAATCGTCATTGTATGAAACCAACTCACTTTGCCTATTTTATTGGGCACTCCCTATTCTGCTCCTATCATTCTAGTGGAAGAGAGAGATAAAGATGTTTCTATTATTCTTTTTAGGAATAATGGAGACTAGTTTTGCATAATTATTATTGTGTGTCTCATAATGTCTGCATAATTATTTGGATGTGGTAATGGTGTTGCAAGAGAGGTCCTACAGAGTTTAGTTCATTCTGAAATCCAACATGGTATTAGAGCCTTCTTCTCAGCCATTACTTAAAAAAAAATCATTTAGATCTGGTTGTTATTGAATAATATTCCACATAGGTTGTTTTTTGCTTTGAAGCAATAATTTGAGCCGAATCCATTTTTGTTAGCCTTTAGAATTATGTGTAAAATATTTCTACATTGGACATGATTCAAAACTTGGACCCATTCAGTCTTTTTGCTTTCTCTTTCCTTACTCCTTATTTATCCTTAAGGGAAGGTGTTGGATTAAGTGTTAAGCTTAATTGGGAGTTGGTTATTTAATTATTATATGTTTAATATTTGCATCGCTATTTTATGCATGAAAATATTGAATATCAACTAATCTTAGTTTCACTAAAACCAACTCATATTGCCTATTTAATAGGCACTCCTATTGTTTCTCCTTGTCAAGTGGAGAGAGATCTATAGATTGTATTATTCACTTGAGGTAATAATGAAGAGACTAGTGCTTAATTCTTGTATGTGCATAATATTTAAATGTTTTCTGTGGTAATGGTTTGCAGGAGAGATCCTACAGAATTATGAGTTCTTTATGAACTCCAATAAGATTGATAACAAAGTTTGGCGTGAAATGCCTACATCTCTGAGATTACATTTATGCAATATGATCCATTAAAAATTAATTTCAAGTACAAATGAAAAACTTATAATACCATAATGGAATCTCAAAACTTGTAAATTCATACCATTAGACCTTCAAAAGACTATGGAGATGCTCAATAATTATCCTCCACCTTTCTAAAGCACTTGTAAAATCTCTTTATAATGTTTTACATTAAAGCATCACTTCAATAAATCAAAAAAAATCAAATGGACACCAAATCGAGAGCACAAATATACCACATAGAGCATCTCAAAGTTATGAACAACTTTCCAGTTGACACCAAAACTTGAAAATGCCCCAAGATTAGCCAAAAATGTAAAAAATTTCAATCTACCATTAAAATCTTTACACAGTCATTTTAATCCCCCTATACAAATACAAGTTTGTCCCTTTCATAACACTTACAAAAATATGGTGTATTGGTAAGGTTGCTTAAATAATTTAGCATAAGTCACAGGTTCAAATCCTATTGAAGCATTCAATACTCTTATCTTTTGACTTTATTTTGTGCTTTAGCCCCACATGGGATACAAAAGACATAGGATAGTGGTTTTAATAAACTATCTTTAGCTTAGTTTATTGGGTTAGCACCACTTTTGATGAGATTAAATTTGGCATAAGGGTTAAATATAAATTCCAATAGTTTGATGTGTGGTGTGTAAGTTAGGGAATATACACCAAACATGTTGTGGTGTACGTAGCAATTGGACTTGACTTGTTGGAAATTGATACTATCAGAGTTGTTGCCAGAATCTAGATAATGCGAATACAATGGAGATGTGATCACACGAGATGAAGCAAGTGCACACCACATAGATGCTAAAGCAATTTGAAATTATACAAGAAGATAAATTGCACAAGACAAAATAGGAGAAAACCCAATATTTGATTAACATGAGATGGCCAAAGTGAAGAATACATATAGGAGAGCACATAAGTAACTCCACAAAAGGTGGTCAAGGGACCCCAAGAATAGATTGTAACTCCTCCATGAAAGGTGGTGACAAGGTGCTAAGAATAGAGAAGTAACTCCCATCAAGGGAGTTACTTATGACATTCTTATGACACCTATGACACATCTATGACACACATCTCCACATAAGCTATCCTATCCCACAAATGTAGGAAAACTCCATGTATGCACAAACATAATTTCCCTAATTAAATAATAGGGAAAAATAAAAAACTACACTAATAGATACATGGTATTTGGTTTAAAATAATGGGATTAGTAGTCTCACATTCACCATGAAAATACACAAAGGCATATATATACAAAAGCATGACAATAGTAATATGAATAAATGGAGGCAAAGACATCCTTCCACAAAAAGAGTGTATCGACCTTGGTTGAAGGTCCCCAACCAGCAAATAGTAGGGCTCATTTATTTGAACATGAGTGTTGAATACTAGAGGTGAAAACCAAAAATACCCTTTTACCATTTTTACCATTTTACCACTTATCACATACCAATTGATCTACTTGGCACTCATACTCGTATCCACATCACTATTTGATTGCTGACCATTTTTTATTGAACTTTGACTAGTAGTATCTAGAGCATACGATGTTTTTTTTATGCATTCTAATATACGTTATAAATATCTCAGAATGATCTTCCATACTATACTATTTTTGGAAGATCTTAGGAACTTTTGACACCCAAAAAATGACCTCCAGATTACACCTCCCCAATAAGACCCTTTTAGTCTCCGAAAGGAGAATAACCCACTAAATTTGTTAAATGGCTCTCTGCATCACACCAAAGTACCAAAACCAAAATATATCATAGTGGTTAAGGTTTCCAAATGTATTGTAATGCCAAAAATATCATAGTAAATGGATTATTGTGAATAGACACAAAGTGCCTTCCCAAGAGGCAATGTCTAACTGAATGTTTTAACTTGATTATGGAGAGTAAAATAAACTCTTTACAGATTTTTCCAAAATGACATGTTACCCAAAATAGTCATAAATTTGATGGATTATCTCAACCCATACTACATGAAGGCTAATGTGTTCTCCTCAATATTTCAACATCATATAAGGGAAAACAAAGTACTGCATACAAAATAGTGTTATGGATCTCCTATGTACAAAAATGCTATATAGGACTTATAAACAACTGTGACACATGTACACTTGCATTTACAAATGTTGCTTCTCTATGGGTCTTTAAAAGTACATCTACATGATGTGAATGAAAAACATACGTGTGAGTGTACAATACATCTACATGATGTGAATGAAAAACATACGTGTGAGTGTACAATAGTTTGTAATACAAACATTGCCTACGATACAATGAGGATTAAACGTGTAATCTATCAAGTATATAGGCATGAAATTAATTTGACCATCCTAGGGTATAAATGCACAATATATACTTGAAAAAATCATGAAAGAATAATCAAGGAAAAATAGATGTGATATCCATCATATAAAATAACTAGTTAAACTATTACGAACCCTAAAACATATTATCAAATCTTTCCTTGTACTTGTCAAACTCCAGTGTCAACTTAGATAATTTCACAAATAAGAGCCTCTCTATCAACTTATAAACAAATGGAAGTAACAATAAGACATATCATAAACATGAGGATAAAACTAAAAATTTTAAACCTGTCTTGAAGTTTCCTCACTGCTGACTGCTCCCTAATTCATACCTCAAAAACTCATCAAACTGAGTTAGCTTACCAAAAAGTTTATCACAACAAAAAATTGAATTTAGGATATAGAAAAAATATCCTTCCAAACACAATTTTATTAAAAATTCCTTCCTGAATCCATTTAAATAGGAATTCCCTGAAAATAGTGTTTGAAGAAAACTTAAGCATACTACTCAATACCATAGATATGCTTTTAAAAACTATCCAATAAAACCATTTTTGTAATAAGGGTTGTCCCCTCTTCCTGGTTTCCACAACTAAATAGGTGGTTTCATCTTATTTAAAACTCTATATTACGAGAGTTAGATGATCCATTTTTCATTTTCAAAAAGGCTTTTAAAACATTTTTTACATCAAGGCATATTCTACTTCCAAAGAAACCCTACACAAAGGATTCAAACCAAAATTGTGTATATATAGTTACATTTTAAAATATCATATACCTCTTTAGTAACTATGTAGTGCACCTATTAAACAATGGTTGGCATATTGTTGGTGTTTTAACAACTTATTATTTGATTCTTACAATACTTAACAAAGTTGTGAATACATACCAATTTATCAACCAATTAATACTCACTACTTAAAGTGCAAAAAAAATTTCATTCTTGAATAATGCCCTATTTGCCATTTCCATATCTTACCATGGAAACTGGTCTTTTCACTTTCTTCCTATAATTAAGGACATAAGCTTCCAAAATATGATTAGTTATCCAAAAATAAAGGCTACACAACTGGTTATCATTACCAAAATATTATGATAATACCAATATGAAATAAAATCACCATCATACCTCATTATGCCCTCTATGTAAAATAATAGGATTATAATTAATTCCTCTTGGATGTGCATCATTGAAAATTCCTTGAATTTTAACTGAATATGTCCCAAGAAAGAAAGGTCGATCCTTCCTCAACGCCATCTCACATCTTCAAATGACAATGTGTTTTGATCATCATATGTGTTGATCTTGTAGAACTAGTGGTTTTAGAATCTTAGTTATTAGAATGTTGTCTTCTTTTAGTGGATTGGAACATCTTTCAATTCTCCATTGCTCTAGCCAATCCTGCATAATTAAATCAAACAAAAGAATAATTCCAAAGAATTTGATATCTAAAAATTCCAAACTGAAGTATATCAACAACTAAAGCAAGTCCTATATCAACCTGATCTGATACCAAAATTGATCAAAAAACAAAACTTACCCCTAGGTAAATGAAAACTACTTTTAAAATTGAATGTAAAATATTCTCAATTTCCTTAATCAAATAGAAATTGGATCTAGTGTTCTGGAAATGAATGAAAGTGATTATAAAACTTTGTAAACTTATTTTCTAATTAAATTCAACAAAACTTGATCTGTAAACTGTATTAGACCCCTTACTATTAAATAGTTTACAAATGGATCCCGATCAAAATATCTCATATTCCCATTTTAAATAATTTGAGTTATGATTAAAAAATTGAATGTACTTTTAAAATATAAACCAAAAACTAAATGTGAGTAAATGAAAATTCATACAAATCCAATATTTAGATATATCATTCAATTTTAACTTAATCTCTTCAAAGCCTTCTTAATCAATTTCTCGAATGTAATTATCAGTGATTTACACTGATATAAAAAATTGAAATAAAATAAAGGAAAGAGACCAAGATTCAAATAATTTGGCATGATTGGTTTTTTTGTTACAACCCCTATGATCATGACACTTGGTGCCTTTACATGCCTTCTCCATGCTCTAAATCTTATGTCAATCCCTTTTTGAATGGGCATTGGCCGTATCATGAGCCCGTGGGCCTTTGAAAATTCATGAGTGCACTCGTGTCATTGGATCAAAATCTAGTGATAAAGTATGAACCATTATATCATCTTGGCTTCTAATGTGATTTCACCACGTGTCAATTTCATGAGCTCTCAGTGCCTCGTTGAAAATTCTTTGGGTGCCTTCATGTCATTGGATCAAAACCCAGCAACAAAGCACATTCTATTGATCTACATAGATGCTCGAACATTAAGTTAGCACATTATTAAGATCATGACTTAGGCTTAAGTTTATTAAACTAAAGTTTGTTTCACATATTAAGTATGAAATAAACCTTAGGCTAAGGGGTTTATGCCTAATTTTTCATATTTATATGGAAGGAGGCCATGACCTAAATATTCTAGGCCAATGTTTATGCCATTTTTAATAAACATAATGTATGCATTGGTCTAAAATATTTATGCCAAGGCTTTAAAATATGCCCAAAATGATCAACATGACACAATGGTCCGATAACACATAAGATCTTATCATATTTGATGCAACACATTAAAATCTTTAACTAGATGTACCTAGTCTAAACTTTACACTATAAGGACTTTCTTTTTAAAATAAGACTTAGTATAAGTCTATAATTTAAGGTTCATGATGTTTGAATAAAATGTCATAGGGACCTTAGAGTATAAACTTAGACTCAGTTTATTTTGCATACTTAGATTATAAGACCATTTCCATATTTTGTAATTTGAAGACTTCTATTGTTTGAGCATTTTTTGAGAACTTACCTTAACCTATAAAGCCATTTGTGATCCTTCCAGCAAGATTTAGGAGTGCATTTTGACCCTGAGCATAATAATTCATTGACATAAATTTGACGGTCTCATGGATGTCGAATACATCCTGTTGGATGTCAAACGATGGTTGTACGAATGTTAATTTTAGGTTAATGAAGTTTTAATTTGATGGGCTTAAATTTGACGATCATGTATACATCAAATATATCCTTGCAGACATTAAATTATAGTCTCATGAATGTTAATTTTAAACTCCTCAATTTATTATGACCCAATGTAAGAATACCACTTGGCACATATGTGGGGCCTCCAAGGATTTTAGATTTAATTCGCTCTATTGGATCAAAATCCATGATGAAACATCAACCATTGATCATGATCTAGGGGTTTTGCTTGTGATTGGTCACTTTGTTGGGTAAGACCCATTTTATTTTAGCCTTCAAATGTGAAGGCAACATGTGTTGATCTTTTGGGCCTTCCATAGTTTGTTGACTTTTCAACCGTGCCTCATACTATCAGATCAGGTCTTTGTGAGTAAGCAAGAAGTGTTGATTATGATCTAAGGACTTGAATATGATTGGTATAATGGGGTGCATATAGGATTCTATCATTTTTCCTCATACTTTCTGATTAAAATCTATGATGAAGTGTGAACTATTGGATTATTAAAGATGTACGTTGTTTAAAATGAATCTAAGTTTTCCTCGCACCGTCCAAACAAAGGTTGTGGTAGAGCATGGGTCATTGGATCCTAAAAAATGTAAGGAAGTTAAGTTAGGACCAAAAAAATGTAAAAGACTTAGGCTTAAGGTGTTAATACTAAGGTCTCACTCGTATTAATAAATACATTGGGTCCTTATGGTTAAAATCATAGGTAAAGATATAAGTGAGGGACCAATCTAACATAAAAATGGGATTCAAGGAACCAAAATTAGGCTAAGGTGTTAATACTAAGGTCCTATTAGTATTAATAAATACTATGGGTCCTTAGGGTTAAAGCCTTAAGCTAAGTTAGGAAATATAAGGACCTTGCAGAACAATCGGTTAGGCATATAAAGGAACCTTTAAAGGGGGAACATAACAAAGAGGACCGAGCATTTTAAGTTAAGTTTTAAATATGTTAAAAAACATGACTAAGATTAAAACATGTGATTTATCTTTGGGTCCAAAATGGATTTTAAATGGTTCCCATTAATTTGATTCCCACCAATATTTAAATTTAAACTGAGGGGTTTCCCAGGGTTTAGAGACATGAATCTCCCAAGAACAACTCCATGAAACTTGTGACTAAAAGCCATAAAGAATATTTATTAGCACTGTTAGTCCAAATTAAAGCAAAACAAAACCAAGTAAGCCTACTTTTAAACAAAGTTAATCATCTTCAAATTCTACAAATGACCTTAACATGCTAAATTTCATGTTTAAACCTCAAGGTTTTTCAAGGGTCCCAATTTTCAAAAAAAATGGGGGTATGTTAGCCCCAATAAATGATGAATCCTGGGGGAAACATAGCAATATGTTAAAACCCAGAGACTCTGATTTAGACAAATAGCTAGGTCATCCACTTCATTTGATTAAAACCCTCACCTAAACCAAATTATGGTTGAAACAAACCTTGCATTTACAGACTAAGGGTCAAACACCAAGACATAACCACATTGTGTGTGTGATTTGATTCCACTTATTATTTGCCATGGAGTCTAAGAAACAATTCCAAGTTTCAAATCCTTAATCATTAGTACTTGACTTGTAGCATGTATGGGTATTTATCAGGTACTATACTTTCAGCTTAAGAAAGGCTTGGGCATTGCTTTGTTGCTAGTCAAGCATCCATATCCTTGACAGAGATGCCTTTGGATCCACTCACAACCTTGCTCCACTACCAATTAGTCATCCATAGCCCTGATGGAGATTACCAAAATCACCTATGCCTGAAAGCTTTTGATTTTGCATTGTATCCTCTCTCTTTTATATTTTCTTAGATCTTTATGCTTTCGGCATAGTTGGGAACCAGGATAACCAGGTCTTAGGATTTGGTAACATGTTTGATTTTTTGGTAAAATCACTTTTAGGTGTAACTTTACTCCAGGAAAAGATGTTGATTAAGCACTAGTATGGGTATACCATGATAATTTGATTTTTTCACCCTACAATTATAAGTTTTCTTAAAACTAGCTTGAGGTTGAGATGATGATTAAGTCCTCATGTAATGATTGGAATTTCTAGTGGTCTTTACCAGTTTCTCCATATTCTAACATTATGCTTTACATTCTAGATCCATGGTCATCATATGCATGTAGTTCCACACCTACATTTTCAAAATTTGGGAAATTTCAAGTAAACTTAATAACCTTGAGTTCAGGATTTATTGGAATCAAGGAACCAAGAAACAAGTAAAAACACAACAAAAAGTAGAAAAGAAAGACAACGGAAAATAAATAAATATATACATGCATATGTACAAATAAGGTAAAATAAGGAAATAACTAAAAGGAAACTATCTAAACTACCTAATCTAAATCTAACCATCTTACAGCTTACTCCATGAAGACTTCTGGAGGGGTAGCATAGAAGTAATACTTGAGGTATTGCCCATTGGTGGGCAATGTAAACTCTACTCCTTGTAAATCTTTGAGCTTTAAGGTTTTGTTTCCCAATGTTTTTACAATCTGGTATGGGCCAATCCACAAGGGTGTGAATTTGCCATGTTTGCTCTTAGGTTCAGATGTTTTGTCCCAAAAGAGAACTAGGTCTCCTTGTCTAAACACTTTAATATTTTACCTCTTGTAAAACCACCTCTTGACTATGGTTTGATGCCTACTAAAATCATAAAAGGCTTTTTCCCTTATGTCTTCCATTTGAATTATGTCCAGCAATCTTGAGTTAGCTAGTTCTTGACTCTCTTCCATATATTCTTGCATAAATATGTATGCGAGCAACTTGAGAGTGATAGGAAAGATTGGTTCTTGTTTAGACACCAATATAAATGGTGAATCTTTTAAAGTTTGTTTGATTCCTATCCTATCATCCTAAAGTGAATACTTAAGGAGCTTATGCCAAGTTTTGGATTTATCTATAGTAGACTTCTTGATTGCCTTTATTAGGCTCTTATTTGTAGATTTTGAGACTCCATTCCCTTGGGAATAATGGTTGGATGAAAACTTGAGAGTGATGCCATTATCATAAGCCCATTCATTCAAGTATATATAAATGAATGCAGACCCATTGTCACACACTAGAGAGATAGGGGCTCCAAACCTAATATAGATGTTTTCTTCCATGAAGTTAATCACTTCTTCAATCTTGCATTGTTTAATGGTTATAGCTTTAGTCCACCTTATACAATAATATATGGTATCAAGGACATAATTGTGACCTTTAGATGAGTTTAGGTTGATTACCCCAATAAAGTCTAACCCCCATTGAGTAAAGGGTTTGTCAATCATGACTGGTTGCAGAGGAATTGTTGCATTTGATTCCTTGGTGCTAAAAATCTAACATGAGTGACATTCTCTCATATGTTTATGAGCATCCTTAAAAATATTTGACCAATAATATCTAGCTCAAATTTTATGGGCTGGGGTCCTTCCAAATGGATGTCCACTACCCAAATTTTCATGAAAGGTACTCATGATTTGGGTGGATTCTTCTTATGAGACACATCTCAAATAAATACTTTCAAAGTTTCTCTTATACAAGACCCCATCCTTTATAAAGTAGTGGGTTTCCTTCAATCTTAGGGCCCTCTTTTTCTCCCTAGATATACATGTAGGACAAGTACCATTAATTATCAAGTGTATGATTGAATCATACTATTCATTAGCTTGAAACTTTTGTTGATTTACTTGCATAATACTTAGCCTAGGGTTAGTATTAGCAATCATCTAGATCAAACCTTGTCACATTACCAATTTTTTTATTTTCATCTCCAATTCATATTCCTAAATAATTGATATCTACTTACCTCTTCATTCTCCAAGCTCATTATGACTTAACATAAGTTTAGTAACAAGGTCGGGTAAGATAGCATGTACTTGTTTCTAAGGATATAATGCCTAAATTTATTAACTACCTTAACTAATGCATATGCATGTTTATCAATTAATGAATAATTTAAATCAACATTATTAAAATTAGAACTCATAAAATCAATTGGGTGGTCACACCCCTCAATTTTCTGAGTTAACACTACAACCATAATGTGGTTGGATGCAAAGAAATAAAGGTAGAAGTCCTTTGAAAAGTTAAGAATTATAAGGACTAGGGCCTGGCTAATGGCTTCCTTGATATCCTTGAATTCCTTTCTATAATATTCATTCCATGTGACCTCGGCATCCTTATTCATCATGTCATTTAGTGGTTTAACAATTTGTACAAAACCAAAAATAAACTTTCTTACAAAATTTATCTTACCAAAAAATGACTTTAGCTCTTTCTTATTGTTTGGACGTTCTATTTTAGATATGGCCTCCACTCTTTTAGGATCTATAGAGATCCCATATTTGGTTATAACATGACCTAATAATTTCCCTTTGGTTACAAAAAATATACTCTTCTTGAGGTTCAAGGAAATGCCATACCTTCTGAATCTTTCAAAAACTTATTGTAAATTCATGAAGTGATCTTCCATATTTTTAGAAAAATTGTTAGATCATCCATATAAATAATGATGCATTTACCTATTAGGCCTTGGAAGGAATGTTCCATATCTCTTTGTAAGGTATCACCTGCATTAATTAGGCCAAAGGGCATTCCCTTGTAAGCAAAGGTTCCCCATTTTGTGGTGAAAGTTATCATCATCCTATCCTCTCTATCAACTAACACTTGGTTGTAACCTAAAAATACATTAAGAAAAGACACCATAACTGAACTAAAAACAACTTAAATTACTTGGTCTAGGGAAGGAAAGGGATAGTTATCCTCTTATGATGCTTTTTTTAAGTTCTTAAAGTCAATACAAAGTCTAATCTCACCATTCTTCTTCCTGACTGGTACCAAATTAGCCACCCAATTGGAATGCCTAATGGGGAAGACTATCCTAGCATCTAATAATCTCTTAACCTCCTTGAAGATCATGGGTTCTAGGTTAGGGTTTATAGGCCTCTATTTTTGCCTAAATGGTTTACAACTTTCTTTAAGGGGTATAGTATGTGTGATGACCTTTGGATCAAAGATATTTAAATCATCATAGGAGCAAGCTATGACATCCCTATATTGGGTAAGGATATTTTTGGTTTTCTTGTTTTCAATGTTTGTGTAAGCCTTTCCAACATTTACCAGCTAGGGTTAAACATGGTGGCCAAGATTAATAGCATTATAGTCTTTCCCACTTACTTTGGAAACCTTGGAAACCTCGATTAGGTTGTCCTGATCAAACAGTCTTTTTAGAGCAATCATCCCCTTGTGGATTTTATTGTCATTCAACTAAATGAGTTTACCATCAAATTTATCCCTTTCAAATGCATTTTCATTAGTTTCATCAATAATGTGAGCATCAAATGCTCCAAAACTGGTCATGAAATCCAATATCTATTAATCATCATTGAAGACTTGGAAATGGTTAATATTATCAGGCACTTAAGGAAATGGGATTAACACAATACTAAAATTAGGGGAATCTTGGTTGGGCATGAGGTTGGCTACAACAGATGCCAACTCATTAACAGCTTTGAATTCTCCCCTTAGGATGGACATGATGCCAAAGGCATCAAAGGATTCAATTAGATCCCAAACCCTAAACTTATGCCTTTTCAAGAATGAGAGTTTACATTGGTATTTGTTTCTTACCTAGTTGACCACTAGTTTTGAATCCCCATAAACTAGTAGTTCTTTGACCTTGTTCTTTATAGCAAATTATAAGCCTAGGATAAGTTCTTCATACTCAATAAGATTATTAGTGTAAGGGAATTAGATCCTATAATAATTATGGTACTTTCTATTATTAGGGTCAAGTAAAACAATACCAACACCTGATCCAACATTACACCTAATACCATCAAAATGTAACTTCCATAGTCCAAGAACAACACAAGCCCTCTTGGGATCACATACCTTATTAACCTTGAGGGTGAAAAACCATAAGTATGATTCAATTATGTTGACCCTCTGATTTACAACATTGTGCTTAGTTATCATGCTTCTTCGTGGCTCTCTTTCAACCCTGATTTGATTAAGAACCCCCTTCCAAGATAGCCACAGATGTGAACAATTTGTAGAGATGTAACCATTCAAAGTATTGGTCCCTTCCCTATTCAATAAGATTCCATAAATATTAGGTATATTGATAAATTTAATATCAATGAATTATTGCACCCTAGGCTCAGAAGCTAGTTACATATGTACATTTAAAATTTCCCCAATTACCTTAGCTCTAGATTTATCTAATTGGGTGACAACCCTATCAGACTTAATGGGAGTTAGGCCAAGTTATTTGCATATACCTGTAGGAATGATATTGGTAGATTCATCTAAATATAATAATAAATTATGTAAGTTCTTACCAAATATCCTGATAGTGAGCAAGAAAGGAGGAGACTCGGCATTGGCCTTGTGCACGGTCACATTGGCATGACTAGTCTGTGTTGGATTGTTGGACTTCTTTAACAATGATTCTAGCAGAAGGTCCCTTTGATTTATAATCTATGTGATTTCATTAAATGTGATATTATCCTTTATTTTATTCATGTCCTCAACTATGTAATAACCAATCTTAGAAGAACTAAGAATTTCAATGCTAGGTTTAGAAGTCCTCCCTTTAGGTGGCCTAGGATTGTTGCTTGAAGAAGTGTTTAGAGGAGTTCCAAAATTATTTGGAGGTGTTGAGGTAGTCAAAGGTTGCCTCTAATCCCTATTCTTCAAGGGACAGGTCTTCTTAAATAACTATTGAAAGGCTTGGATCTCCTCAAGGATCTCATCAGGTTCATTTTCCTCTTGAAAGAGGAAATCAAAGGTGTCCACCATGAAGGCTTGATCAGATGACTTAAATACAAAGGTACCTACACTTATATCCTTGTTAGGGACCACTTAAAATGTATCCAAATCCTCTTGGAAGGCCTCAAAGGCTTTTCAAAATTCTATTAAATCAATTTCCCCATGCTTGGCTATGCAATGTGCCTTGCAATAATCAGGTAATGCAATATCAGTGAGGTTAATGTCCATAGTCTTGTTTTTAGAATATGCCTCATTATTGCTATTATTATGAAAAATATCATTCTAAAATATATTATTTGGCCTATTATACCTTTGAAATGAGAAGTTTCTACCTGAACCTTTAGTAGTATTTCCAACTTGTTTTTGCAACTGAAGAAAATTAGTGCTCAACTTTTGGACCATTTTTAAGATAGCTTCATTCTCAATTTTAGGAGTTTAAAAATTATGTACCTAATTATTGTTAGCAGATGGTAGAAAATCCCTTTGATCATTTATATTGAATCTATTAGTAGGATGATTTAAGAATCCTAAATTTTGATTGGGAGCTGTATGACTCAATGGCAATTGAGTTAGGTTTGGGAGTTGGTTCAATGCTAGGATATTTTGATTATTTTTTGGGAATAGGTTCATCATAGGCATCTCTAGGTTGATATTTGGCACAAAAATATAATAGTTTACCTTAGGGTTGCATTTGATCATTGATGGTTACTACTTCAGCATAGGCTCTAGCTAATGAAGTTATGGCTGACATGGATCTTTTTTTAAACATAGAGGTCATGGGATCTACTACATCTTTGTAAATCTCTAGAGCTAAGGCATCATCAAGATTATAAGGGTTTATGTTCCTACTAAACATTTTTTAAAATCTAGCATTGAAGGACCTAATAGTCTCACTTATATCTCTTCTAATAGTGGTAAATGGATGGTAGATAATGCAAGGACTAACAATCTTACCAAATTGATCTATGAATGCATTATTTAAATCATCCCAGTTTGTGATGTAATTATTAGGCAAGTTCAAAAATCATTCATAAGTAGCATCTTTAAATGTAAAGGGGAATAACATGTAAGTTACATCCTTGTCCACAACATTCAGTAATCTTAAGGTAACTTTAAAAGACTTTATATGTTCTTCAACAATTACTATACCTATTGGACTAAAAGTAGGAAAATACTTCTCAGGGTTACATAAGAGGTCATGTACCACACTTGCTATGTTGATGGAAGACTCTCCCAACCAAGCCACATTTTGATGAAGATTGAAGACATAGATACCTTGAAGAGGCAAAGTAGCCAAAGATCTGGATCTCCTGCGTCTACCTTTGTCATGTCTGGCTATGGACCTCAAGCTTAAGTAAAGGTGCCTTGATTAATGAATGTGATCTTATTCTAATCCTAGGTAATTATAGCTTGAAATTTGAAGATCCTACCTAAAATATGATGTATCAAGTTAACTTCTATAAAGAACAAGAGTTAGACCTACATATTGAGCTTATTTTGTAAAGGTGGTATGAAAAACTACATAGGACATTGATCTTTGATTGAATTAGCTCAAAGATGCATTCAACTACATAAATATGGTTTGTCTTTATAAGTTCAAGCCTAAAGGAATTTAGATCTATGAAAGATATGCCCACCTTTGATCAAAATGAGCCATCTTAACCTCAGATATTATGGATTTTCAAAGCTAAAGCTAAATTTACCAGACACAAGCATCAATGCTCAAATAACATCAAAGTAAGCATAAATATGTGTTATAAATAACAAATATCAATTATCTTTATACTTATAGGCAAATATTCACTTAAAAACACAAAGATATACTGATCTTTAGATAAAAGAGACTAAGATCATCAAAGATTTAGAGAATTTAGCCCTCCTTTTAGCGCCAGTAGGAGCTTATCTTTTTTATGATTCTAAAATGAACAATAGGTGTTCTTAGTGTTTAAATCACACTTCTCATTTTATAATTTATAAAATTTAGAGCATGATTTTCAAGTTTTTTAATATAATTGCCTGTGGTGAAATAACAGTAGAACAAGTTAAATTGTTCCACAATATTTATATGATTTGGTGGTTGAGAGCTACCTTGGTCCATTCTTTGTGAATCTATGTTAATACTTAGTGAATTACACTCCAGATTTAAGCTACAGATTAATCTAAGTGGATACTTGTGGTGAAGCTAAAACTAAAGTGATCATGGTGTAAAAAGAAGTAAAGAGAAGGGTAAGGCAGAAAATAAATGAGTGCCAAGTCTAGTCTCAAATATCATAACAAAGCATCAATTGCAACTGAGCATGCATTTAAACTAATATACAATGTAAAATATCCTTTATCTCAAATTCCACTATATATTAGGTAAACTTAAAAGGATAATATAAAGGATCACACGTAAGAACCATGTTTGATTTAAGGATTTACTATTATAATCAAATAACATTTGCACATCTAAATACAAAGCAAAATGAAATGGAGCAAAACCCAAGATCTTCCAAATAATCTAGCATATGCATAAATTAAAAACCTTGTAATAACAAAATGCAGCTTGAAATTCAAAGACACCATTCAAATTCAAAACATCAACTAGCAATTGAGAGAAAAACAATATTAGCAATTAACAATATCAAACATGGACAATATTTGTAGATCCCCTGATTATATTAATAGCTTCAAGTATAGATAATTTTCTAAAAATTATCTCTTTACAATTAGTAATACATGCCTTTATAGAAATATCAATATTATACCAGTCAATTACAAAATATAGGTGTACAAAGATAAGGACAATTGTCCTTACAAGTTCTAAAATACACGTGCTTTTCATAATCATACTGACCTAAGGGCAAATATTCTAACAAACTAGCATATGCCTTTACAATAGAATACTCTATTTCAAAAGTTACAAAACTTTTTAAAAATAGAATACTACTTAATTCACTGGGGCCCTCTACTTGTTGTTGTTGGAGGATGCTCATGGCTTTAGCATGCTACTTGTTGACTAGCTCTAGGTCCACTATATGCTTTAGGAGATGCTCCTCTTCTTGATCTACCAAGTCATCAAGCTTCCTATCATTCTTATCCATAGATTCCTTAATACTTCTAGATTCATTTATTCTTTCTCTATCATTAAAGATCATGTCTAGGATTTTACTATTTTTGAACCCTGATTTGCCTTGGCTCTTCCCTTTGATTTCTTGGGTTACCAAAGTATCCCTATGTTTGAATTCCTCATCACTTATGATCCCAAGGGTAGTGGAAAGTGCAAGATTTGTGAGCATAATTCCAAGAATTTATTCAATCCTTGTAATTAGCTCCTTATCATCATTCAGGAACCTTTCCACATTATTTTGCCAAACACTCAGATTATGAACCTTATCCACCACAATTCTCAAGATTGTACTTAAATGTCCCAAACTGATGGTCTTGAAGTTTGAGATATATTTTTTATTTTAATGTTAAGGAGTTGGGTTATTTTATCCCCTAAGGCCTACCACTAGGTGACTAAAGTCTTGGCTAGTACAAATTACCCCTCTAATGCACTCTGCCTTAGTTTTATTGACTTGAGTGCTTCAAACATGTCATAAAATGACTCATCAAGAATTTTGGTCATGGCATCTAATATTGATAGAATTGCTTGTGTTTACAATTTTTCTTTCCCCCTTTCCAAATTTACGATTCTTTGTTTCATGCCTTGGACTTCAACCTTAGCTTGAGTTGAATGTGCATCAAGTAGACTTTCAGCATCCTCCATATGAATGGTAGCCTCACCATGTTACTGCCACCAACTAGGGTTAGTATTAAAAAGGGATCCACCTTTTGAAAATTAAATTTATCTATCATAACTATAGTTATCCTGGTTTTAACCCTTTCTAACCCAGTTGTTTCAAGGTTGAATTGGACTATAGTAAATAATTTCTTGAAATTGGGAGGTTCTAGGGCCTCCACACCTAAGTTACTAGATGCTCCTAGAGAATCCATCTTCTTACCTTATGGTCCTTGAATGGTCACAATTATCCTTTCTTCATATTCTTTCACCATAGCCCATATCCATGGCTTCATGTCATCTTGAATCTCAATGTCAACAACTCTTGTCATAACCCATGAATGGGAAAGAGGAGATTTTTTGTAGTTTCCCATAAATGAACCAGTCAGAAATGACTAGTCCATGAATAAGGAAATCATCACTAAATAAATTTACCTCACTTTTGGGGTGAGGTATGATCAACCTTGGTCTTTTCCTTGGTCCCACAAGAACCAATGCTAATTTTGCTTTCCTCTTTTTTGTGGATGCCACAAGGATAAGCTCTTTTCCTTCATCGTCTTAAGGTTCCACCTCCATGTCTGAGTCATAGGCCTCTACAAGCTATTTGAGGGCACCCTCGATTGTCTATTTTGATTCTAAGGTTATCATATCTATGTATTAAATTAGGGGAGGTGGCATTTGGGGAAGTGTTGAAGCTAAGGGTACCTCCCCAGGGCTCTCCTCTAATCTTACTTCTCCCAATTTCTCCTTTCCCTTGCCTTATTCATCTTTCTTTTGTTTAGGCTGCCCCTAAGGTTGTGATCAAGGTTATTCTACTTAGGGTTGCTCTTAAGCTCTCCCAAATGGACCAGGTAATAAATGATATTGCAAAGGATGTATTATCATCTCTCCCTAGATGGTTTGTCATCCTTGATTAACTTATGCTCTAGCTTGATGTTGTGGCCTTGGATCCTAGCCAACACTTCTTCATAATTCTTAGCCTTGATGTAGATGGTGTCATGAACACTAAATTGATGTACATAATTAGGCTTTGAGATCTTCTTGTCTTTCAAGTGGCTGGACACTATACCTTTAGGATCCCACATCTTAAGTTCATTAAGTTAAAAATTGAATGAATCC
This sequence comes from Torreya grandis, assembly GCA_037957365.1. Lineage (NCBI taxonomy): Eukaryota > Viridiplantae > Streptophyta > Pinopsida > Cupressales > Taxaceae > Torreya > Torreya grandis. The sequence goes on along the minus strand of JARHVA010000812.1, from coordinate 2,464,197 downwards.
ATATGTCTGGCCATGGTCTCAACTTGTTTACAATCCTATAGTATGGCCTTCCCAATGATAAGGGGGAAGGGGTGGAGAAGACATTTCTTATTTTATTTACAAGTTCCATCAATGCCATGCTGGAATTTGGAAGCAATGTCTTGCTCAGCCAAATTGCTGGGAACATACACTGTTAACTTGAAAGGTTGGGACATGATCCCTTCAATCTTGATGACTATATAATCAAGGTAGTACCAAATGTCACCCATTAATTCAATATATTTTTTGATTAGGGGGTGGACCCTAGGCATAGAAACACCTATAATGGACTCAACTATGGATAGATAAATGCAATCACAAATAAACTACATGTGGTTCCTATATTTGAAAATATACAATTTGGAATAATGGTGTGAAATAGTGGTTTTGATATCCAAGGACCAATTCCTAATTCTTGAGAAAGTGACAAAGGCAAGCAAAGTGTCAACTAGGTATGACATCATATAAAACTACTTGGAGGTTTTTCTTTTTATGGTAGTGAATTGCTTGGTGAGGAAGATGCTAATTAAATCTCTGATTGGAGGGGTAAGCTTTTGATCCACCATGAAATGGACAAAGGAGACCCAGATTTTATTTACATAGGTGGTTGTGGGGGATCCAAAGGCTTGATTTAATAGGTTCATTATTAAGTTTGATGGAACGCATTAAAATCTTTAACTAGATGCACCTAATCTAAACTTTATGTTCTAAGGACTTTATTTTCAAAATAAGACTTAGTATAAGTATATAATTTAAGGTTCATGATGTTTGAATAAAATGTCATAGGGATCTTAGAGTATAGACTTAGACTAGGTTTATTTCGCATACTTATATTATAAGACCATTTCCATATTTTACAATTTGAAGACTTCTAGTGTTTGAGCATTTTTCGGGCACTTCCCTTAGCCTATAAAGTCACTTTCAAGCCTTCCAGCAAGATTTGGGAGTGTATTTTGACCTTGAGCATAATAATTCATCGGCTTAAATTTGATGGTCTCATAGACATTGAATACATCCTCACGAATGTCAAATGATGGTTGCATGAACATCAATTTTAGGTTAATAAAGTTTTAATTTGATGGGCTTAAAGATTACAGTCATACAGACATCAAATATGTTCTCACAAACATCAAATGATGGTCACAAAAATGTCAAATTTAAGCTCCTAAATTCATTATGACCCAGTATAAAAATGCCACTTGGCACGTCTGTGAGGCCTTCAAGGATTTTGGACTTAATTCACTATGTTGTATCAAAATCTATGATGAAGCATCAACCGTCAATCACAATCCAAGGGATTTACTTGTGATTGGTCACTTTTTTGGGTGGGACCCATTTACTTTTAGTCTTCGAATGCAAAGGTGAAGCATGTCGATCTTTCAGGCCTTTGATAGTTTGTTGACTTTTCAACCGTGCCTCACATTATTTGATCGGGTCTTCATGAGTAAGTGAAAAGCATTGATTATGATCTAAGGGCTTGAATTTGATTAGTCTAATGGAGTACATGCAAGATTCTATCAATTTTCCTTACACCATCTGATCAAAGGCTGTGATGAAGGGTGAACCATTGGATCATTAAAGATGCACATTGTTTAAATTTAAGCTCAAGTTTTCCTCACACCATCCGATCAAAGGCCATGGTAAATCATGGGTCATTGTATCTTAAAATATGCAAGGAAGTTAAGTTAAGACCATAGAGATGTAAAAGACTTAGGCTTAAGGTGTTAAGACTAAGGTCTCGCTCATATTAATAAATACGTCTAGGCCTTATGGTTAAAACCTTAGGCTAAGGTATAAGTGAGGGACCAATATAACATAAAAATGAGATTTAGTGAACTAGAATTAGGCTAAGGTTTTAAGACTAAAGTCCCATTAGTATTAATAAATACTACGGGGCCTTAAGGTTAAATCCTTAGGCTAAGTTAGGAAATATTAAAAGGACCCTGCAGGATGAATAATCGGTTAAATGTATAAAGGAACCTTTAAAGGGGGAACATAAAAAAGAGGACCAAGCATTTTAAGTTAAGTTTTATCTATGTTAAAAAACATGACTAAGCTTAAAACATGTGCTTTATCTTTGGGTCTAAACTAGATTTTTAAAATGGTTCCCGCTAATTTGATTCCTGCCAATATTCAAATTTAAACTAAGGGTCTTCCTAAGGTTTAGAGACATGAATCTCCTAGGAACAAATCTATGGAACCTATGATTAAAATCCATAAATAAAATTTATTAGCATTGTTAGTCCATATTAAATCAAAATAAAACTAAGTAATCTTGCTCTTAACAAAGTGGATGATCTTAAAATTCTAAAAATGACCCTAACATGCTAAACTTCATGTTCAAACCTCAGGGTTTCTCAAGGGTCCCAATTTTCAAAAACAATGGGGGTATGTTGGCCCCAACATGAACTTGTGGCATTATAATACCATATATTACCCCTCAAAATTGCTAGTTGTGATGACAAAATCATGATCGAGGGAAAAACCAATAGTTACTATTTTACTGAAGCAACTTGATTGCCATCTTTTCTTGCCAAATCTATCTAAAAATCTTACCAAAACTAATAAAATTTCACAAAAATACTAATCTAAGGTTTCATTACTCATCGTAGGTCCAACATCATCTACTCTATGGTGCTCTCAAACCCTCTCTCCACAATGGAAAGCTTGGGGTATTTGGTCCATGGTTTTGCCTCAAATTTCCAATCACTACAATACAAAATGTGCAAATGACCTAATTTTGACCCTTTTATCTTATATGACCCCCCCATACACCCCTAACAACCCATTACTCACATTGGTTATCTCCAATATCATCTAATTGCCCAATTGTCCCAATCTAATCACTTTTGCTCACCTTTAACATCGTTTAAGGCATGGAATGTCCAACTGCTTACCATCTACCTTAGCCTACATCAAGAACTGCATTGGCCTGAGGTCTTTTATGACTATGTAGGCAGCACCTGGTCCCCCTTTTATGCCTAGGGATAGCTTAGTGACCATTTATCCCTTATTATCGATGATCACATGACATTTTTATGCCTTGAATCTTATGATAAGTATCTCTCTATCATTGATTAATAGTTTTCATCCTTATCATACCTTTTCAAGCCTATCCTAGCATGTATCTTTACTATTATACTTATCATCAGCGTTTAAACCCATCATATCTCAATCAACCTCATCCTGTAAATTAAATCATCTTTCTAGACATTGGTCATTTATCTAAAACCCATCAGTTGAGCTATTTTATCCCCTTCATTTATGGGGCATCTCAATCATCACTATTAATTGGTGCATCCCAACCCCATATTATTGTCTTAACCTTATCCCACCCCAGGATTTTTATTCAAGTGACCATCTAGGTCAATGTCTCCCTGCATGCTCCCTCGAGGGGGCATCATATCCTACTAACATGTAACACTATTTAACATAATGGTTATTCTTTGAAATACCATTACTCTTTCCCATCTTGTCCACCTGCAATGTCCTTTCAAAGAGGGTCAAAATATATGCATCAAATTTTGTTTGCCCCATTAATTATGCCAATTCCCACTAATTTAGTCTAATTTACATACTTCCTAGCTAAATTAATTAATAACCCAATAACCCACATCCCATTCTTATATCCTAAAAACCTTACCCAAACCCAAAAACTAATTAATCCCTTCATTAAATCCCTAATATAACCTATTACCCACTAACCTACTCTATAAGCCAACTATCCAATTTAAAAATTACAAAATAATCTACCTACCCAACCACCACCCTATTCTAGCCTCTCCTAAACCCCTAAACCCTATGGGGATATTTCTATAATTAGAGGATTCTATAAATCTTCCCCATTTTAACCCCTCTCTAGAATTCTCTAATTCTATAGATCTCCATGGAATTTAAAATTTTCATGGAAAATCCTTAGCCATTGATCTCTCCATCCATGCCTACATAACCAAACTCTCCCTTCTCCCTCAAATTAGCTTTGAAATCAACTAGAAATCCATCATATTGCATCCAAAAAATCTCTCTTGCATCCATCCATAGCTACCACCAAGCCCATTCATGCATTTGGAAGCCATTATCAACACCAAGTGAGCAATCCAACATTCTCACATTTGGGCATCAATAATCCATTTTACAATCCTAGACTAGATTCATAAGGAGGTAAAATTATGGTAAGAATGTTCTTATTATGTTTATTACCTCTTTTATCCATTCTTATTGGTGTGATTTAGTTTTAGGTCTTTATTACTAAAATTGGTAATATAGCTTGGATCTAAAATTTAGTGCACACATTTCATTCGAAAGCCTTAAAGCATCATCAGGGAAACCATTTTGTGCATATCCTAGAGGCATAACATTCTATGAAACCACTTTGGTTTCAACCATTATGTAAAACATGTCACATGCCTTGTGTATCCTTCCAAATTTTTCATGGTGGTGAAAATAAATCTCTGCATGGTTTAAAGACACATGTTGATCTATTAGCCATGTGGTTCTTCATTTTTCTTTGTAAAATTATAAGATAGTGGCTCTTCCATTTTTTTTATTTCCATTCATACAACAAAGTAAGGTTTAAATAATAGTCATTAATTTTATTTAGAAATAAATTATAATAACTATATTTTACAAATAATATATTACCTATTATATTATCTAATATATGTTTCGATTATATTATATATTTTTAAATAAAATATTTATTTAAAAATATAATTATTATAATACCTTATTTTACTTTATTTTATTATACTAATATTATATACTATAATGATATTACATATCATATTATGTAATGTATATTTAGATTATGTTATATATTATTAAATATAATATATGTTTATAATATCATTGTTATAATATATTATTATTAATTTTAATTTAGTATAGTAATATAATATATATTAAATAATATAATAGGTAATATATTATCAGTAAAATCTAATTATCAGAATATATTTCTAAATAAAATTTTAATCACACTACAACCCTCATTCGTACATCCGATCCACTGATCAATTCATACAATAATTGATAGCCATTACATAACATCAAAATCCATGGGCATCATAAAAACCTCACAAGCAACTGAAGATTGATTCCTATGAATTTCACAATAGTTTCCTATTAGATCATGGAAATCATGAAAATACCACATTTTCAAAAATGAAAAACAAAAAAAAATCCTAATCAATTATAATCATTCTCCATTAACCATGTAACAATTTCAAATTATACTAGAGGACAATATTTTAATGATGGAGGCATCTCTACTAGGAGGAATATACCTAAGATTCATCCATAGATCTTTTAGATGTCGTTCCATCAAGATAATTGGTCAATCGAGTGGGTGATAGTTGGTCCACCAAAATTAAAGCATTACAAGCATCAAATCAAATGTGGATGCTTTCTAAATAGATTAAAGATGTTTTTGGTTCAATTTTCTAGAGGTTTTACTGGAAATAAAAAGGTCTATGGTTTGAAACTCGACAAGAATATCCAAAGTTTATACACTACACATTATCTGACTTTTGAGTCCACATAGGCCCTGTTCCTCTTCTACAACATTAGATAGATGAAACAACCCTACCTAATATTATAACATTTAAAACCCTAAAGATAAAAACTCATTGATAAATCATTTCAAATTTGATTGGTAAAAGTTTCATGATGGCTTCAGATTGAATGATTCAAAAAGTATGTTAAAATGAATGATTTTTTTCTTCCAAATGAAACAATAAATCAACTACAAGGCTTGAAAATTATACCTTGTCAGTGGAAACATGATAAAAATTCACTACTCTATTATAGAAAAATGTGTGTTGAGTAGTGTATTCTTTATCTAGAGTGCTCATAGACACAGATTTTTTTTAACCATATCTATAAAATCTTTCAACTCATCAAGCTCAGAGAGATTTTTTGCCCCATTTGGTTCACTCTTTGTTCCAAACCCAACATTATGTTTTAATATAGAATTTACTTGTCGAGTATGAAAATTCCATGTATATGTGTTTTTATTTTCTTGTCTATCACTTGGAGACTCTTCCTCCTGAAGAATTCACCCTTTTATCTAAAAAAAATGTATTATTTTCACCATTGTAAGATGTATGATTTCCTATGTTTTTAAAGATGCATTATCGTAGTTATGTTGCATTTTGATGACCTAAATTTAACATGTTTATGCTAAAAAAGCTACATGTTCATTTCCTATATGCTTAGATCAAATATGTGATCAATGCAATTGATATTGTATAATCTGATAACTCATCTACAAACAATGTTTTTGAATGCCTTACCAATGTGGATAATATTGAACGTAGGTCTTATCACCCTTTTTAACATCCAATTCTAGAGAACTTGTCTTCATTTTAGGAAGATGGATTGAAAATGTATTTAAGAAACAATAAAAACCAACAATTTGAACACCCAAGTGGATAACATTCAATGTACAAGGGATAGGTGCCTGTAATTAGTTTACCACGGTATCACTACGTAATAATAGAAAATTTTAACGTGATTACTACTTTGTGTAAATAATATGCAAAATAAAAAGTGGCCATGATTTTATGGATTAATAACATATATATCAACATGATTAATAAATTAGGCAAATAATAAATAATTTAAATTATTATATAATAATATATATTTTAGCTATATAGTGTTAATATATATTTTATATTACATTACATATTAATATAATAATATTATTATATTATATATCAATATAGTATAATAATAATAATATATATTATTATTTATAAATTTCTTCTTATTAATTTGGAGTAGATTTTGTCCTATCTACTCCATATTTAGTATACTATTATTGATATGTCGTATGAAGGCACACCACCTCATTTTCCACTATCACCTCCACCAGAAATATCATATTATTATTGCTTTATGCTTTGTGTAGAAAAAGTGATACAAGGTCTAAGGTCATGGATTTCAAATGGTGTATGACTACCAATTTAGGCTCTTTGATTTTTAAAAACCCCACTAATATCTACATGCTCTCTCCAAGCACTGTGTGTAACAACCCCATTGGGTTTGACATAGAAAAATGCGATAATTTTTTTAAAATTTAATCAATACATTCCTTCATTAGAATTCACCATGAAAATCTAATTAGTGATCCAAATATAACACTCCAATAGTATTAACTACATAATCATGAGACATCTAACAGCCACTGATCACTATCAACATATGAAGCACATCATAATCAAATATGGAAAATAACTACAAATGTCTAGCCTCAACTGATACAATGATACAAAACCTACTATCAAAGTATAGATAAGTAATAATTACATTTCATCAAGGATAATATCTCAATAAATATAATACAATGTATAAATACAAGATACAAAGCTCCACAGAGCATGAGTTCCTAAACTCTAGTATCTCTGGTAATCTTAAGTGTCATCTCTATGTAAGTACTGATATGGGGATGGAGAGAATCATTCGAGCACTTTTCCATACTAATCATGGACCATCAATTCCCTTCATAATTCCCATCAGGGAATGGCCCTCCCTTCATAGATGATTAGTTAGTGATGGTGTAGGAATCTAGAGAGATAAGCTAGTACTGATGTGTTGTATGATTTCTAAAACTAAACATGTGGTGTATCATAAAGAAAACCATTCTAATAAGATATCTCACAAACATGTAAATCATACACATGAAATAATAATTCCTTGCTAGCATTACTTGGCCCAAGTTTTTTAATAGTTATTCATCTCTATGATCAGCAATTTCATACACATCACGTGATAGGATTACCTTCATCTGACATTGTGAGATTAGTAAGCTAGTGAAGTCCATCTCACCGCTTACTCGATATCAACAATGCAAGATTTGCTTTACATATACATAACCAACAATTTTATATAGATTACTTCCTACTAATAATCATAAAGCATGCTAAACATATGAACAATCAAATACATACATTTAGTCCATCAAACATATGAAAGAATTTATACAATATCATTTATTACATAAATAATAAGCAAACAAGTGTAGATTATACCAACCAAGTATAATTTATATATTAGGCTGCATATTCTATTTTCTATAATCAGACACAATGCATTACTTTCTATTAGTTGTCATTAAACATGTTATTCATAGAAATAACCAATATGTATACATTTAGATGATAGTTTTTAAATAAAATACACTCTATAACATCTTATAATATCATATTTCATTATATATGATCACACTACTCAATCATGAACAACTAGTCTTATAATTTTAAGAATCAAAGTCTCATAATCCCAAATAATAAGCAAGTACAGTTTATATCAATCAGGGATATCCTATGTTCAAACTACATACTACTACAACTTATAAGCACACAACATGATGCACTAATATATGTTATATAAGTCTAAACACTTTTACCTATTAATTTAATCATAATATGTACCTCTTACCAAATTTCATTATTTTACGTATATATACTAACAGCTACAATATTTTTAGAGAATCAAGTAACCAAGTTATGTCTCATGTGAATATAATCTTTAATTCAAATAATTATTACATTTCTAGGAGACTTTATTCATATGGTTTAAAGTTTCATGGTCCATGGGATCCTTTGACTTATTTTAACCATCCAATTAGTTATGGGTATAGGCATATGACCCAATACTCTTATATATGTAAATATACAAATCACTAAGGCTGGGATAATATACCAACTAGAATTTAGGCTTATAGGTACGCATCTTAATGTTTATATATAAGCAACATATATAAAAACATACATATGTTCTCATAGTGACATAATTCATATTTATATCATATAATACATATGTTATGATACACAATCATTATTTTACCATGCTAACAATATTCTTCATTTTTCTAAGGCAAAATTTATGTGCTTCTATCAGTTATTCAAACTTTCATGAAAAAGACATCAAATTCCATTTAGGATTTTCTACATTTCCCAAAACCCTTACTAAATGAATTAGAATACTTTATGGAGGTGAAGCCCTTGTCCACTAGTAACCATATACTAATTAAATCAAGAAGATTAAAATGTAATATTCTGAAGGTTAATAAAACCCACCTCCTAAAACTCTCGTGATATGTCTAATATATTGAACTTGTGTGATTATTAATGTGATATCTATAAGTGATATCTATAAGTGATATCTATAAGCGC